>VYZM01017800.1:762181-932840 GCA_013398915.1 Dromas ardeola | reverse complement strand
CCCCCCCCCCCCCCCGAAGTCACTGAAAATGCCTTTACCTTCATATTTGGAGTCTTGCACAATTTACTGAAATACTGAGCATCAGTTATAAAAACCACACATAAGAGCCAAATGCACTATAAGAATCTTGAGTTAACACAATAAAAGCATCCTCATATGCACTCCAGCAGACAGGAATCCCAATTAATGCCTTAGACAAAACCGCAAGCTCTTCAGGGTTAACCCTCAGATTTGGAGAGGAAACCCAGCGTTCGCTGAAAGCAGCTGCAGCACAGTTTAGATATTTCATTTCTGACCACTCAAAACAGGGTGAAGGCTGCTTGCTTCATCCACCCATCCATCCACCCACCCACCTCACCTGGGCTAGGTTCAGCAGAGTAAGCAGCTGCTGCAGGAGGCAGAGACTCCTTACCAGTTTCTAAACTAGTTGACAGTCATTTCCAGCTGCTTTTCAATGCACGTTCCACTGTCAATGAAAATTACAGGGTATAATTAAGCAGGCAACAGCTAAGCAATGTCTGTCTTCTACCCAAGAACCCAATGAACAGATTAATTTACCAGTGAAATAGAGTAAGATGAGTTCCTCTAAAAAAAACACAGGCAGAATCAAGGCACCATCAATTTTTTTCCTGTCTAGCAGCAGGTTAAATATTTTATTTTTCTGCAACACAGAGTTTCAACAGTTGCCAAGAACTCAAAACATTTTGTATTATCCCATATTAATATTGGTGATCTCAGCTCAACCTGCAAATTCAGCTCATGACGACCTACAATGTGTCATTCAGCCTCACAATCAGGATAAAAATACCTTCCACCAGGCAAGCTCCAGTTTGGTGTCCCACAAAAATGGCATTTGCTGCCCTGCACTGGGAACCTGCCAGCGCTGGTCACGCCAGACACAGAGCAGAGCCCCGTCCCACTACCCAGCATCAGCTCCCGGAGCCAAGGAACAGAACTTCCCCAAGGAAACGTCCCAGAAAGATTCAATCAGCTTACAGAATCACAGAATGGCTTGGGTCGGAAGGGACCTTTAAAGGTCATCTAGTCCAACCCCCCTGCAATGAGCAGGGACATCTTCAACTACACACCAGATCGCTCAGAGCTCCGTCCAACCTGACCTGGAATGTTGGTCCGTCCCCTGCCCTGGGACAGGGCAACCACCACCTCTCTGGGCAACCTGTGCCAGTGTCTCACCACCCTCATTGTAAAAAATTTCTTCCTTTTATCTAGTCTTAAAGCTGGGAGCTTCTGCTCCCTCTTCCTCTCTTGGCTCCCTCCTTTTGGTGTGCACCTTCACACAGACCTGCAGAAGCATCCTGGGACTCCTGATCTCACCAAGGCACCCGCCGTGCTGCCTTACAGCTATTCGAAAATGGCATCAGGT
Organism: Dromas ardeola; assembly: GCA_013398915.1. NCBI lineage: Eukaryota > Metazoa > Chordata > Aves > Charadriiformes > Dromadidae > Dromas > Dromas ardeola. The sequence continues at coordinate 931,456 of VYZM01017800.1, read as the reverse complement.
ATCAGGAGGACAATGAGATGACACACAAGCCACCGCAGGAATGACAGAATCCACCCCAAGCTGTTGTAGGCTCCTGAGACCTTCTAAATACCTTGCTCTACCTGACATTTCTTTGTGAAATACCTGGTATCTTCACTTTGCATCCTTGAACTTTAATTGGTTTAACAACTTGCAGGGGACTTTTAAAATAATATTTTATTTAATCAACAGGTTTTTCCTTGTAATGTTCGGTTGCAGCAAGAGATCACACTAAGATAATGAAAAGTACTGGAGCAGATGAAAACTTAATTAAAACACGTAAAAATTAATTATACTGCTCATCATTGATTTTGAGTGAAAAAGCTGATATTGCAAATAGGAAATCAAAAGCAAGGAGGTCATGTAGAGAATCGCTGATGCAACTGTGATATATTACAGAAAAAGATAGGTTCACACTGAGAGGAACCATTCACTCCAGGTCCATGACCCAAGTGCTCAGCTGAATTCCATCCCACATCGCAAAATTGCCAATCAAGCATCAATAAGGAGGCTGATTAAGGTGAAGCCAGAAGAACAGAGTACATATAATACAACTATTATGTAGACGATTGTATGTGAGATTAGAATCACACGATTAATAAAGTCATCCTTTTCAGGTTCTTTTTCTGCCTCTGTACAACAAAAGGAGTTTAGTATTGTAACCATGAAATGTCATTCTTCAGGCTCTCCAGTAATGTCCCAGAGAGACGCCTGCGTTAGGACTACGCCACTCGGTGTTAGAAACAGGGATTATAACACTCTTTAATGGCCATTACTAAATAGGACCATGCTCACGCTGCATTCAGTCCCCAGTGTTGGGGTGGCACGGGGAGCAGCTGGACGGTCGAATCCTTTCTGCTTTACCCTGGGAAAAATTACGTACTGTCCCCGAATAATAATTCTCTCTCCCTCCTGTCAGTTGCTGAGCTTGTTTATAAAGCATAATTATATCTTATTTCAACTTGGTATCAGTAGAACCAGTTAATAAATCCTTTTAATAAACATCGCAGTACAGAAAGGCCAACCTGGTAGCGGCATAAATTTTATCCAGAGCTCTACCATAGGCTGCTTTGGGCCAGTCACTTAACTTCTCCAAGCCTAAAGTACAGAATGAAGGAAACGCTGTTTTACCAAACTCAGCAGAAAGATTATCTAATACTATCTAATATTTATAAAGCACTTTCAGATCCCCAAGTAAAGACCATAGAAAGGTAAAGAATTACTGACCCAGATAAGGGTTAAAAGCAAAATCTTTTTCCCAGTGACAGATCTCAAATGACCTTGTAATGTTAGGATTTATTTTCAATGCAAAGGAAGATCTGTCAGGTCCAGGAGCCGTGTTTTGCTATAACTGCGGATGACTTGCTATCAAGAGGAAAACAAGTTTAGTCCCTGATCCAAATGTCAAAAGCTGCCAAATCAGTGCTTTGATGAAATGTCAGGAATACTAAAGTGGTTTCAGGCCTGCACTGATACAACATTGCGCAGCCAAAATGGAATCTGGTCACACTGTTGTTTTCCCCAGGAAAATAACAAGTAACCACCAATATATACATTTTATACACTTCTTCACTTTCTTTGAAGTGAAGCTGAACAAGCTAAAAAAACACCTGAACCCATAAATATTTCCACTTCTGTGTTTTAAAGGAGTCTGATCTCCACATGCTGCAACTTCAGGAGTACAAATATCCCATTTAATGAGACGACTGACGTATTCAGGGATTTTTTTTCCCCAAGTGCCACTACGCCTTGCACAGGAAGATACCCTGCAAAGGGAGTCTTCCAGACAAAGTTGCTCACAGGAATCAAAACATGATCTTTTACATGACTGGATGTTGAAAGGACAGAATGCACAGAGCAGGCACCTTCAAACAATATGATTGTATGTTTTAAGACTATTGTCTTATCCAGAAAAAAAAAAAATTGTTATTTAAATTAATGAACACCAAAGGGATGTCTCTTTTAGCTAAAGTAACCAGATGTTTCCAAAGAAAATATTTAAAATGTTGTTGTCAGTAAAATTCTGTGGGAAAAGGAAGGCAATCAAACCCTTGTCATACCAAGAAAAGTGACGAAGAATTTCCATGCTGGGAGAAACTATAGATGTCTAACATGCTGGGGAACTGTAAGAAACTCTGCCCCAGCAATTAAACACAATCTTAACTACCTTAGATAAACACTGACCACACAGAAAGTATCACTGAACGGAAACAAACCCATCTCCTCTTCAAAGAAAGAAGTCTGCTGCAGGTTCCCGTTCTGCACCCAGCGAGTGGCAGGGAAACAGCTGCGAAGGAGCAGCACACGCAGCCGGGTACCCACAGGAGCAGGATGCTCCCCTCGTTGCATGTGAACAGCGGAGCGGTTTGCTGCTGAGAAGCAGGGATGGTATTTCACACGGGGAGCGTGTTGATAAAAGCTGGCTGAGTTGTTGCAGAAATACAGCTCTCCCAACTGACACTACCACCCATAAGCTCTAGGTGATACCCCGCAATAATCTATACGCATTATCCTGTATTGACACATACACGAGTGTTTCTAACACTTCATGTGCAAAGTATAATTTTGGTCTCAAGTTTCGGCAGATACTTTAATTATCTGCTTAAAGTGTGAACAACGGCGGTGTGAACAAGCCCTGTGGCCCTATGGCACTATCTAGTACTGCACCCTGAGGAAGTCATACCCTGGAACTTGAAAACCCAAGTAACATCCCATTGCCAGCACAGCCATGATTCATTTTATAATTCAACCTGGACAGCACTTCCACAGGAGGGAATATAAAAGTATCTCCTGCCAGGAGAGCACTGCCAGGTCTTTTATAAATACTACGGAAGTTTCCCGAGCAGGTGGCCCATCAAGCTCAAATAATTGATCCATGTCAGTTAGACCTGGAAGCTCAATAGTACAGCACATCATTACAGCAGTCAACATGAGAAGAAAGTCCTTGTGGTTTCCCCTGAAGCAAGCAGTTGAAAGGAAACAAGAAAAGCTCCGCTACCTTTTCAGCTTTGCACACACTTCCCTTGAAGTCTTCAGGGGAACAGCAAATACTAATAACCCCTGCAACAGGACCCTCCTCTAAGACTCTCCTGCTTTTCTGAAACATAGCAGCATTATAATATTCTCTGTTTCTTTATTGGAAACAGTTCAATGTGGATAAAAAAACCCCATATCCTTGGCAAGTTCAAGCAGTGCCACTGAATGGCCCATTTCCTGATGTAATGCACAGTTTCAAAGGGCGACTTTCCTCATGGCTGACAACAGCATCCTTCTTTGGTGGCACTGCCATGATGGCCACAACGCTGATGACTGTAACGAAGGGCACCGATTCATCATCATGGCTAGAATTAGCAGTTGCAGCTGAAACCACTACTGCCTCAAATCTACCTGGCGGAAGGGATGGATGCCCCTGTGGGGACATCTTGGTGGATGTGGTCACCACTGTTCACAGCCTGACTCCTCCGTGCCAAGAGAATTGCTCACAGTTACAACTGTTCTCCCCAGTCACACATGGACATGACTCTCTGGATCTCCTCCATCACTGCACTTTCTCAGGTCAACCACAGCCTGATTAAGTTGGTTATAATTTTTGCTTAAGCATCCAAAGCCTTAAATTGCCAGCGCTATGGCTTCCATTGAAGAAGTGAACTCACTCACTAACTATGCATTAGGATTTAGAAAAGATAAAAGTGACATCTGAATCATTGCAAGCACAGAAGAAAGCTCTATCAGCCACAATCACTTAATGAATTATTTATTGAATTTGCAGCGAAAGTCAGAGGAAATATAGCTATTAAAGCAGTAGCCCACAACCTGTACTTTGTCTGTACGGTCTTCCAATGCTACCTGCAGCCACGGAAAACCAAGAAGTTTCCACCAAAACAATAAGAAGGGCAAGGTCTGACACTGCCTATCGTGTGTTGCTCCTTCAGTATCAGGCCTGCGGCCCATGAAAGGCTGCAGAAAGGAGCCATAAAAGGCTCCATTATAGAGACATCACTATAAACTATTAACTACAAAACGTATTTCTTTTCTTACGTTAAGCATCTCTGTTCTTAGGGTTTCTTCACTCATTTGGAAACTTCATCAGTGACTATACATATAACACTTTCACAGACGCTTCCACAAGTTGTTTCAACACACGGCAAACCATGCAGCAAGCTAGCCAGAGTGGATGCTGCTCGCCAGGATGGTTAGAGATACTTCTCCCTGCCAAAATTTTTGCCACCACATACATACCGTAGTATTGCCTGAGATACCTAGCTGAATATTAGCTCCACACGTCCTGAAGTTAGCCTAGGGACTGCGGTGAGAACAAGCCCTATGGCCCCCATAGAGACCCTTTGCTGCTCCCAGCCAGATCCCTGCTGACAGGCATGAAAATCTAGGCCCTCCTGAAAGAAAAGAGCGAGAAAACCCTCTCTTCCCATCTTCTCATTCTCTCTACACCTAAGGACTCAGAGTGCAATCCCACAAGACGGCAGGTAAATGTAGACCTCTGCCACAGACCTTTGAAACACCTTTGGATGTTACTGGCTTCACTCCTAAGACCCTGCAGGCCACCTGCATCATGAGTGAACCCTACACGTGTTGGGACCTTTTCCAACCAAGAAAGATGCTAAAGACAATTTGGACGCCGCATCGCTGCTATAAACAAGTTTGGGAGCTTTATTGATTTGACTCTGGGTTGTTTTTTTTCCTCCCCCACAAATTGTAGGCAGTAAAGCACTATCGACAGTGAGCTCAGACCTAACTCACCAGAGCTGCCACCAGCCCACCCCAGGGCAGCCCTCAGCAGAAGCCAGGCAGAGCTCAGGTGGATTAAACCCCTCTCCGGAGAGTCCTGGTCTCTCTGCTACCTACAGGGGAACTTTGGGTGCCTGTGCTCCCACCTAAACCCTCCAGCAAGATGTGTAACATCAGATGAAATGACATCAAGGCTTTATTTTTCAGTTTCCACCTCCATAAAGTAGGTATAATACTACTTACTTTCAAAGAGAATTGTAAGGCTTAATTAGATAATTAACGTGAAAGTGCCTTTAAAAAGGCTATGTACACACAAAGCACTACTGTATTATTAGCGTAGGCAGGCATGGGGAGCTCTTAGAGATTTTCCAGCAGGTTATTTGTTATTCTGGAAGAAGTCTTTAGCTGCATACAGCAGTAGTGTAATTATTATCATCATCAGATTCACTTCCTAAAGTTATTTGTGAAACACTGTATGAAAAAAAAAAAGCACCAAGTTAAGTAGCGCTGAGCTGAGTTTCTGTTTTGTTGCATATGCTGATTAGGAACGCTGCTAAAGTGTTACTTGGCTGTAGTGAAAATGCCGGTGCCAGAAATTTAGTTATATGTTTGTTACTACAATCATCATTATTTAGATGGAAGTTGTAGGTATCAGCGATATCCACGCCTTTTTGTTTTTATTTGCATTTCTCCGCAGTGGGATTTTTTTCTGGAGTCTACTGGAATATTACAAGAACATGCAGAAACTTATGAACTTGAATTGCACTGTTGCACAGCTGATCTTGACTGTACCACACATCCAGGAAGTTCTCTCTTCTGTGCATTTCATAAATATGAGATAGATATATATATAATATAAATATAAATATATATATAAAGTCACTGAATTATGACCATGAGCAGGGAAAGCCGGGATTTCCATCAGGCAATAACTACGCTATTCTACCTACATTAAAAGATCCAAATTACAAGTACTCTAGCTCAACGGTAGTACCTGCAGATCAACTTTACTTACTTAAGTCATAAAAATACTTCTGTAGTCCATAAAATTTCCCTCGTGAGCTACATGAGGAAGATTTTACCCTGAAACCCTATTTCTCTGGTTCTTTTTCAACCAAATGTCAGGGTAAACTATACTGTGATCAAGTTCACGTGAGCTTCTACCCTCAGCAAATTTCTCCTGACTGACTCCCATATGAAGTAAAATCGGATCAGTCTTATTGGAGATATGTCTGCACAGCTCAGGACTGAGTCCTAAAACATGGCATCAACTATGTTCTACAGAAGTTTAAGGACTGCCAGACTGTTGGACCCAGCAAGGACGCTCTTCAATATCTAAGAATCAGGCGAAACCAAGATGCGTTTCCATTTAAAAACATTTCTCTAGAGAGTACTTTGTATTGTCTGTACTGTTATGGCATAAAGAATGAAGAGGTCAATTCTCCCCATCAGTGCACAGAGGCTTTCATGTTTACTTCCTATCAGCAAGAACAAGAATTAGCTGAACAAATTCTTTTCAGAGTGATGGAATAATAAAATGGCCAGGAATTGCACTCACCACCTTACAGCTTTTAATAGTCCAATCAGTATTTTTTATTTTGAATAAATCAATAAAGCAACATATTCCCCAAAGAGAAAATATCTATAAATCTCATTTTCAGAAATAAATTTAATTTTTAAATCTGTTCATTTTGATCAGTCTCCACGATTCTGGTACAAAACTGGGCAGAAAATGCATTTCCACCCGACTCTAATTGAGTAGAAAACTCTCCATAAAAGAACAGGAAAGAAATCTAAACAACATCAAATATTTATATCATGGGAAAACATCAAGAGATCTTTTTTGCGGCTTGTACTGTATATATTTTACATGTAAATTAAGCCGAGTGGTTCCTCTTCATAGCTTCAAGCTGCTGCTAATGCTTCATAGATTTTTCAGGCAGACAAATATTGGTGAAAAGAGTTTTATAACCTTCATACTGAAGATTTATGATTATACCTGGGCTAGAAGTCTAATGCACTGACACGTGGCCTTGGCTCAGTCTCATTATAGAGTAATTTGTATCCCTTGTTTAATTGCTGTTGTTTGGATGTAAATCATCCTCTCCTTTCATGCAGCTCTGCCACACTTGATGCGAGAGTGGAACACAGATCTGCTGGAGTTTGCACGGCTTATACTGAAATTACAGTTAGCTTACACTAAAACTGTTGCAGCTTTGGAAGAAAGTTCAAAAAAAATCCCCGTTCCGCTCTCTTTCCCGATGCAAATTGGCACTGCTTCTTCCCGCCCTGGCCCCACTTATAAAAATAATCTGTTTGCTATTTTGAAAAGCTTAAACACACTGCTCCGATCCAGCCCTTGTACTGCTCCTGCTCGAACAGCAGAGTAACGTGACACGAGGCGAATTGCAGAACCTCCGGCAGCTGGCGAATCTCACGTCAGCAATTCATTGAGATTTCCAAACAGTATGACGATAAATTAATGCTTGCAATGGAAATCGGCCAATGCAATTAGAACATGGTACTTACACTATGACATTTTCTATTAGCAAAAAATGTATGCCAATACCGCTAGGTATTGTGCATACAACAAGACACAATTAATGCAATGGACTGCCACTTACTGAAAACAATGGACTTCAGCATGAGCAGATGGCAAAATCCTGCATTTTTCCTACCTGCTTTCAGCCTCAAATCTCTGGCCAACAACAACAGCAAACCGTGTCGGTTTAAAATATACACAGCAACTACTGTAATTAGCAAAACCATCACGCCAGTGGATATTTTCCAAGCTCATGAACTATTGAAGAGTTTAAATGGTTTTCAAAGGGTGTTAAACACGTTCTTAGAGGGCAAGTCCGTGGTGGTCTAAATACAACTGCTGGCTTAGAAAGTCCTTGTGAACTACAAACCAACAGAAACCAGCAGCATATGGCCTGGGATCAATCGCTTCATCCATCCTGTTTACTGCGCGTATTTCAGCACCCACTACCACTGACAGGTGAAGAAGAAATGTTTTGTACTTTACCCAGACTGGTGTGATGGTTCTTATGCATTTCATAACCCAGGACCTCCAGGAATAACCCCGCCGTTGGCAGAGCAAATTAGTGGGTGCTCTGTAGAGCCAAAGAGCAGCTGGGATGAGGGACAGCCAGGATATGGCCAACCTCATACATCCACATCAAGTGTCTGAGAAGAGACATCTGCCTGCGAGACATCTTGCGCCACCCTAATGGGAGAAGACCCTTTAACCTGGACCTGTAAATCCGCATCTGCTTTATGAGATGCATGCTTAAGGCTCATTAATGTGCCTAATGGCAAAGTTGTACTTAAGTGCCTTACAGAATTCACATGGACTTATTGAAGCAACTCAATAATTTATGGAACTGAAGCCTAAAAGCAAGAGTTTCTCTTGTTTAACCTAAAGGCATCATCTTTGGTTAGCAGCTGTAGAAGGCTTATCGTCTTTTATAGCTCAGCCACCAGGGAAGGAAAAAGACACATTCTCATTGCGTTACACCTGGTAGGCCCATACAATTTCCTTCCTTACAGCTTCAGCCAAGTAATGACCTTCACCTGTGTTTGATACAGATAAGTTTGTGAAAAGCTATAAATATGGAGAAGACAGTCTTTTTAACAGCCAGCTACACTGTCTGTCTTCAGCTGCGATTTGTTTCCCTCTTGAGGATTCCTGGTGCAGCTGCATTTCCCTGTGGTCTTCTCTGCATAAACCTATCTCAAACACAGACTGGGCTTGCTGGGTTTCCTCTGGAAGACGCTGCACTGAGACAGATCATGCCATCGCTGCAGTACAACCCTGAGGAATTTTTGCAGCACGTGGAATGTACTGTGTTTGCTCCAAGAGATCTTCAGAGGACCAAACATTTCAGCAAAGATTTTTGGCAAGTCTATGGCTGAATTCTGAACGGGGGACAGACGAACCTCAAAAAGTAGAACCAGGCTTATTTGAATCATGGCTGCAATTTTGAGATGCTACTAAAAGTGACCGCAGTCACTGGGCATTTTTCTGCAGCTCTCTTCCTCCTCTAACGCCTCTAACCCCAGGCACCCAGCCCCAGCTTTCCTGAACGTACCCAATGAGTGACAGAAGCCAGGGAGGGTGGCCTGCCCTGTTCCCTCTCTGGCTCAATACATGCTCTTTATGCTGTTTCACCATCACATTCATACTGCACTATCAAGTTTAGGATGGCGACAATCCTGGCATCTCCACCGGAGGGCATCTCGCAGCACGCTCAGCAGGATGGGGAGCAGAACCATGTCATGGAGACGCAGGGCTTGGGGGGCTTCCCAGCCCAGAGAAGCGCAGTTCCCCTGAGCGTTTCTAACCAACATTTACAGTTAGAAGATTGCCCATTTCAGATTTTTGCTGATACAATGAAATTTGCTGGAGGAAGCTGGAAAAAAGGAACCTGAACAGCTACAGTTAAGCTGCTGACCTCAGACCACCATCGTCTTTGTAGTTTTAAGTTCTGTTTTAGGTAGGGAAGGCTGGACAATGGCATTCCACTACACAATACAAGACAGGAAAGAATAACAGATACCAGCTCAGCTGGTTCCTCAGTTTGGGGTTCAATAAGGCTACACTGATTTGCACCCAGTGAAGATCAAACCCATGGTTTTCTTACCCTACTAGAACTCAGACCATTAAAGCAGCAAATAATCTTTTATCACAATCGCCTCATTATAACTATACAAATTAATTTTAAATGGAATATGTATTTACTGTGCAATATATATATATACACACACTCTGAAAGCTATTATGCATGGGAATACATTTGAAACTCTTTGGAGTACAATTATTTTTTTAGCTCTATCTCTTAAAAATGAATAACACATTTGCAGGACAGTTTTTATTTTAAAAGCAGGGTCCGTGGTGGGAACAGTGTGCTTTGCTTCTGACTAAGAGTCAACAGCAGGGATTGCACCTCATCTGTCCCCAGAGAATAAATCTGATGGCTTAATCCTGCAGATGGGAAAAGCAGAAAACCCACCCAATTTCACATCACCCGCAGTGACGGCTCTCCTGAAACTTTCCAGTTAACGAGTACGTCCAGCTTGCCCTATGTTGTCCTACATTCGGTGTAGGCAGCGCCTTAGGACAAGTGCAAAACCACAAGTTACTCTCCTTAGTTACAGTCTCTAAGGCAACTACAGTCTATCGGAAGGTGACCCCAGAGAGCTTTATCCTGCACGGTGCTTTACCAATACCAATTATTTGTACTGAGCCGCCGGAGCACATGCAAGATCCAACACAAGAGGTGGGTGGATGCGCAGCAGCAGCAGGGTGAAGAAGGAAGGGAGGAAAACAAAGTCTTATTCCACGTGAGTTGGAGGTCCCGGGGGAAACTGCGTGCTCAGAAATGCCAGGAGGGGATATGCAATAACAGCCTTTTTTCTTGGTTTTCCCATCAGGCTGTTGCTTCCCTGGAGAACAGCTTTGCAGGGCACCACATTTACGCCAAAACTCAACTTCGCCCTAAGGAACTCCCCCTTCACCCTGCCAGAACAGCAATTTTGTTGACATCACTATTGTCGCATGGGGGGAAGTCAGTAAATGAGAGCAGTCTGGAGAATATTGCCATCTTTCCCCCCTCCAGTTTGGTCAAAATCTTTTAAAGGAACAAAATCCCCATCGGCCTTGCAGCCTGAGGACTGACAGCATTCACTTCAGCATCACCTCTTCCCTTATGCGCTTGGTCAAGTGGGAAAAGAGAGGAAAATCCTGTATGAGAATCACCCCAAACTGCCACCACCTCAAATGTAACGTGAGAAGGGAGAAATTACGTGGGAATTTTTAAATTTTCAACTATGGATTTTATGTTCCCTTCCCAAATCCCTGTGTTCCCTCTACGGTCTAAGCATCTGTGCAAAGAACAGCCCGAGGGAAGGACCAAAGGCTGGTACTCCAGGAAAATGCTTCACCCTCTTCTTTCTAGCATCCGCATTATCCCTTCAGCAGCATTTCCACCACCGGGTGCGTCATCCCGAGTACAATCAATCCTTAAAACATTTGAAAACAGCACTGTCACAGCCCATGAAACGTACAGGATTTAATGTCTGCAGAAGCACAAAAGCACTGTCTCCAGAGCACTTAACATATTGACAAGCCATGTGAAAAGGGAACGTTTTTCTCCAAGTTGCCAGTTATTTTCGTTCCTCCGAGGAAGGCATCTCTATCGCAGTGCCACATACAGACGGGGCCCCTCGCTGCCTCTATAGCCCCAGATCCTTCAAGTCCTCAGTCCTCACTGCATTTTATACCCAAATCATATCAATTAATCTAAACTGTGTAGGGAAATTTAAACTGTAGGCAGGGAAGTCTGTTAAGTGCATCAGAATATTTTCCAAGGAAGGGTCTATACATAGCAAAGGATTTCAATTCCAAGCTTTTGTTTTAATAATTTGAAAATGGCAAAACCAATCATGCAACCAAGTGGCACTCTCCTTAATTAAGGAAGTCAATTCAGAATCAATAAAAGGACAATTAATCTGTGGATGTTACCGGCTCTGAATTATGCTGATAGCCCCACAGAGGTGACCCTGTGACCTCCAACACTTCTCCCAGGGTCTGAAGGTTTTCACACACTGATCTATTATTTTACGACAGACACGCTGTTAGAAAATACACTGATAACTCTCAGGAAACACCGAGGGAGAAGTGAACTGAAAAGCCTGTATCATTCGCAAAATCATTGCAGTTAAACTTCTTCTGGCTTTGGATCCTCTTAAAGGCACAAAAGCTCGTTGAAGGGAAAAAGAGGATTCAGTGGAGGAGCATGTGTGCTCTCCTGGGCACTGAGGACCCAGCTGGTCATCCAGGATCAGAGCTGGAGCTAAAAAAACCCCATGATTCCTGTAATTCCCAACCTCAGCCACCCCGAGCTGCAGCCCAGGACCAGGCGGCACAAGGGGCACCGGTGATGGCACATGCCACAGGACCGGCACCGCCGGCAGAGCATCCCCCTGCGGGAAGGACCACCACGCAGCACAAGTCGGCATCGCTTCGAGCCGCCTTTTCTTCCTAAGGGTTTTCTGACAGGTCTCTGGCAGGTTTTGGAGAGGAGGAACACACAATTTAGCACAGTGCCTCTGTCCAAGAGAGCCTCTTCCTTTCCGTTCTCTGTGGAAATGGGGCAGTGCAGGTTTTTCAGGGGGAAAAAAGGAGAGTACGGAACGATATAGATCTCTTGGCTCGTTCCCTCTCACACACCTGGGCACAGATCACTGTGGCAGATGCAGATTTACGTTATTGGTGATACACACAGATTGGCACAGAAAGAAATTACTTGGCTTGTTTAGGGCCAGAGTTTAGCAGCTCGCCAGACATCTCAGTGCTACGGAAGGTAAACGCAATGAAATTCAACAGAAGAGAAGAGCGGTTTTTGCGGAGCGACTCCCTCCTCAAAAGACAATCCCTCCGACTTCCCTGGCACTTCATTACTTATGGAATATGGGGCTACTGGAGCATGTTAAAATATCCCACTCTGAGCCCTTGTAGAAGTATTATATTAAAGAATATGTAAAAGCCAGATCTAAGGTAAGCAGAGGTGCAACTAAGCTGCCATCCAGGGGTGACTTAAGAAGCTTATCTGCGTTATTCTGTACCGCTCTCCACTGACAACTTTAACAGTCACTCTAAGAAACATCCTATTCCTCCACCATGTCCCATGCATCTGTAACTTAATACCGCAGCCAGCAGAGACTTCATTACAGGTGTTTTATCCTAACTCACACTCCGGGAAACACAGCTTTGACTGAGAGACCCCCATATCTGAGAACTCTGACTCGATCTGTCGTCTTCATTTCTATTCTTTTCCAGTTTCAGGGCTACAGCTCGTCGTTTGGTGCCTCCCTTTGCTTCTTCCTTATTACCAATCCCCTGTCTCATGAATTTTGAGTTAGACATTTCACCTCCTCTGGCAGGAGTTCTCCAGTGTGAGATGACTAACAGACATTAAATTGTTAGTCTTATGTTCTCTTTAAAATGTGCTCAGAGCAAATGCTAATAGCAGCACATCTCAAAAGACTCCTACCAGCATTTGTCTTGATCTTTCATTACCCATCTGTCAAAACCCAGGCGACAGTTAAGAGTTTAAATCAAAGTTCAGAGGCACCTGTTAGTTTCAAAAAACTTTTGCCTCTAAGGCCTACGTTTTAAGAAGCTGGGTGTGCTTGCCAAGTCCCCACATTTGAACTGCTGGCAGGAGACAAGCATCGTACATGGGCATCATACCCCGTGAGAAAAGCTCGGCAATTTTCCATTTAACAAACACTTGGGGGCAAAGAAATCGCAGCCCCTGGGGCAGAGCATCCAACATGTTTACTCTGCACCTCCTCAAAATGGCTCACATGGCTTCAACTCGGCAAACTAGGTGGGTTAAGGTGACAGAAAGAGCAAAAGAAAAGAGTGGCACCAGCTAAACAGCTGGCACCACCGAACGTCAGGCAGTTGCCTGTTTCGAGATGCTGGAGATCGTCAACCTGTGCTAATCTGATGGGAGAGGGAGCTACAGCCGCACATCTCTGCTCAAGGAGCTCAAGCCACAGCACAGAGCTGAAAACGGAGGTTGTGGTTTGGCCTGAGGGAGGATCATGGAGAAAGACAACCCATAGAAAGTTCTCAATCCTCTTCAGAAACTCCCACTTCTCTACTGGAGTCCCAGCTCTTTGGATCTGACCTACGGTTTCATGTTTTGATGTATGAATTTAGCTTTCCAGACTGCTATGAATAAAAATCAAGACGAATAGAAAATTCAGAACCAAGTGAAAAAAACCCTCCCCAAAATGTCTGGCAGACTTTGGTGGAAAAGTGACCTTTGTCAATCACAAAATCATCAGCCACAGCCCAACATTAAGTTTATTTTGTCGACTGTTTCTATTTCCTGCTGTAGACTATCACACCCATACATTTCCAACAGTTGCAGCACATTTTCCACTTTGAATGGTTTATTTTAATTTGAATGTCACACATCTATTGAAAAGCACGTGGAAACAGACTAGTGCCTACATCCTCCTGGTAATTTCTGGATGCCAATGAATGCCACAGTGCATCCTTCAGAAAGGACAGAGTTGGACTGATGCTTTACCACATACCCTGAAAGTTCACTGGACTAGGAACAACTTTTTCTCATAAGCATAATTTTTACATCAAAGCGTTAGCTTTGGATTTCTATTTCTGTCTTCCTATTTTGCAGAAAACTTCTACCTATACCGAACTAAGTAATTCATGGTCATCACATCCCAGCTGTATGTTGAAACAGGTATGGAAGGTAGTCTGCAACACAGCCAAACAGTACGTTCCCGTGCAGAAATCATTTTGCAGCTCCATTATTTGCAATCAACTAGCAATGCTATGCTTCAAGGGTTGATTTTGATACCCTGAATAGAAATGCTGTTTCCACTTCTGTCTCGTTGCAAGAGACTCGGCAGCTCAGCGTGTGCCTTGTTACTAATCCTCTGGTTTCATTCATAGCACCTGGAGGTCACACCAGGGGTGACGCTGTCAACCTCCCTGAAGCGTGCATATCTATGTCCCGATCAACCCTTCCTCGGTTTAACCTTCATCTTGTCTGTACACTCCAATCGGATTTAAAAAACAACCTGTTTTTTCTAAGTTTGTTCTAAACAACTGGAAGGATGCCAAAAAAGCACATGCATCTTAAAGGTACCACTGCCTCTACGCAACAGGTCCCTCGGGAATCTGACTCACTTTTTGTGCCAGTCTCTGAAATTAGACCTTATAAATCAAGATAAGGCTATAAGCCAAGCAATGCATCTTTTTCAGCGGATAGCAGAATCCAAACGCAATAATTCGTTCTGATTGTGGTGTTTGATTACTGAGTGTTAGAAAAGGCTCAAACAGAATGTAACTTTTAATTATGCCGTTTTACGGCAGTTCATTGCAAAGCCAGAAGCTATTTCAGGGCCGTGCAAATGTTTGCCTCATTCCTGATAAAGCCTGAAATATGTCTTGGTGCCTTCCATAGCCTCTGGGCGTAGTCTGTATTCATTCTTGCAGATCTCACTGTTGATTTGCTATATTTTGCTACAGCTACCCTGGCAACCCTAGGAAACACAAAGAGCTTATTTCTCTGCCTCTCTTTTATATGAAAAAAAAATTTAGATACTTGTAAATAAACAACACCTGCTATCTAATGAAAATCCATGCAAGAGTGTAATATGGTTGTCATTATGGAAATTATGGTTGACCAAGAGTTGCAAATAAATGCATCCCAGAAACACTGCATTTCCTCTGCATATTTTACACTGAGCACGACGGCATATTTCTCTCCGGAAAATCCTAGACACAAATATGGTGGCCCAGGGCTGAAGGAATAAGGTGGGATTTGAATATACTACGGCTATTTGAACATGCCTTATGTGTCTAACTGAGGACAAAAATACTTTCAGTTGATTTTTTTTTAACTTAAATATCACAAAGATTAATTTATTCATTTACACAAACCTTTCAAGCCACCCCAGCGGGCAGCAATGTCCACTTGTGAAGTTCAGACAAACTAAGAGCAACTCACATTTCACTATCTCCTATATTCTGCTAATAAAAATCCCAACAATTTAGCAGCATCTATCACTGAAGTGAGGCAAAAGCATGAAGAACCCAAGAAATCTCATGCTTGGATTGATACAAAAGCCGATGTTCCTCCGTAATAACAACAAAAGTATTGCGGCTGTCTGAAATTAAAATCAGTTCCCTGTTTCCTTACTGGTTGTTTCTCCCCCCACCCAGCACTAGTCCATGGCAAACGCTGGTGTGGGCAAGAGTGTGGAAAGGGGAGGGAAATGCAGGTTGCAGTAGATCCTCCTGAGTTTGCATTGTCTCTCCACATGTAAAAAGTCAGAAAAGCCACAGAGATGGATGCTACAGTTACTGTCAGCGGCAGAAACAAATGAGAGAAGATACATTCAAGAGGTGCTGCACAGGAAAGCAGAAGCATTTCACAAAAGCTCGGAGATGGGGGAGGAGTGAGAAGTGACACCACGGTGGTGAGTCTGTGGGACACGGGGCTGTGGTGGAGCTGCCGACATTAATGGGAAGGGGAGGAGGCTGAGAGGGTTCTGAAGGACAGATAAAGCGTTTGGGGTTTGAGCCGTTAGGCTTCAGTTGTCAACGGGACATCCAGGATCTCCCGAGGAAAAGCAAATGGAAAGAGAAATCTATGAATCATCAGCTCTGGATGGCAATTAAAACCACGCCGTGAGCTGCTCTGTCAGCAAGTCCGTCTCCTGCAGTACGGGTGGAAGCTGCTCAACACTTGGCATTTTCTACCCAATTTCCTAAAGGAATTAATGCAGCCCATTGTTCACATCCACCTTCTAATTATGCTCAAGTGGAAATCAAGCATATATAGGTCAGAGGTTTGCCTGGACTTTCCCAATGAGCCCACCTTGCCTCCAGGTTTTAGTCCACCAGGCCCCAGAGACCAGTTGCCAGAAGAGATAGATACATACTTAAGAAGCAGTTCTTAGACAGTCACCCCTTGCATGGTAATTAGAAGGAGCCAGTTGATTAGGTTCATGGTTAAATTAGCCAGCCTGCCTTTGAGGCAGTCTCAAGCTTATCACTTCAGTGTTGATTTGTCAGGACCATTCTATGTTATTATCATTTCCAGCATCTGCTTTGATAATTTTCTGGCTTTCTTGTCTCAGAATGGTCATGGACTTAAGACGCTTCAACACTCATGTTGAAGAGGAAAAAGCAAGATGGTGTGTGTGTATATATATATGCATATAACTTCCCATCTGACACTGAGATGCTTCATGCGATCACTCCCAGGCAGTTTCTAGACACAAACCACCTCTATCCAGACCGACCCCCTCCTCCCGTTCAGTCTGCCCACACAGCTTCATCCAAAGCCGACATATTTACTGCAGATTTTTGAAGCAGATGTTGTCCCCACCTCTCTGCCTTTCTGACTGCCAGAAGCCCCGAGGCAACCACCATCCACTGCCCGTACCAACTTCTGAATCTGTCTGCGCCTTATGTTTTCTTGGGGCCACTGCAATACAGCAGGACCATGCGCGGTCTTTATCAGAGCTGCCAGTGAATACATTGCTTTGGGCTGGTTTTGCACCGCGCAGCAGGGTCAGGAGAAAAAAGCCACAGCGCCTTGAATCGAACATCCAGTCACCGTTTCAGCAATTGCAGGACCTTTATTTTAATGTACGATTCGCCCTTACATCTTAAGGGATTCTTGGGCAATTTCACATATCTCTCATTCCAAATTTTTTTAAAAGATATAAATGCAAACATTTTCTCCTCAGAGTGCATGAACGGAAATGTGAATCAAGCACCACTAATGCAGTCAGAAATTCGGCTTTTATGTCCCCTCCCACCGGGCAAAATGCCACTACCTTAAGGTGTAATGGAACGTGCAGTCCAAATCCCTACACCCGGCATCTGTGACACCCTCGTCCTCAGGGAGGTCTCCCCACCCCACTCTCCAGCACCCGGGGAGAACACCCAGTTTCCCCCATAACTGCTCTGTGTAGGCTCAGATGAGCAGCCTGACCTGGATGGGGATAGGCATACTGTATCTCTGAAACATCGTTGTACCTGCCAACGTGATGCAGACTCTGAGAAAGACCTCCAGAAGGACACTAGCAGGAGGAACCGTACACAGGGCTTACAAAATCCTTGAGAAAGCCCCACTGCTAAGCTTTTCTCTAGAAATCTTCACTAATTACTTCACAGCCACAGCTGCCCCATGTAAGCTGGGCTTGAGAAGGAGCTCAGGCTGCTTCAAGCTTTCCTGCTTGTGAAAATGTCACCTTCCTGTTGGCAGTCATACGGAATGGTCCATCTTCCCTCCCCGTCCTTGCTTTTCTCCCAAGGGAAGGAATGCCCCTGGGGCAGCGCTGGCCATGTTTTTCACATTATTTCTCTTTGGATTCTCAGAAACATCTTCCTACAGCCTGTCCAAGGAACTCCTCCAGGGAGAACCGCATCCGAACTAGTACATAAAGTCAGGTCAAGCTCCTCTGAAGTACAAAACAAGCAAACAGCACACCCTCCCCCCCCAGCTGTGGGTCGTGGGTACAGATTTTAGATGGATGTCAGAATTCAAAGCAAAGCTTAATGGCATTTACTGTTCAGAAACAAGCTTGTCTTATTATTATTTTTAGTACGCTTCTCAGACTTGTCATTATGTACTTCTGATTTACAGTATTAATGCCAGGCAACCGTGTTACCTTTATTCTTCCCTGCAGGATTACGTGAGAATATTCTTTAGAGAGAATATCACACTGGGCTAAGGTTAAAAAACAATCAAGACATGTAGCAAGCTCCAAGGTGCCTTCCCGTATCTCTGAAATATAAATGATTCCCTGGCATAAAAGATTCTGAAATACATAGCCATAAAGTCAAAGCTTTGCTAAGCAAATAACAAATACAAGAGGAAGCTCTCCTTCCAAAGGCTCTGAATCACGCTGACAGCTATGGTATGCGTGAAGCTAAAATATTTCCAAAAAAGCCAAAAGCTGTCAACGGAAGGTAGCAAAGCACTGGCCAGTTCCTAGACTTTGGTTATAATTCACACAAAAATACACCCTGGGGGGATGGACCTACAGCTTAGAAAATGCACAGCGTGTGTTTCTTGGAGACTTTTACATCCAGGTGTTAAAGACTGAAGGTCTTGCACTCTTCTGCCAGTGACACTCAGTAACTAACTGGTAACAGCTAAATACTAACCGGTACCAGAATATCAAATGGTTTGGGAATTTCTTCCCACCTCCTGAGAGCAAATACCACTACTGGATACAATCAGTCAAAACACACAATCTCACTTTGCTTTAAAAAATTCTGCCCGTTAACAACTGAGGAGTAAAATCAACATACATTGAAGAAATTACTCAAGTTGGACACTGTCTATATTTATGAAACCAATACTAGTGTTTTAGGACACAAAATGAGACCATGAGACTCCTCTGTCTTTGACAAAAACATTTTTCTTTTGCCAAAAATACAAGAAAACAATTTTTAAAAGCCCAGCTGGGCAAACCTTCTCCTAAAGATTCCACAAAGCTCCTCCCACTGTCACATCAGCATACCTAAACGCGACAGGTTCTGCTGTTCAAGATTAGTCTTCCAAATACATCTCCAGCCATGGATCAAACATCTTAATTTGTATTTCTCTGTGCAGATGTGAATTCCTCCATCCACCAACAAGACCCACAGTGAGCAGCTACTAGATCAAGGAGAGTGAGTAACTTCAGTGTCTGCGCTCCAAGGCAGCACATTTCCCTGTTTGCTGTAAAGGAAAAATAGGGAATACGGCAAATTACTCCAGCAGGTTACAGTATAAAAACCCCAAGTATTTGAAAAGGAACCTGCAAGACGACCAGAGGGGAAAGGCTCGAGTTCTTTGCAGGCAAGGGCAGGCATGTTTTTGCCTGTCTCAGCTGCATCTCTACCCAAAGCTGCAGGAAGGAGCAGTCCCTCGGTTGGGTTTGCTGTCCCTGGGCTACCAGTTTGCAACCGTGGAGTTTCCACAATTTCTAAGGGTATAAAGAGCCATCTGCCAGGTGGGGATGAAGCAGAGCAGAAGCAGGCACGCTGGCTTTTCTATTTCCAACCAGAAAGTACAAAGTTCTTGAGCTGCCCCAGTGACAACAAGTGATGTGCGCAGGAATGCAGCGCTTGGGCACATACGCAGCAGGCACGCATCCAGGGGTGGCACCAGGGAAACCCGCCGGAATACAGCAATATTGATCCAATGGGCCACGGTCCAGACAAGAATCACCAGCACATGGAAAGTGTAAATACATTTCCACACCTTCTCTAAACTATAGCCTCTATTCGTTTAACCTGTGTCCCTGCAATTGTCTGTTTTTTCTTGTTCTTTCTTCTTTTTTCCCCTAGGCATATAAGCCTTCTTGAATGTGAAATACTTGCCAGGAGACATAAAGGAATAATGTCAGAGGCCTGACATATAGCATGAAAGACAATGAGCCAGACTTTTCCTAAATTCTGAAACACAGCCTACAAGGTATGTACAACAATATTTCTTCTTATTCCAGATTCCAGAAGGGGCTATTGAATTTTTTATCACAGTGAATTTAATTTTTCTTTTTAAGAGACTGAGAACACGGAGTTATATATTGAGTAATTCAAGCTAAAGGTGTATGGTTGTATCTCTGCTACAGGCATATATATAAGATTATGCAGATCGTTAGTCAGCTAACTTCAAGCCCTGTAACATGCTACACGCTAAAATACCCAATAATCTGTTCTACAAAAGAAGTCACAGTCAGTAGTGATCAACCTGATCTGCCTGACAGAACCCTACCAAATTTCCAGAGACATCTGCAGACCACAGGATTGTATTTAAAACTCCTGACAAAAGCCTTGTTTTTACTACTTACTTTCTGTACTCTATAAACTGCCAGAGGTCCAGGTGCAAGTGCCTCAAAGGCACTTTCAACACCAAACACAGAAACGTGGCACACTGTCTGTTCCCATCCCATAGGTGACCATTTATCAAGCCCAGGATAAAGATCTGGCAAGTTTTGTATTAGAAGTACCAGAATGAAATAAGTAATATCCTGAATGCACATGCAAGAGTTTCAGTGCAAAGCAGGAAAAAAAAAAGAAAAAAAAGAAGAAAGAAAAAAAGAAAAAAAAGAAAAAAAGAAAAAAGAAAAAAAAGAAAAAAGAAAAAAGAAAAAAGAAAAAAGAAAAAAAAAGAAAAAAGAAAAAAGAAAAAAGAAAAAAAGAAAAAAGAAAAAAGAAAAAAAGAAAAAAGAAAAAAGAAAAAAGAAAAAAGAAAAAAGAAAAAAGAAAAAAGAAAAAAGAAAAAAGAAAAAAAAGAAAAAAGAAAAAAAGAAAAAAGAAAAAAGAAAAAAGAAAAAAGAAAAAAGAAAAAAGAAAAAAGAAAAAAAGAAAAAAGAAAAAAGAAAAAAGAAAAAAGAAAAAAGAAAAAAAAGAAAAAAAAAAGAAAAAAAAAGAAAAAAAAAGTCTGCAGCACTAGCCCTTTTAATCATGTGCAGCCTCAAAAGAACGAGTGAGAACAAGCATTGTTTGTCACCAGAGGGTTTAGTAGCTCTTGGTTATGCTGCACAGAAAACTCTAAATTCGAGTTTGCCTTCCTATCTCCTATTTATGACAAAGACCGAGCTTTGAGAAGCAAAGATGAAAATATCTTTTAGAAGTAAGATCCCAGTTTGCAGAGTAGTGACGCGCCGGCGCACTGAGGCACTTCAAGTTTGACCGGTATCATCCAGGCACCCAAACTGCGAGTGAAAGCCACCAAAATCTTCAGAATGCAAGAAGAGCTTGCTCTAAACAAGGAATCTTACCGTAGATGGGTCTTTTCGATTCAATTTCCAAGCAAAGCAATGTTTTGTGATTTAGTCCCACTAAACCTTAACAAAACAGCACGAGGAACGCATCTTTATCTCAACTGTTGATACGGTCTATCAATATTAAAATAATCTGGCACGGATTGGCTTGCTAATAAGCCAGCTTTTCAGAGATGTTGCAAAACAAAACTGTCTTAAATGTGTGATTTGTGGAGGATATAAAGCATAAAACCTATGCAGAAAAAAATGCTGTCATTGGCACAGCAAGATTAAAAAAAACAACTACAAGGCTGAGTACATTATATTACACTTGGTGCAGTCATTCCTGACAAAAATCCTACTGTTGGTAATTGCGCATATTTGGACGTGTAATTGTTAAAAATATTACACTGCCAGTATTTGATGCATCTGAGAATCTGCTTCTGAAAAGCCATACAGAACTCCCACTAGAAATCTCAGGTTTTGCTTTAACATGAGCTCCTGTAACACTTGATTCTTCGCTGCTTGCTCTTTTACTGTTTATTGTCTTGGGATCAAAGATTCATTTTGTAGTGAAAATAAATTCTAAATCATTGTTTGCATACTCCTTTACCACGAGAGACATAAGAGAGAGTGCCAGAGTGACTGAATCCCGTTCACCTCCCCAAATTCCAGGTCCTCTAGGGATTCCAGAGCAGTTTACCAGTATTTGCACATTCTTGTCTTCAAGTGTGATCTGAAAACATTTTAACGGATCTACCAAAATCTTACACAGCCAATGTCATGATTACATGTTCCTGTTTGTGAGACACAAACCCATTTTTGTTGCCGTTTCTTAGAGCCATCCTCCTGCCTAAAACACGACTACACCTGGCACGGCAAGCACTTTGGAAAGTCGCGTTTTCTCCCATGGAAAATACAGTTTAGTAATGCAGTTTTCTACTACACCATCAGCACGGTTTCTGTTTTACATCTGCCCATGCCCAAAGACCCCCGAGGAACCTGAGCACCCAATCTCTAGGCAGGAAAAAGTGTCACTTTGGGTGCGTTTGAAAAATCATATCTTAATCTGTACATCTGAATTACATTGTTGTAGGTTCCCTTTATTCTCCTTTCAAGCACAGTTTTCTTTCTTCTGAGCTTCTCAAGATCAGCAGAGACAGATGTTGGCAGAGGAAGGCAACACAGCGGTGTGGGTAGCACCCTGTCTGCACTACACTGGTGTCATCATTGATCACAACTCAGCCCAAAACCTTTTATGCAGATAAATTGAAGCACACGTGAAGTTTTCTTGACCTTAGGGAAATGATGTCTGCCAAGTTAAGTCTTGGCCTTCTGGATACTGTTGAACCAGCACACTACTCATGACTTTTGAAGTTGTAGGTTGGAAGGAAGAAACTAGTCATCAATATACACCTATGGTATTACCAGGAAAAACTTAGTATCCTTGCTCAGTACCTTCACAAAATAGTTTTGCCAGACTCCAATACAAACCAGTTATTCAGGCAGTGAACAGTAGCTGGTGGGATCTCCTGTAACAACTCTCCCATTCCTCTTAAATAGATGACGAACATTTTTAATCACTGTTCTTAAAAAAGCACACTCCTTAGCAACCATTTAAAAAGCTGCATGTTTATGAAACAACAAAAAAGTTGTCCAGAAAAACTTAACCACGTCTCATCTGACTTCAGACACTTGACCTTTTTGGTGTCTGCTGATGTGAGATGCTCCACACAACATTGCTTACTTGGCTTATCCTGGATTAAAAACCTTCACAAAGCTAGCAAACCTTTTGCCAGAGCCTCAATCCCCACGTGGCCCTTCCATATGCCTTGCCCCTGTCATCCCGCCCTGCCCCGATGAAGTTTGGATGCAGCAGATAGGTCCTACCATCCACACATGGGCCTTAATCCAACAAGCCCTCACCACACCTGCCCTGAGAATCAGGTTGGGAAGGGGTAACCACAACTCCGCTACCCAACATAAAAACTCCACTCGTGTAAACATTCCCAAGTATGACAGGAGCGCAAAAAAATATTATTTAAGGTTGCCAATTTGTTTATCATTACACATGAGGCGCCTCCTCCCTTTCTGGAAGGCGCGTTGGAGCGTGGGACTCGCCGAGGTAGGGCCACCGTGCCGGGCTGCTCGGCAGCCTGCTCTCTTGTGGCCTCATTAGCCGAGCTCTCGCAAGCGAAGCAGCCGAGCGGCGTCCCAGATTTTCACGCACCAACTCTGACATTTACAAAGTACTTTCAGTCGTGACAAGATCAAAAACTCAGCATTATTTCAAATCTCATAACAACCCTCAAACAGCCCCAGCACAAGGCTGGAAAAAAAACACCCCACAACTGAAAATGATAAAGCTCTTATTAGACAAAACTGGAGGAATTATGGGATTCCCCACCACCACCGCTATCTCACTCCAGGCTTCATTTGATTTCTGCAACGTACTTTGCTCTTAGGAAACACTAATCACATTACCTCCCGGACAGGCCTCATTTGCAATCACTGCAGTCCTTCCCATCAGCTCTTCTGCCAGCAAGTTAGTCGCTTGTGGCTCTCGCTTCATTTTGGGCTCTCAACCATCTACTCCTATGATTATATTTAAATGTCAATGCGAGACAACTCCACTTTGCATGTTAGAGCATCATCCTCCAGCCAAGCTTGAACAGAAGTTGTGTCAGGGCTTGTAGTCTAAATTATTTGTGCTGAGCTGTATAAAGGGATTCTTTTGTTTTATGGATTTTGCCATAAAAACTATTGATCAAAACAATGCTTTTTGTGTGCTTGCACTTAAGAATTGCTAAAAGTGACTGGGGCGGAGGGGAGGGGGATAGGTTGAATACAGTAGAACGGAGTCTCCCTTGGTCACGGCAAATTATATATAAGACACCAGTATAGAACGACATGTCAGTTGTTGTGCATTCATATATGTAAAATTCTTAGCTGGTCTTTATTCCTAATTATCTCTTAAGTAATTATGTCTTTTATACTATGGTGCTCTCCCTTCCTTGCAACACCACATTCCTGTCACCTGTGGCATGTTTGAACTCTCCTTGCTGCTGTGTGTCAGGGGATGGGCACCCAGGTGATACCGCTCCACCACCAGCATCGGTAATAATTAGAGGGCACCTTGTGCCCTTGTAACATTATTAATCCAGCAGGACAGCACTGAGTTTAATCTGCTTTTTCTCTGACTTTACAGCCAAGAGCTCGGCCAATACGTGTGCTTCACAAAAGCAGGTTGTACACTGAAGGTTGCAGTTGTGCTTGACCAAGCAAGGGCATTACCACCTCAACCAAAACCACAATGCACATGGTGCAGAAGAAGGTGGAGCAGATGCTGAAGACCACTTCCCTGGGAAAGCCTATTCCTAATTTCCAGCATAAAAGACTATGTAATTCTCTGGAAAGAGAATATTTCTATCCTTTTCAATTTTCTTGGTTGCTATACAAGTATTAAGTCTTTGCTTTTGCAACCCTAGATGTTCTTTTAATCTATACTAATATGCAGCTTTTCTTAAATCTGGATAACTTTATGCCCACGTAGCCTGCTACAGCTTATCTATTTGCAATATTGTAGGAAAAAAAAAACAGTTGAATACTTGAAGCAGGATCTGTTTATTCTGTCTTGTAATAGCTCTATTGATAGCTCCTACCTAGAGTAAGCATGACAGAGTCCCTGAAGTACACGTGAATCGAAGCAAAATAATAACAGCAGCATACACATGGACAAAAGGAGTGACGGCTTTTCTGGGTTAGAAGCTATGCGGTTTTGTTACTTATTTCTCTAAGGACTTTGTTTTTATTTTCCTTTTGTTGATTCACAGCCCTTTACTTATTTTTTTCACTTGTTTATTCCAAACATAAAACAGCTATTAAATCCAAGCTGTTCAAAAAAAAATATACAATTGAGAACATTTCAACTATAAACAATACTTGCAGATTTACTCTGTAAAAACCGTAACTGAGAGCAGAGAGTGACTCTTCAATACAATGAAATCACAGAAAAAACAGGCAGGAAACACTTTAGAAAAACAATAAACCACACACCACCATTCCAGACCTGCTTAATAGCATTCCAGGGCTTTATAAAAAGTAATGATCATCAACCATGACAGCAGACTTTTAATTAGCAAGCCGATGCATTCTATAGAATGCAGAATCATGTTACATTGTTTTCAGAGTCTCAGGTGTGTTTACACGACTTACTAAAATGAAATCTTTCATTCAGCCTAAGCTGGGCAACTGTACATAGCGTAAAATACAAGTTCTTGTTTACATAGCGAAATTGTGATTAATGTGCACCATACGGAAGCCCGGGACAGCCCCAGCGAACAGTTGTGTCTGTACAGAAACTCCTAATGGGTTTGTGAAACAGGCGACCTGGCACCTGCCAGGGAATGGCAAAAAGGATTAAAATAGAATATCCACCAACAGGCTGGCAACTTGTAAAAGAGCGACACTGGCAATTAGAATAAATACAAAATAAAACTTTAACTAGGCAAAATAATTCTGTAAGTAGCACTTATGAACGCAGTAGATAACCAGGACAGGTACTTAGGACACGGGGATTATGTGTGGGTTTTCATTAATAGAAAGAACGCAAGCGATATTTCCTCTAGCAAATTCATAACCAAACCGAAAGATTAAGCTAGCGTGTTAATCTGAATCAGAAATGCACAGGAATGTATAATTAACATATTGTTCAGGCAGCTCCTGGCGTGACACAGAATGCCAGCAGGCAGATCACCAGGCGGTGTGACCTACCACGGCTCCGGGCAGCTACAAGAACCCACAGCAGCTGAAAATCATCTCCTGACTGCCCCAGCGTAAAGCAGCTTCCATGTTACCACAGCCTGACTGGATGTCTTGCCATATAGTTGGTACGGTTAACAGAAAAGGGGAGCTAAAGGTATTCCCGAACGCAGCAAGGTCATTTAACCAATACTACATGGATTCTCAGTAGTCCTTGTGCTTTTGCTCCATTTTCGCCTATGTTGGCCCTGATGCTGGAGCAGATGCAAATTTCTGGACTCCTGCTAAGTCTCACTAATTTGAAATAAATGATGTATAAACATGATTGAAACAGCAGAGCCGCAGACCATAAAATCTTTACCTACAGTGTGTATCAGAGAGAGGAGACCAACTCCAGTCTAATAGCTCAGAAAGATTTGGTTTTTTAAAATTAAGAGTTGTTAGACAAAGAGACCCTGAAATTGTCACTTGCCAGAAAAATGGAAGCTGTCCCACCTGCCATCACCACACAGGTCTTCCCTGTAACCTTTCCGTACTGTGCAATCATAGCTTGCAGGTGGTGACTTGAAGTTTGAACATAACCTACTGTTTTATATGCTTAAAGCAATTCTTTTTGGTGCTTTTTTTGTGGTTTGGGTTTTTTTTGGTTATTTTTTAATAGGATAGGTAGAATAAAAGAGAAGGACAAAGAACTAAATATTAAATAACTTAAGTTTTCTAGCATTTCACAAGGAAAAACTGTAGGCATATTAATCCCAAAAGAAGGGGGAAATCCATTACTTGCAGTCCTGACAAGTTTCTAAGGTTTGTAAGAGTCCAACCCCAAGGGTTGTAACTGAACCGTGTTGAGTTGGGCCAAATTTGACTTTTTGTAAAACTACAGAAGTTTTGACTTTCCTGTCTCTTTTATAGTGCTAATCACAGGCACAGAGCTGCTAGAAGCCGGATCAAAAACACAACCATGGTATTTGATACAAGATCTCTCAGCTTTTGGAGCTTAAAACCCTACTTGACCTGTGACTGAACAGCCACTTGTCCCGCAGAGCATTCAATTTCTGCCAAACTTCGCCAGTTGAGTGTTACAAACAATGCACCATTAACAGTTTACTCATACAATGCTTACAAAAACACCCCAAAACCACCAAGAACAAGAAGCAAGATCTAACAAATGTGCTCAAGCAGCTGACATTAGTCTTGAATGAATTTGCTTCTGCTTTTAAGTTTCAATAAAACCTTCAAAACAGACTAAATTTCTAGAAACTGAGACAGCCTGATGGGGCGATGTCCCTGCCTGATTTTCTGTAGAGTGCCTAAAGACTCATTTTCGGGTCCTGGTACCCATTGAGGAGTGGGGGTTACCCAAGGTGCGAGTGCACGCCTGGGGAGCACCGATGTCCCCATTTGTGACACACACAGAGCTTAACAGTGATGTCCCGGTACCTGGTTCAGGTTTGGTCACCGGTCAGATGCTCTTCCAAGGGAGCTGAGCCAAGCTGAAACACGAGCCTGGCTGACACCTCCTGTCCTCCTACTGAACTGGGGTTTGAATTTCTCCTCCTGAACAAAAATGAGAAGATCACCAGGACAGGAGCTCTGTGCAAAGAGACTGCTGGAAATTTCTGTTGTGGGCTACTCTTTGCCATCTGGCTGTAGAGACAGGAAGAGCCTTCTCTCAGCCTGCAGAAGAGAAGGCTCTGAGGAGACCTTACAGCCCCTTCCAGTACCTAAAGGGGACCTACGGGAAAGATGGGGAGGGACTCTTGATCAGGGAGTGTAGCAATAGGATGAATGGCAACGGTTTTAAACTGAAAGAGGGGAGATTCTGACTGGACATTAGGAAGAAATTCTTTACTCTGAGGGTGGTGAGGCACTGGCACAGGTTGCCCAGAGAAGCTGTGGCTGCCCCATCCCTGGAGGTGTTCAAGGCCAGGCTGGACGGGGCTTTGAGCAGCCTGGTCTGGTGGGAGGTGTCCCTGCCCAGGGCAGGGGTGGTTGGAACTAGATGATCTTTAAGATCCCTTCCAACTCAAACCATTCTACGATTCTATGAAATGGGTCCAAAAGGACTCTGGAAATGGAAGTGACCTGGCAGTTAACGCTGGAGACACTTATCTGAAGCACATGGGGAGTGGGGGCCTGTAAGAGTCCTTCAGTGACAGAAGCCAGCAAGACCATCTGAAATGCATCAACAAGAGACAACTCACACATTTTGTCAGAATTTACTATTTCAAACCATTCTGTCAATTCCTTATGCCACTGTAGACTATTAGAGCAAAAAAAACAAGGCTCTTTTTCTCTAAAAAGGAATATTTGGCCAGAAGCTAAACTAGGGCACCCAATGTACACCTTTCGGCCGCTGAAACACCTTCTGCCCGGTCACACAGCTGGTTTCAGGTTCTGCTGCTGAGCAGATTTACCCGACGTGGTGCTTGCAGGACTGTACAATAATGAGAGCAAAACAAGCTCTTCATTTCAGGGATGTTTGTATGCTAAGGCAGGCGTGAAAGCATAAATCGGGCCAACAGAGCTGCAAAAGCCTGCTCTGTATCCCTTCAATTCTTTTTGCCTCGTTTTCTTCTCTCGCATATTTTTACCGTCTTTACCCTGCTCTGTTTGGAAACTCATCTAATTGTCACTTGAGATGACAAACGTCCTTTGCCTCAATGCCCCTTCCTCGGAAACGGATGTTTCCTTTCTGTATCACTCTGCTTGTAGAATTCATTTTCTTAATTAAGCGATGACTGCATTTAACTTTTCCTAATTTTTATTTTACATCTTTCTAGCTCTTTTTTCTTGGCAAATACACTTAAAAACCACTGCTCATGCTCTTTGGTTTATAAACTGAGGTTTAAACATCATAAATACTCCCCTTAAAAAAGCACCAATTTGTGGTACCGTG
The DNA here is from genome assembly GCA_013398915.1 of Dromas ardeola. Lineage (NCBI taxonomy): Eukaryota > Metazoa > Chordata > Aves > Charadriiformes > Dromadidae > Dromas > Dromas ardeola. The sequence continues at coordinate 902,712 of VYZM01017800.1, read as the reverse complement.
GTTAGCATTTACCTTAACCTGCTGTTTTATTTCCCATAAAATATAAACATGCATTCAGTTCAGCTCTGGAAGGAAAATGAAGCACAGTGTATTGATCAAAAAGGTTTTAGGCCAAAAAATGCTATTCTAATCATTAGTCTGACAGCCCATAGAACACAAACAAAACATCTGTTCCTGGGATACCTGCACGTGCTAATTCCATTTAAGAACTACTTGGTTGCTTTTAGGCATGCATTTTCAGTCTGCTGACCTGAAGTTGTCCATGTTAGAATTACAAGAAACCAGCAAATATTATGTTCTTCACTGTCTTTCAAACTGTTTGTTCTTGTCATTATCACTGCATTACTGTACTACTTCAGAGTCAACCAAGAAAAACACCCAGTTTCCAGCAATGGCTGTGATTTATTTTTTAAACTTTTGTTACGAAAGCTGTATCCAAACGTTTCATCCACCATCTGATTTTAAGAGGCCAAAGAGAATAGGCTGTCTCCTACAGCAAGAATAAGTGAAGTTTAAGTCTTAACTGAGCAGGGAAAAACAATAATCTAGTGTACAACAGCATCCACCAAAGTTTTTACACTGCTACCTCCTACGACCTCTCTCAGCACTGCAACTCTGTTATAAGTCAGGCTTTCTTCTGCAGGAAGAAAACGTTTACCAAGAATATGAAAATAATTTGCTTTTTTATTGTTTTAAGTCTCTTCCCCTCTCTCTTTCCTTTCCTCCTTCAGCTTTCATCCATCAATACAGCAATGGCAGCAAAGCAGGAGAAAACAAACGCATTTCAGTGGCATGATATTTGGTATGGGGCAAGAAAAACGCCATTTGCATCGATGGTGCCTGGGATTTCTTGGCAATCTCCCATATAAAAGCTAGCCTGGGTCAACATGCTTAACCTACAAATTGAAGTGAAATGGAATACATTCAATTCATTCGATCTACAGACCTTACAATATCTGACATCACCCGTGCTAAAAAGGGTGGATAACTAAATTAAGATAGTGACTGTTTTGACTTAAGTCTGAAGAATTAGCAATCCATGCTCTGGGAAAATGGCAACAAAAGGAGAAGACGGAGCGCTTCCCCTGCAGAGAGCCGAAGAGAACCCCTTAGGTTCATACCTCTGCATTTCACAGCACTCAGCTGGGGGGTCCCCTGGAGCTCCTCCAAATCCAGGAGGGTGGGACCATGCTCAGCTCATTCGTCGGTCGCCCACGCCACACCACGGTGGGGCAGAAATGGACAGCCATCCCGCGGATGTGGCGATGACTGAACACCCATCATGTGGTTCTTCTCACTCTACATCTATAATGAAAACATCTCTATTTGGACAAGTTATTTAAATATCCTTTACAGTCAATGGAGACAAAGAAGCCCTTCTAGGCTATGAGTCATCTAATCCACTGAGATGTATACCTTAAAATAGAAGTATTGTGCCTGAAGGAAGGATCTGTTTCCATCCTTTGATTATGGAGGGGATCTCTGTGAGTAGGTCAAACGTTGAAACCCATAATTTCATGTCTCTAAATTAATAAAATGAATCCAAGTCGGTGTCCAAGTTGGTCACATGTATTAGAAACAATTTAAACTGCTAAATAGCCCCAGAATGTGAAATAATAATTGGTCTAGTTATTCAACCCACTTGGCTCCCAGCTTTAGTGTATTTGCTGAGGGGAAAAAAAAGTCATGGTAAAATTTGATTCAATACGTACTTCTACAGCCTCGGTGTCTGGTGGACCTCTGTGCTAACAGGGTAGGTCACGGTACACCCAAAATGTCACAGCAAATGATCTCATGAGGGAATTACATGGGTCACAGAAGAAAAGAGCCAAGAAAAGAATTTTATACCTGTCACTCCCTGTATAAAAACTTCAGACAGTCAGAGCAGACACTCTGCTACATACCCAGAAAAGACAAGGAAATGAAAGGGAAAGGAGGGAAGAGAAAGCAAAGGGAGATTGTTAGTCTTCTATGAAATACAAGATGATTAAATACTGTCAGGCTTTAATCCCTGCTGACAAGCAGAGCTGCATGAGAGATATGGGTTGATTAATTATAAGGAAAAAAGGCTGCAACACAGGCATATGAGGCAGAAACACCAAAAGGAGGGATTTGTTATTTATTTATTTATTGTTAAATAAAAGGCATTTGCTAATGAAAGGAGAGCCACTCGTCTGGATCTAAAACTTTCAGCCCTATTTCTAAATCCTAATGCACTCTCCCAGCACATACTGGTGGGGGGTGGGGGGAAGAGATCTCATGGTTGAATTTGCTTTTCATAACAGAATTGAATTTAGGCCCTGTCTAAGCCTTTCTGGTCAGTACTCTGGGATTTATTACTAGTGGCAGGGAAGGACAACCCTGGAAAGGCTGGTCAAAAGGACTGATGTAAAACATCCCTACATCAGTACCCAACTTGGACACTCCAGCAAAATTCCCTAAATTAAAGCTAAAAATGTCAAGCAATTTTGGCTGCTGAGAGATACGTTGTAATCAGACGTCTTATCAGGAAGGAACGCACCCTAAAATGAGAGACTGAACCTCTACATTACAGCAGGCAAAAAAAACCAAACACGGTTTTGAAATCCGAGGAGGAAGCAGCAGCTGGGCATGTTCTCACTCCTTATTTTCAAAGACGAGAATCCGCCCGTACTGCAGCCACCCCAGTGAAGACATGCTGCTGTTTGAACATGCTGTACTCCTGGCCTGCTGAAAACGAAGCCCTTTCAGCTCAGCTCTGTCAGCCCAGGGATTTGAACGCCCCCCCCGGCATCCCAGCGCTACCTCTCCTCCCACGACAGCAGGATCTCAGCATCACCCCTACGTTTAAGGGGCTCCCTGGCAGCGCCTGTACAAGGTGCCCTACTCTACTGAAGATTTAAATTTATTTTTAATAATATTTTTAATAGCAAGATGCTTGTTTCATCCTAATTTAGCCAGCAACGATGACCAGGACACTAGGAGATGAAGAATTCAAAACGGATTAAAAATCTGGGTTTCCCTTAACCGCAATTTCAGCTTTCCTCACTAAACCACTCAACCTTTTCAGATACCAATTCCAACACCAAGAAATAAGAGAAGGAAAAGCAAAGAGAAAGAAGATACAAGAGAGGGAACAGACAGAGGAAAACAGAGACAATCCATTACAACCCCATAATTTCATCCTGCAAATTTTCAGTCTGCATGCACCACTGATTCAATTACTGTATACAGCTTTACCCTTCAGCAGAACTAGAATTACAGAAAACCCATTTTTAAAGGTTAGTGAGAGAATTTTTCATTGACAGTGACCTGCTTCAATAGGGGCACACCATGAAAGGTAGGAATTGTATTTGCCTTACTCCTCCCAAACAGATATTTAAACCTGGTTTGGGCTGCGAGTGAAGTATGTCTGGTGATCTTAATCTACTCCCCACAGAGAGCAAAGCCAAGGCACAAACTCATTTGATTACCATGTTCTGTGGAAAATACTGAACCCGGCATTACAAAGCACGTTTTCCTGGACCCAGGAGCTCATCCCTCCAGCATGTTGAAGAGCAGATAAAAAATGAGCAGTCACAGCTACAGGGGTTGCAGATGAGAAGAGGCAAGGTTTAATGCTCCCAGCATGGGAACTCCACTCCTCATCTCTCGTGGTCGCGTCGTCGGCCTCTGAACCGTTTCTCCTAGCACTCCTTCACTGTTACTTTGGCAAATTGCACATACTGAAAGGCAGGTATTTTGGGCTATGTGGGGCACACGGTGCTGGATGACAGAGGAGGCTTGACCCCAAAGCTGTAGCTCCCCAATGTTTTCACAAGTGCAGTTTGAGGCATTTCCCTAAAGTTGTTCTAATGTGCTCAAGAGCATAAGGCCAAAAGGGCTATTTTGATGTGAAGTAAGTGAGGTTATTGCTTAAGTATAATTTTTAATTACCCAAGCAGGGGTAAGTGTGTTGTCAGCACTTGTTAGACAAGGTGGAAGCATATCCAAATATTCTTTCTTCTCTCTAAACAGTACATTTTTCCAACGTGTTCCATTTACCAAAGCTACAATCACAAGCACAGAGAAGTTCATCTGCAGTTTAGACTCTTGAAAACCGTTCGATAAGTAGTCCCTCTTTTAAATCCAGGAAGAGCGTGCCTACGCCTTGCTAGAGAAGAGCCCTCCAAAGGGAGCAGCAAAAGCACGCGTAGTAAATCAGCAGCCACATGGCTTCTGGAGAAGGGCTCCAGGCTCCATGGAGCCTGGAGAAGGGCTGAGCTCTCAGGACGCCGCTGACGCTGAGAAAAGATGGAATTATTATAACTATTTACATAACCAGCAACACTAAGACAATATACAGTAAAAAGCAGCGAAAGCACTACTAATTATATTATTCTAAACTTGGTGTCCTCAACCCAACATGGAGTTCTCCAGGGAATTTTCTTGATTATTTTTTTAATCAGCTAAATTATAGCTTTCCAAAAAACTCTGGGCAAATGACAGCTTATTCTTCAAGAAGACTGCTGTACGATTGGACTGATGAAATATCAAGATCATTTCTGTGGAATATATTCCCATTTCCCTACCTAATTACTGACGGATTAGTTAGTGTCACTGGAATTATAATAATTTGCCTAAGTAGCAGGTTTTTAAATAAAGATGGAAATTGCATTCAGAAGCTCCTCTTCCACACATTATTTATACATACTGTGTGTCTGTTTACTCTCCATGCATGAGTGGCTATTTTGTCCCTGAAGATCCAAGATAACACGATAACAAGGATCCTACAAGCACATACACACTTTCATCTTTTCTCACTTGCAAGCGTTTCCATTTACAGGATTTCCACCACGCTAATGCACGTCTGCCAGCTGTCGCCCTGCTGCATCTTACGCTCGCAGCCGTGCCGTCCCTCTCCCCCTGCACCCGCAGCAGGCATGCGGCGGGTGGTTAGCTCATTCCAGCAGCCACTAATTCCCTCTACACCTCCAGAGAAGATTAAGAAAAACAAACCCTCTGCCCACCTTCAAGCTGCAGCGCAGGTGGGTTACTTGGTTAAAGACCGGGTGCCGTCTCATCCCAGCTCTGACCCCCAGGCAAACCCCTCTCCAGCCTGCAGCTTGCAGCTCCTTGTGGATCCATGCAGGGGATGGATTCCCTCCCAATAACACCATGCACCTTTTCAGCCTGCTGCAATCTTGCCACAGAAAGAGGGAAAATGATTCTCGTATGGGTCATTGCACACCTAGCAATGGGGTTTTTAAGAAGGGAGATGGCAACCGCTCCTCTCAAATCTGCACAGCTGTAAGACTCAGGCTTAAAGCACGGCAAGGAACGATGTGTTTCCTACAAAACTCAGGTCCCTAATTCATAGAATCATCATAGAATCATCGAATGGTTTGAGTTGGAAGGGATCTTAAAGATCATCTAGGACCAACCCCCCTGCCCTGGGCAGGGACACCTCCCACCAGACCAGGTTGCTCCAAGCCCCATCCAGCCTGGCCTTGAACACCTCCAGGGATGGGGCAGCCACAGCTTCTCTGGGCAACCTGGGCCAGGGTCTCACCATCCTCAGTGATTCCAGTGACCCAATTGCTTGTGTCTCCTAAATACACAGTTACTGCCCTGCAAAACTCTTCTCTCACTTTTCACCTCACTGCTTGGGGGTTTTGAGGTATTTTCCTCCTTCCCTCCTTGGCTGTTTCAGTCTCAGCATGGCTTCCAAAAGGCTATAAGCTTTTTTTTTGTTTCTAGTAATTCATTTGCACAAACAAAAACACTTAGTGCTACACACAACGAAGCCTTCTGGAACAGGCTAGGCATCACTTGTCATCGCAATGCTGTTTTTAGTTGGCTGATCGCTACTCCCCCTTCTAAAATAAACGTAAAGCATTTGGAGGAGAGAAGAGGACTTGTTTTCAATCTAAACCCATCTCACCAAATCTTTGCCATCTGCGATCTCCCACTGCACCAGGTCAGAGAGCAGTGCTCGGGCCATGGCCAGCAGGCTCCAGAAACGGGGTGAGTACAGGTCCTGGCAAGAAACCATCCTCAGTCTCTCTGTCCATCCCCTCATCTCTACCAGCCCTGGACCAGAATATGAGGCCAAACTCCTGCAACACCACTAACCCAAACCCTGCCCTGAACTCACTCCTATATGCTAAGGAGCAAGATAGTCCAGAAAGCATTTGACCAAATACACGGCTTTTTGAAGCTTGTCCAAAGTTCCGAAGCGTTCTCTGTCTTTCACATCCATTTTGACCATTGTAAAATCTCTTTTTCCCCCTTGCAGAGCACAGAATGACAGCTGGAACCTAAAATTGAGGCCTTCTCCCCCCGAGCCACTAAAAAAACTCAAGCATAATGCTCCTGCTCAGCCCAGCAGGTTCATCGAGTCATAAAACTGTGTTGGTGCCATGGTTAGGGCTACACAGGAGCTCACACGGCCACCGCGCTGGAACCAGGGGGGTCTGCGTGTGTGGCGCATGTGTCTGCTTGGGAGATTAGGTCAATGGGAGCTTAACAGTAAAGCCACAAAGGGAAATCAGCTGACGAACTCCTACCAAAAGCCACAGGGAGCTGGGTGATTACCGTTTTGAAAATCCTCCTTATCAATCAGGGGCTATTCTAAGGAACAAGATAGGCTGGAAGTATCTCCAATTAAAGGGAAAACTATATTCAGTTATTTGGGAAGAGAATTTGTACTTGTTAGAAGCTCGGAAAATAAGCTATTTTCACTATTCTTATATTACTTTTTTCTTTTTCTCAGAAAATAGGCCCATTTTGAACAGCAGCAACGCATTGTTCCAGGATGAAGCACTCGGCACACGCAATATGAAAAGGACGGCATTACTGCTCCCATTTCACAGGGGACACGGCAGGAGGCAGCGAGGGCTCTGAGAACACCTTTGCTACAGCGAGAGAGAGAGGATTACATCCTGGGAACGCAGAGCCCCCATTCCAGGCGCAACTATTAAATAATACTCTTACATATGTAGGCAGCAAGTACAAAATATTGGCAGGAGCCCTAGCGTGGTAATGCCCGAGTGTGATGGGAAACCTGAATAATCGCTTATCTTGTGATAGAGAAGCAACAGGGGCCCAATTCAGCACAATATTCCAACAAGTTTGGTAAACACACCAGAGACTGCTTGATAATAATTTTGCCTGTTTCCAGAAAAAAAAAAAAAAAAGACCTTTTGAAGTTTGTGCATGTGATGTCAGTTCATTTTTTTCAAAGGGGCAACGTGACAGCCGTGTTGGAGATAATCAAAAAACCCGGGGGCAATTAGGTTTCAATGCTGTGACAGTGGGGAAGTATATCAACCACCTCGTTACAGCCACAAGTTTCTTGGCAAAATATTCTATAATAAGGCACATGGGATATCATCCTTTCTTTGCAGAATATCTTCATGATGTTTTTTTCTTGTGGTTGAAACGGTGCAGATTTGCAGATGCTAATCACAGCTACAGCACCCTATTCCACTTGAAGTAAACATTATTACAGTTATAATCTACACTAGGTAGAGGAAAGAAGTTTTGCAGACATTGCTGCCTTATACAAACTGAAGAACACATACGATAGCAGGCAGTGCTACGGAGGGCACTCTGATTTCTCTGGTACATCTATGCCCAAAGTAGGGATGTTCTCCGGTGTCGCCCCTGACTACCTCACATCTGGCAAGGTAGCAGGCTTCCCAAAATCCCAGGTAAGGGTGAGGGACCCCCCGGAAAGATGGGAAATCCAAAGCACAGAGAAGTCAGCTGAATTATTCACAGAAAATATGTTCCAGAAACAGGTACTCAACCTGGGCTCTGTTTTTCCATTCTGTTACTTTCTTCTGTTGGCACACTGCAATTTCCCGTTTGTTTACAAACATTTACCAGTGTATTCTCTGTGGAAACTAAACACTCAAGGTCTGCTTGGAGCACCTCATTCTCCTGATGCAAAGACAGTAGCTCAGGCTGTTGCAACATCAAGAATCAAATGGACTTCACTATGCCATGGAAATCTCACCTGTAAATTATTCCCTGAGCCTAAAAGCCCATCTAATAATAGATCATTTAAAAAATTACATATTTTCATCATATTCCAGAGCAATTCAGTAAAACAAAGGTTTGGGGATTCCCACCCTGCCACCAACTCCTGACCTGCTGCTCATGAGAATGACACAGCCAAGGGCAGAACTGCCATGTATCCTCTCCCTGAGCCCTGGCTCTCTTACCCTCCCCTTCCTTACGCTTTTGGTAAAAGCCCTCTTACACTTTTTCTTCTCCAGTTCCATGAAAGCCATTTGAACCCTTGACCATTTCTCATAGTGGTCTTGCAGAGAAAGAAAATGGAAGGAGACATGAGCTAGTGATGTGCTGGGAGACAGGGAGGGGAGAGCATCCCATCCCATCCCCACTGTAATACCCCTTCCTCCCCCCCGACACCCTCCTGACTGCATGAGCTCAAAACCAGCTTTAGCAAGTCTGTGCTGTGGAATATAAAGCAGAGCAGTATCAGCTTCACCAAAGGGGTACACCACCCAGCAAAGCACCAAATGCACGGCATCCCAGCCCGCATGTCGTACCTGCCAGGGCAAGGGGCCCTAGTGGGACATGATGCTCAAACGGCCGTCCAACTCCGCGGTCCAGAGCCCCGGCCAGCCCTGACAGCTTCCAGCTCTCTCCCTGTAGGCACCCACAGCAGCACCAAATACAAGCTCCAGCCAGTGCTGTGTTACATTCAATTTGCACAGGTGTAAATTGACTACTCAAGGCAAAGGAGAATCAGCTTTCTTTAGCAGCCAAAGGTGAAGTGATGCTCTGTTTTCAATTGTACAAGCTCCTTTTCTCAACGCTCCCCGTGCCATACGAGCCTGCTGCCCTTTGCCTTCCCTTCCCATGAAGGAGATTATAGATTCCCACACCACAGCCTGCACTGCTGCAACACAGAAAAGCACCAGATTTCCAGTAACAGAGAGAAGGGGGGCAAAATAAGGAATTCATGACGAAAGGCTACCTGTCCTCAGCCTTCTCTCTTAGCTCTGCACTCAGACTTCGTACCCAGCTTAGTTTGGTTTTATATGCAGGTCACTCAGTCATTCTTCTCACATGTACATCAGGCGCTGCTGGAAAATGTGGCCATTATCCATCAAGTCCTTTGCTTTAGTCAGCTCCCAGCAGAAGAGTAATAGATGCACTTGTGTTGTCACATCATTGTCCAAAATGTCAGAGAAAAAAGCCCTGAACATTAACAACTCCTTAAGGAAATCAGTTCTTAAAAAAATAGAATGCGGGTGTGTGTGGGGGGGGAATAAATGAGAGGGACATAAAGATGCAGAGCATCCTTTTTTATCAGGAATGAGGTATGCAGAGAAGTGCCCTGCCAAGACAAGAGTACCCGCGCTGTGGTTTTATTTCCACTGAAGTTTACATTGTGTCTGGATAAAGCAACACGTGCACATGTTGGTTTTAATTTCCAGGATCCAGAATTAGAAATAGTCTCCTCTTTGGACAGCATACATTGAGAGACGTTCCAGTTTGAAGAGTGAGTGTAACCCCTTCCCAGGGCACTTGCATTAAGATTCAAACAGCATGGTGAGGTGATCATATCAGGCAGCACAAATCTTCATAGACAGTAAAGGAAAAGGGGGAAAACAACAGAAAAGAAAAAGATGAAATCAAAGATGACAAGAAGCAGTTGTCGAAGTTAGGAGGAAGAGGAGGTCAGACACACAAACTAATCAAGGTGGCACGGTGGTGCGGTCAACCTCTATGGTCTGCTTTTAAAGGACTTGCTAAAGTTAAGGCAGAACTAAGCAAAGCTTCAATTCTTTTAAAGCTGGGTAAAACGAAGACATGAATAACGATATTTCTTTGCTGAGATGCAGGAAAGAAAAGAGAAGTAGGATGGGAGGGAAGGAATACCCCATCCAGAACAGCCTGAAGGTGCATTTTGGTGACCTCTACTCACTAACGCCTAAAAGAACCCTGACCTGGGGCTACAAACCCTGCAGAGGAGCTGTCGCCAGTCCCGACAGGCTTACAATATTGGTAAATATTTCTACATTTGCAGCTGCAAGTACACAACATCAAAACCTCAAATGAGAAAGATCAGGTGCAATAAATTTGAGAGCGCTTCACCCACTACGTTTTCGCTGAGTTCCCTTTTTACACAACCCCTCACTGCCGCACAGTGAATATGTCCAAGAAAGGTGCTCATAAAAAAAAGGAAATAAAGCCAAAGTTAGGCCAGGCTGCAGGAGTTTGGCTCAGAGATGAGTAACATCACCAGTTCAGGCACCTACACCAGATAAGTCCTTTGCCTCTCCAAACTCACACGTGAGCAGCCTCACCCATGCAAACTCCGACGAGGGACCCTTCAACTCATGTCCACGGCCACACTCTCAGCGCTACAACCTCCCTCCAGTTCCTTAATTGGGCTTGTGTATTACTGGTAAGTAATTGATACGCAGGAAATGAATGCGAGGCCGCTGCCGAGTCGGCTTCTGCATATAAATACGGGCAGCCGAATGCGAATCAGCAGCCAACGCTGCAGCCCTGCCATTCCTATGGCATTTCCAGTATGGACGTGCTTAAAATATCTCAACGTAAAGTGTTTCACTTTGTACAAACGATGCTGGCGTGACTGCTGAATGCCTTCTCAGAGAGGGAAGTGCAGAGGGCTGAGGGGATCAGATAAAAACAAAGATAATGTGTTATGCAGACCCTGCTCTGGGTGACTATCTAGAGAAGAGAGAGACTTTATGGCGCAATACAATAAGAAATCAAGATAAAGAGGAAAGGCGCACAAAGGCAAGCATACAGCTCTCCACACATTCAGCCTTTAGGGACAATCTTCCTATTTTTTCCCAGGAGCCAAAAAAAGCCTCAAAATTAATCTCTGTGCACAGACTAAATTTGTACTTAGTGCCAACTTTGTGTCTGCATCAAATTCCTCCACAGCATCAGATGCAACACTGTAAATAGGCTCATTTTCATTATTTTATCAAATTGTGTTAACTTTCTCTCTGCAGCATTCTCCGGGGCTGGCAACACCGGGACGTGCAGGAAATGTAAATCACTCCCCTTTTGATATGATAACCGTAGCAGTGAATTGCATCCCAGAAATCAGCTCAGGATTATAGCCGAGAACTCGCTGAAAGGCACTTAGCTGTGGCGTTGCGCCAGAAGGGTAAACTTCAGCTGGCAGGTCAGCGCAAAACGGGCTCAGGTCTTGGGAAAAAAGAACAATACATAACACCCAGCTATCTGCGGCCCCACAGACCTCAAAGCCAACAGCCTCAGGGTCAATATGTAATTAAAGGATGCCAACAGGTGTTAAACACAAGTGTGTATTTATGTACGCAAATACACAGGAGAGCTATATTAAAATATGAATAAGCACCTAGGAAAGCAACAGCCAGCAGGCTGTAGGATGAAATCTATTTGCCAGACTAATACAGATGTATATATAAAACAACCACATAAAAAAAAAAAAAAAGCATTTCCTGCATGGAACTATTTGTGGTAGAGAACATTATAATAATAACTTTAATCATCTATCGTTTATTTAAATTTCCATTTTAAAGACTCAGAGGATGTTGGAATGCAAATAAAGATAATCAGAACATGAAAATAATTGTTTTCCCATGTCTTATTTTCATATGTAAATGCCACTGCTGATAGCTACTAGCGTTAACCCTGGGCTAGGACTCTACTAAATTCAGAACTGCCCAAACACAAAAATAAAAAGCTGTCTGAACCCTAAGGAATTTGCAGCGCTGACAAAAAAGAGGCAGCAGATGGATATAGACAGAAATAATCAAGAAGTAGTAGTTAACAAGGCAGGAGTTAGTCTCCGCAAACCAAATCCCTGATTGCACCACAACAAAGAGGAGTTTTGATCGCCGATGCCCCGTGACACGTGGAGCTCTGCACATCCTTCATCGCCGCTGCTGCGCTCCATCTGTCACCTCCACCGCTTGCTGGCAATCCAGCTCGGTCACTCACTATACTTCAGTTTTTAACACAAAAATTCTTTGGGCCAAGCACTGTCACGTACGACCTCGCTCTCCAGCACTGAGCGTAAAAGGGCTCAAGCGGGTCACAGAGATAGATAAAACCATTTATGAACCAAATGGCTCATTAGGAATAATGTTTATTAATAACTACTCCAACAAAGTACGGGCACGCACGCACACAAGTCTAAAGTTGAAATTACCACACCAAAAAAACATGTCAAACAATAGAGGCATCCATCAATATCCGAGTAACAGTGCCTTCGGATGGCTTTTATTGAGTCCACGCACCTCTTGCTCTAAATCTGAACCGTGCAGAGGAGAGGATGAGGAGCTGGCACATAATTATCTTGTGAACCTGAGACACGCTCTCAGTAAATGCACGTACTGTGCCCGATCTCAGCTGGAACCTCCGGAGGCACCACACCACATACCACAGTAGTAAAAACTAGCCCAACAGACAGCTGGACGGCTGTGACAAACAAGCCCCATAAAAACATTTAAAATATCCTAAAATAGCTTTCCGTAACAGAGATAACATCTGTAGGACAGAGCATTCTTGCTGGAAGGTTTTATTTCAGCACGTTTGCCTCAATGACCTACTTATTGCTACACCTTTCAGACTAATTTTAAGCCAATACTAATTGGTGTCACCAAACCTGTCTTTCATAACACATGACCACTCCATATGGCTTTCACGTTCTTAAATTAAATGCTTAAAAGTCACAAGATGGGAAAATAAGACTGCATCAATCCATCCTTTCCTCATGCCCAGTCGGACACGCGCTGCAGGGGAGCACTGCTCTTCCAGCCTCCACACTTCCACACTGTCATCAAAGGCTTAAACAACAAATTTAGCCATTAGAAAATTAGCAGTAAATGGTAAAAGGGCTGCTTTTGCAGCACCCCAGCACAGTGCACACAGCTGGGTGGGACAGACAGGCAGGAGAAATCACAGCATGGAGCTCCCCTCCTAAGCTGCTCTCAGAGGCAGAGGGACCAAACCAGCTAAAGAGTTGGATGCACAAAGAGTTGCCGCCCTTTCAAAAGCCTATCCTGAACACTTTTTAACATACTAATATTTAAAGTGAGAGCTCTATGGAATAAATCTTCAAAACAACTCCACCTGCATAACAAAAAAAAACAAACCACAAACGTCTGTTGCTGAGCATTTTCTCTTTGTACCAGGAACATCATGCACATATATCTTTATAGCTGGAATTCAGCTCTCCTCGATGTCTTTGTATTTTTTATGATTATTTTGTGTCTTTTTTTTTTTTTAAATTGTACATTCTTTTTTATCCATTGGACATCTCCTAAAGACCAAAAACAACAAATAGAAAATACTGCTTAGAGTCAAAGTTTATAGAGACGTCACTCTGCACAGTTAGGCATGTTCCCTATCTATTAATTACGTTACTTTTTGAGTAAGATACAGTCAATTGCAAGGTAAGAAGGCAGCTCCTACATAATGGCATGCTTAATAAAGTGTTAGCTGCAACTTCAATGCCTGAACGCGCAAAGTGACAAATTTTCCAATGCAATTCAAACCTCAGAAGTGGAAAAGAACTGGCATGTAAATGGACCTGGCTTGCTCTTAAATCACTGTTAGCAAATCTGAATCTCTTTAAGCCTGGTAGTTTCAAATAAGGCCTATTTAACTTGCAAAGGTAGGTCAGGTTTTATCGATCCCCTCTAACGCTTATAAATGCACTCTTAAAAAAAAAATGAGAGTAATGAGAGACATAAACACATCGCTCAGTCGCTAAAGGCTCACTGGAAAAATATGTGATAATATTTACAGGCTTCAAACTATGCTGTTGTCAGTGCCATTTCTATACACACCAGAATGCAGATTACAGGCTTGCCAGTTCACATTGGAAACGGAAAAAAGAGCCCTACCAGAGCGGAGGTGGCTAAGTATTTGTATTTACTAAAAGCACAACCATTAACTTCCAGAATACAGTCACAGCAGCACAAGAATAACAATTCTCCGTTATTATCCCTCAACCTTTTTTCAATGCAATATTTTGTGCCTGGATTTCCTACTCAGAGTCCATGCTATGCCCTGAATTTTGAACTACTAACAACTAGTAGCATTATTCCAGTTGCTATAGAAATAAGGCAGGCTTACTGTTATTTATATTATGGCATCACCTAGAGGTGCTTTTAATTAATCAGAGTTCCTCCTCCCACACCTTTCAGAGAAGGCCCAGAGAATAAGCCCATTTATAATACTGAGGAGGTTTTTAAATACACAAATGCTGACTATTTGAAGAACCTAGATTTTAAAGGAATGAGATGACAAATAATGTGACCTGGCTAAAGGCCTGTGATCCATGTCTTGGCAGAGAAACAAGGGACCGCCTCAATAAAAAGAAGTGCAGCACTTTCCACCCGTACGGACAGACTGAACACACTGCAAGATCTATATACAATCTCACTTGATACAGCTTTTTGCTTCCCTACCCTAGCTTTTCATAAAGGATTTCGCTTATGAACCACCTCTCAGAATACTGAAAAATATTTTTCCATGCAAAACTAAACATGATTTTCGCTTTGTTATTTTTCATGCCATGCTAAAATAAAACCCCAATGGATTTTCAATTGATATCTGATGTATCACTCCCATTCCAACTATTAAATATGCATTTTTATGGCCTGACAGAGATTCTAAATATAATATTTACAGACACATAAAAAAACCACTGCAGCTAATGTACTAGAACAGAAACAGGATTTCTGGGTTTTATTCTACTGCAGAATTCTTGTGCAACTCAGACTAAATTCCTTAATCAACCCTTACACCCAGGCTTCCTCCTCCATCTAATGAACAGGTGAGCTGCATAAATGGATCACTGCCTTAGACATGCTCTGGAGCTATGCTGTCAAATAGTTAGAAAAGCCAATAATAAATAGTGTAAATCCCCATCATCAACTGAAGGCAATTATCAAATGTTTACTAGCCTCCAAAGTAAAGGCTAATAAACCTGCTTATTTTAGTGGATAAAGTCAAATTACCTTGATCGTAGTCGGTTAGTGTTCAAAAGATGAACAGCTATGGTCTCATTTGCTTTTAGTTATTTTTGATGAAATGTCAGCTCAAAAAACTGAAAGATACTTCCTAGTTATTTAGGCAATGTGAAACTTGGGCAGTTATTTTCCAGGAAACATGGCCTGCCTGACAGGTTTTAAATGAATAAAAGTGATATTATTACAATTATCATTAGAAGAAGATGTCCCTCATCAAAATGTGTCTGGATTTTAATTGACAAGGTCTGGGTTAATGCTGTGAAAATGCCAATGAAAGCAAAGCCTGTGGCTCAAACTAATTGTCAGCACTGAGCAACCTCAACCTCTAACCCCCCACAGATTTATCACTCTGTGCACACTGTACTCATGACAAGAAACGTTTGAATTAATCATTAACAACTAGAAATTCCTCCCAGACAGAAAGAGAGCAGAGTGCAGGGCTGCCCACCCCCCTTTCCCCTGCTCCTGAGCCAAGGAGAGGTGCCTACAAGCCTTCCTAATGAGAAAGACTTGTTTTGTTGTTGTTTCACCACCTTTTCTTTTAAGAGCATTGCAGGGGAAACTTTCAGTGGTCCTAAAATAAGGAGACATTAGTCTGAGCAAACTGCAGTGCATGTATGGCTAAATGTCCTCCTACTGCCCTGGCCACCCTCCCCGATCAGCTCCAGCACAGCCAACAGGCCTTCATGGAAGAGGTGAAGGTGGTATGGTATGACCATGTGGGTTTACACCCAAACACAAGTCATCAGAATAGTTTGGGTTGGAAGGGATATTTAAAGGCCATCTAGTCCAACCTCCCATGCAATGAGCAGGGACATCTTCAACTAGACCAGGTTGCTCAGAGCCCCATCCAACCTGACCTTGAATGTTTCCAGGGTTGAAGCATCTACCACCTCTCTGGGCAACCTGTGAGGGTGTTTCACCACCCTCATCATTACAAATGTCTTCCTTATATCTAGTCTAAATCTACCCTCTTTTAGTTTAAAACATTACCCCTTGTCCTATCAATGTGGAGGCTAAAGGGCTTCCTTATTCCCAGAAATACCCACACAATTGGTCCCCCTTCTCAAGAAAGGCCAGCCCAGTGCACAGCATGCTTGCTCTCCAACCCAACAAACGCATGGTGCTTGCCCAAAGCACAGCGACTGCTGCTCAGCGTGCCCAGCCCGCTCCTGCTGCCACCCTTCATATGGGCTCATCCCAAACGGTGGCACCAGTTTCTAGTCTAGCAGACTATGGCAACTGAATTCTTTGGTTCTCAGCTTCTCCATCTGCGTGGGTTACGGGATCATCACAACACAGCTTGAGTGCACATCAACTTGTTGGTCCCCCAGCCAAAGTCTTTATATGATACCTGATGCAAAACTTTTTTAAAGAGTTCCTTCTCAAACGACATTAAGACCGGAAAGCACAACAGCATTGGGGAAAAAAGGAAGAGGAAAGTCTCCAAAAAGATCAGGGGCCGGTTCCTGAGGTGGGGGAAAAGGCATATGGCCACTAATGTCAAAAGGCATCAAGTTTGTTTGAGGAGATATAAATGGAGATACTTACCCTACCCAGAAGAGGGGAAAAAAAAAAATTAAAAAAAATTAATCTTCCTGTTATCAACTGAGTAGTCAGGAGAAAACAACAGACGGCATTTGCTGTGGTGACGGAACGAGACGCTACCTTGCTTAGAGTGCGCCAGTGCCAGACGGGTCTCTGCTGGCCCCTTCCCGGTAACTGGGAGACAAAGACTGATGGGGGCGGTAGCCCATCAACAGAAATGCTGCTCACTTCACCGTCCCTCTGCTCCCAGAGGTGAACAGCAGCCGTATCTCCTCCCATTCACCTCCAGCTACCCTGTCTTTCTAGTTTTTGCTGTTTTCTATATATTCACCACAGAAACTACAAGCTGGAAAGCTCCCATTAAATGATGCCAACAAGAACTCTCCGTTCACAGCTAACGCTTGGCTGCACACATTCTCTCATACTTCCAAATGTTTTCAGTATGTTTCGGCTTCCCTTCATTAAACATATTCATAATTATTTGCAGCACATCTAAAGAACTTGTACAACAGGTCTGTGCTTCCAAATACAGTCTCCTGAAAGAAGAAAAAAAAAAAAAAAAAAAAGAAAAAAAAAATCAGCCTGACAGCACTAGAGAGAGGTTTGTGTGGATGAGGAGGCAGAGCTTAGGAAGAGGAAACTAGAAGCCACACCATCATGATTTGAGTCAGTGACTTCTACCGGGCAGCAATTTGTCCCTTTACAAAATCCCCGGTATTTCTTACAGCATCACCCCCCTCAGTTAACTGTCAACAACTGTGACAATAAATTTCATAACAAAAATGTGCGAAGTGGAGATTTCTGGTACCTTAACTGAAAACCTGAAGAGCCTAAAGGATTCTTCTGGTCTAAAGAGACACTGTTAATACAACAAAGTATCTCCATTAACACTTCACACCAGTCACTGTTGTGGCTTTCCAAGGCTGTTTCCATCACACAGTTCAGTATCCTTTAGACTTCAATGAGGAAAGTTACACCAAACGCTCATTTCTATAGCTCAGCCCCAGAAAGACACTTAGAAAAGTTGTCAGGGCTTTCCAAGATCCAAACTCTTTCAGTCCCTTTCATGCATCCTAAGGGCGGGCATTGTTGGCACTTAAGTTGTGCAGCGCTGGCTCTGCAGTGCTCAACTCCAGCGAGTAGGACCCAGCATGCAATTATGAGACCAGAACGACTCCAGAAGTACACACGGTGCCAGGGCTCCCAGCAATTATTTCTGTGATCCTTAAGACAGAGGTTGTTCAGGGACAGAACTGCTCCTTTAGGTAATTACATTCCCAGAGCTACACGGTGCCTGTCAAACTCTCCCCCCTCTAAATCACAGGCCAGTTTTTGTGGTTCATTATGAAATAAATATGTCATCCTGAAGGATGAAAATATAACAAGCTGTAGCTCATATGAACCCGAACGTTACCAAGTCACCACTATAAAGAAACACAAAATGTTGCTCCCTGACTGCATTTGGGACACGGGTGACTTCCCTATCACACACACAGGCCTTTATCAACTAGGATGAGCAATGAAGCTAACATTTGTCCAAAGAGAGGTAAAAATGACTACCTGGGTGCAGCTGAGCAGCAGAAGCTCTAGAGCATCCTGAGTGATCAGTGCCATGTGTGACATTCTCCACTAAGCTTTGTTCTGGCAACATTCCCACTATTCGAGGAAGAAAATGCAGTGTTCTCCCCCTTTTTTTCTGCAAGGCTGGATGCAAAGCTTGGAAAGCAGAACTGCCTTAACCACGTGGCAGGAGGATGGTAGTTCATAATTAATTTTCCACATCAACTGTTGGCCGCCCTCCTCTTCCTCTCTGCTAGGCTGCAAGCTGCCAGTGGATACATATCCAAAGAGGAGACGTGTCACAGAGCAAAATGCATGATTATTATTAGCTAATACTTTATAGCGTGTGCTGGCCAAAATAAGAGGTAAGCTAGCCTGGGCACAGTGAGAACGGTGCCAGTGCAAAGGCAGCCCTGCCTGGGGCTGCTTATCATCTAAGAGATGCAAAAACGAAGGAGATAAAAAAGCCGGATGGGGAGAGCGAGACAGACAGGAGAAGGCTGCAAGCAGATACGGAAACATGTTTGCAAAAGAAGGTTTTGAGTCAGGCAATTTCAAAACATCTGCAGCCCAAAGAAACACAGGCCCTTTTCCACCCCAGCTGGACTCTGCCCAAGACATGGTCCACGAGCTGCCAAGCCGCAGCTCCGCAGAGGACAAGGGGCTCCAAACTGTTGCATCTTCTGAGAGAAAGAAGCTGTAACTCCACTCAGACCTCGGTTAGCATTTCCCACTCCTCAGTCTCCAAATTTCTGAAAGACCAGAGTGCAAAAGTAATTACAAGGAGGTTGTTGGTCCTCACAGGAGAAAGGCCTCCAGGAGAAAATTAACAACTACTTCATCATGCTTTCTGAAGCGACTCTACAACCACCAGGGTCCAGAAGGCAGAGCCCCAGGCTGGCAGCTCAGGAACAAGCCCATGTGTATGACTTTGGGCAGACCCACTGACTTCTCAGTACTTCAAGAGTACAGGTGAAGGACTATTATTACTGTCCTGTGATTGGTATCTTAAGAATCTCATGTTAGTTTTGGAGTTTCTTATTGTCTTTCAGAAATTCAACTGAGTTCTGCTGCCGATACCAGCTTTTTAATTCATTTTACACCAAGATATTTGTTATCAGAAATTGTGCTTTGATATGTGTCAGGTTGATGGATTCAATAAAAGCCCTGTCAGGAGAAGCTGAGTGAATAGGGTTGCAGAAGTGGTGTCATCAAGGGAATTGATACGTTAACAGCCAGTCTGCTGATCTTGCAACAAAACATACAAACATAAATAGCCATTTTATTGCCTCACCCTGGCAAAATAGTTCCGAGAAACACCAGAAAATATTTGCATAAATATTACTTACACAAACAAGCTCAGCATGCACAGTGATAAAAACATATGTAAAAAGTGATCCTACATGCTGTCCTGCTTTCCTATTTGGTGTGCAAAATTCAGCCAAGAAGAATAAAGACTTTATTCAAAGCAAAGCTTTGAATTTGACTTTGGGAATTCAAGCTCCAACTGAACTTTCCCTTCAATAACACAGGAGGACAATTTTACTGACACATTTTCACCCACAGCCAGTAGACCTGCAGCCCTCAATCAAGCCATCCTAAAGTCGCATTAAGGTCTTCCTTTGACATCCAAACCTAGAGGCACGTAAAATCAGTGTTTCTTTCTGATTTCGTAAATGAAATCATATAAGAAGCAAGACAGATTTGAAGAGAGAAACAATAACTTTTTATCAGACCACATGATGTAGCAAGTGAGAAAAAGACACCTGCCCACTGCTCTGCAAAGTTGAAATGATATTACAGCCTAAACAAAGCAAAGGGAAAAGTTCCAAAGCAATTCATCTCAAAAAGGTGAATTACATTGAGGATTTATGTCCATGTAATGAAGACAATTAATTGCTACGAGATCCATAAAACACATTAAATGAACAGGGGTTTTTCCAATTCTACTTGCAAGATAAAATTTATTAACTATGTTTAATGGCTACTTAAAATTTTTCTCTTACATATTTATTAAATGTGCTTTTTCAGCAGAACAGAGCATTTTACTAACCAGATTCTACTAATCTAAAAAATGAGCAATTTAAGAAAAAAATATTACTCTGCATGTTACCTACAGACCCATTTAAAATAATTCCTTACACAATAAGATTACCATCGCCGCAATTGCGTAAATGCTGCTAAAAGGGAATCCGTTTGCCTCACAGGAGCAAACGTTCTGTTGCAAAGATGAGTGAGTTCAGCTAATGTTATTTAGACATATGTTGCTATTTCCAGCAGAGATATGGAACAAACGTGGGTCCTTGTGTCATTTGGTGTTACTGTAATCACTTAATTAAAAACCTCTGTATTTGGGAGAACAGGACACATGGAAGAAACCGGCTCAGATGGGAACAGTGACCTCAAATGGATCCAGATCCAAATCTGGTGCTTTGCCCTACAGACTCAGCTGCTCAGCCAAGGCTATCTTCATGTCTCCAGCTGTGGGTATCTGATGCACCTTTTGCACTTGTGACTGCACGCAAATCAGAGATAGATGTTTACCGCTTAACAGTGAGCTCGAAGTGACTGTGTTCCTTATTCACCATCTATAAAATGGGGATTAGTAGCACTTCTCTCTTACAAGGGTGTCATGGGAACAGATAAAGTTGACAGTAGTCAATTTTTCCGTTAAGTCTGCATGAGCCCCCAAGATGAAGAGAAAGGATAAAAAAGGGTATCAATTATTTGAATGAGTAACAGCAGCGCTGCCAATTCTTTAAACTTCAGCACAAGCTTCTGAATCTGCAACGTTCTTCTTAAAGATCAAGTTTCCATAAATACGTGAGCTTTCCTTAAATAAGAACCAAGTTTTTAGCTCTGATGGTCACAAAGTAAAACGCAAAAGAAGTCCATCCTAGAGTTTAATGCCTAAATAATAGTTTCACATGTGGAAAATGCTCTTTGTCCTCTGAAACTGTGAGGTTCTGCAAAGTCCTGCACAGCCTCTGCACCGGAGTGATACTCACACTGCAGCCTGAGACGTGAACCTAGAGAGCGAGAGTCAGGACCGACTCAGGTGCGAAGGACACGGGAAGCTGGTGTAACCACCACCCCGTCCAGGGCAGGGACAACACCATGGTCACACCAGCAACCAACTGCTCTGGTGCGGATCCTCGCATGCCCTGGGGCACCCTGCACACCGAGCAAAACACACACGCTCATTGCAAGGAAGATCTACACACTTTCACCTACAAACCCCACACAGGAACAGGGAATAAACAAATTGCTGTGATTTCCACAGTATAATAGTGCAAAATATTTCTCCGCAAGAGTCAAGAAGCCCTCTTGATTATGAAATACCTCTCCTACAGCTTTCCCCTTCAGGTATTATAATCACAAGAACAGCAGCTTGGAAATAAACAAAAGTGAAGATGATAACAAAAGCAGGAGCAATGTTTAACAACCTCCTCTTCTAGAAACCAGGTGCCACCGGAGCAGGCAGACAAACGGAGCAAGTGCTGCAGCAGTTTTAATGATGGGAATCTCTCCTCCCTGACAAGAGTGTTGCCTTCTTGAAATGCCTGCACAAATTAACAGCATATACTGCGGTTGGAACAGACCTTTCTTGACCCTCAACATTTAAAAGCTAAGCACCTAATTTTAGCCATTGCCACCAACCTTTTCTGCAATCCCTGGAGAGGGGCGGGCTCCAGATCAGCAGAGCTCTGCTGAAGCGTGAGAGTTTGAGCCTACAATTTCCAGAGGTAACACACTACTAGTGCAACCGGATCAAATGCAGGAAAACGAATGCACATGCATCTGGATGCCTCATGTTTTAAGAAAGTCTCAACTTTTTTTTCTTCCCCCCCTCCACTAACACCAAGTGCAGGTGTTATATTGCTGCTTTATTTTTCTCAACCAGACTATACTGGTTCAGTCATATAAGAAAAGCCAATACCCATGTGTTAAATGAAAAAGGATAGCATCATCTGATACCATTCTACTGAGATCTGGGAACCAATACTTTAAATTTGGTGGGGGTTTTTATCAGCAAACTTTGCCTTCACAGAAATAAGTTGACCTAGATAAAAGAAACCGTAGAATCAAAGGCTATATTACCCTAAGTGTTTCTATAGCACAAGCTTTGTGCACAATGCATTCCTTAAATCCTGGCCCTCAGTTTCTTGTTAAAAGATAGTTGCATATTGCCTTGCTACAGTTACAGCATAACCAAGGCAATGTTTGTGTGGATATGAGAACCTCCACGCATACAAATATTTTAAGTGCTACACAACAAAGGGGGCACATACGATTATGCACAAAATTGGTATTATTTCTGTCCTTGGGAAACAATGAGAATATACAAAGCACAAAGAAAAGCCCAGGACTGTATTACAAATTGGCTACTTCAGTGCTTTTTTTTTTTCCCCATCTCTGACCCTCTGAACTGCAGACATTAGTGAAACACAACAAGTGGGACTTTCAAAATGCGGTTGTCTATCACCAAGTATACATCACCGACAGCAAAACACAGCCACCAGTGAGCATTTTGTTCAACAAAGCACTTGATACAAACACGCACCCCCCTCAAGCCCAAGACTTTGAAAACACTTCACTCTTGATGGACGCTCTCCAAATTCAGGGAGAGCAAAGGTTATTTACGGAGGCAGTATGAGCACGGCACATATACAGCAATAAACATGAAGGCTGCTAATTTTCTATTTTCCTCATATGTAGATATTCAGAAAAGAGCAAAAAAACAAGAACAGGGGGGAAATTACATACCTTACCAAACCTGAATGTTGGACACAACTTGGTTTCAGAGCAACATTGGTGTGAAGGTAAGTTCCTCAGGCGACCACCAGCCACAATTCCTTTCTGAGCTCCCCAGAGGCTCCAGCTCCCCCTTGTCCGTGTCCCTGAGGAAGATGCAGTGTCCTCCAGTACTTCAGAGCCTCAGCTGCAAAAGATGCTGTTCAGAAAGAGGGAAGAGAAGAAGGTGTGGCATTAAATTCTGGGGTCAGTTGTTTGGCAGATTCAGAGCAGAACATAAGACAACATCGGATAGGAATGAAATGTCAAGGCAGGACAAAGAGCCTGTGACAATCCATCATGTGTGGCACCTTCAGAGGGCAATCTTTGAATTCAGGAGCTGTGGTGCAAAGCTATACTTGCTTTACAGTACTTTAATAGCGCCCCTTCACCAGGAAATGAATGCCAGCCCAGCTGCTTTTCATTCCAGTCTGATATCATAATAAGTAAGTAATACACTTCTCCATAGGGAATATTTTAATTCATTACGGCATTTCTGCAGAATAACAGGACTTTCATACTAAAAGCAGAGACTCAGTCTTAATACTTTGCACTGTTACAATGACTCTCATTCAAGGAATTCAAAGCTCTAGACAGGCAATCTCATCAGGACCGTACAGATGATGGGATGAGGTGACTGTCAGCCCAACACTCAACAACGGGTTCCCGAAGTTCAGTCTCCAAACCAATTGTCAGAGACAGGTAAATGTCCTAAGGTTTCCTGGGAGGGTGGGGGCTCGGCATCGCCACGTTTTCTAGCTCACTGTCAGTGCTGGGTGCGCTCGGTGTTTCTGAGAGGACAGACCCTGGCACTGAACACGGACGTGGGGCCTCACAGGTGAGACAACAGCAATGGAGACAACCGCCTGGCAGCAATGCTTCCACCAACCAAACACCTGAGAGAAGCACCAAGAAGTTCCAATGTTCATTAGCACCACTGCATTAATAACCCTAATTCCTAGCACAGGGGAAAGCACTTAAAGGACCATCTTTCCCCCACCTGGACAACAAACCTGCAAAGCGAGACCAGGCAGAGCCGCACAAAGCAGGCGAGGACCGAGCAAAGCGCAGGGTTCCACCTCCCTAGGTCAGATACATACGCGCTAGGTGGTTTGCGTGCTTAAACTGGGCTCAGAGATGCTTTTCTAACATTAACTGAACACAGCAGCTGTGAACATACTTTAAGTTTGCCTAGAAATGCAAAAAGAGCAAAGGAAGAAAAAAAGTGTATATCTACAGAGGCATATTTATTCCTTAGAGAAAGCCTGTGGCAGCTCGAAATACCACAAAATCCCATTATATCTTCACAAAAAATCCTGAACCCACGAACAGGTTACAGTTATCTGGAAAACCCGTTAGCTTTTGGGCTTGCAAGAAGGAAGATTTCAGTAATCAGCGTGTAAAACCATCCATACTGAAAGTTAGCATNTTATATATATTTTTTATATATATATATATATTTTATATTTTTTATATATATATATATATAAAAAATAAAATTTTTAGCAAAAGTCCACATAGCAAGCATGGTCACACAGATCAGAACAGCCAAATATATTTACTTTATTTAGCACTAATTACTTCACTGGACCTTGTATAAATGGTTTATGTTACATATCACTCCTAAAGGCTCTGTAAGTGGAACAGCTTGAGAGACACCCACAACAGAAGCCAGGACGGCAGAGCCCAGCCCTGCATTCCTCAGTACGCTTTTTCGGACCTTTGGCCTCTCTTGAACTCAGACATGACGGACAAAAGCAGACCTTCGCTGTTCCTGTCCTCTTCCAGGCTAACCATGAAAAAGCAGACTGCCAGCTGAAATGGCTGCTGGATGACTTATGGGTATAGAAATGGCTGATGCTGCAGTAGTTCGATCTGCAGGTAGCAGTAAGACCTAATTCTACTGCTTTTAAGGGACTTCTATATCCAGAGACCACAGTCACAATTACTTTTTCATTTTTGCTTGTAAATTGTAATGCAAAATAGTCACAAAGAAAATCAGTGCTCCATTTTTGTGCATTAACCATAGCATGGGCTGAGTTGGGAAGCAGAAGCGACAATAATAAGACTAGAACATCATTGCAAACTGAGTGCTGGAGCCTGGTCTCAGGTTGGAAAAGATGTGTTTTTGAAAGCTCCTATTTAGTACAGCTTGACAGTGCTCATCAGAAGCAAATCTCTTTGGTAAGAAATTGGCACGTTGCCTTAATCTGCTGCTATGCATGCGCCTAGAGTTTCTGTACTGTCTGAATTCCTGCACTGCTGGGTGGATCACAACTTACGGTACGGGCAGAAGCGGGCGCTTCCAGCTCTTGGCAAAGACAAAAATAAAAAGTTTCCCTCACTCTTGACCACTACCATTATGGGAAGGAGAGCACAGCAGCAGTGAGCTGGAAAATATTGCTGCCGAGCAGTTGCCTGACCCAGACTGAAAACGTGGAGTACCAGCTGCATGCGGCAACGCGGGAGGATGGGAAGTAACAGGAGGTGTGGGCATGGATGGGGAGGGGAAAACAACTTTGGTCAGGACAAAATGCAATGACTGCACCATTCCCTTCTCTCTGATACAAGCACTCATTGTGGACATCCGTGACCCCATGTGGCCAGGATTCCCATGGGCAGAAGGTGGGGATGCTGCAGCCTGAATGCAACGTGCTTCCTCCACACTCTGATGGTGTGCATGACCCAGACGCAGAGGGAGCGTCAGCAATACAGTAAGGTAAAAGGCTACTAAAAAGTAATGCAAGGAAACCCTCTTGAGCTATAACTTGTGTTGGCTCAGAACCTTCCAGGGAAAACAGAGAAAAAAAAAAAGTTGTATACAAGTCCTCTTGCCCAAGCCTGCACAATTTTGCAGAAAAACCTCTTCACATTCGGTATGCCGCTACTGACTTGGTGGTCAGTGTCCTAGCAAGCAACTGGTTTCCCTCTCACAGTCGAGGAACCTGGAGAGCCCACCACACAGCTCCTGAGATGCTCCTCAGTCCTCCTCGACTTGGGGCAGCTCTTGTGAGTGGCCATCCCAAGGGCTGGAAGAGCCCGGGCTGATGGTAGTCTGCAGGAGCCACTGCCCAAGCCCAGGGCCCCAGGACCATCCCACGGCTGCAGAGTGAGACAGATACCAGCATCCCTGATAAAAACACATTCATTTCAGTCCACAGCTGCTGTAGGAGCTGGCACTGCTCCTATCTGAAATAAAACCAAGTCTGAACTTACAGAAACGCCCCATGTATCAGAAATCACACAATTTCAGTTAGTTTTGGTTCTAAAATTTTGTGCTCCCCTCATTCTCCTTTGATCGGACATGTGGAGGTAACCACCGACAAACTACGAATTACTTTCATTATCCCACCACTTCAGATTTTCACATTCAGTTTCTGGAGCCCTGGATTAAATATTCAGGTGCATTCCTAAATTAACATAGTTAAGTGGTACCAGATCAGTCTTCAAGTCACAAAAGCAGGCATATAGATGTTCTCATTAATCAGAAAAGTCAGACAAGACATTTTTCCAGTAAAAAGAGAGTATTTCCCTTGGAGGAGTCTCAGGCCTTTACTGATAGAAAGCATGAATTATACAAAATAACCGTACACTTCAAATGTAACAAATCAGACCAAATATTAAATCTGAAGACACCACTTCTATCTTGAGATGTTCCCAGGCCACAAATCAATGAAGGCTGGGAGACTCTCACAGGAAGCCTTGCTATACCTTGGCCCTGGGCATCAGCTATTGATCACCATCAGGGTGAGGACAGGAGCCGGCTGGACCCTCATCTGACCCAGCACCGTCATCCTTGTATTTGAGTGTCAAACAGCTTAAGGTGCAGCTTGGGCCTTGTGGTGAGATATGACAATATTGGTGAGCATTCGCAACTTTAGATAGGGCAAAAAGAGGTATCCAGAAGCTGAAATATCTGCAAGCAAATATTACAGTATAGGATATATTCAAATTAGTATTAGTTTGTCCATCAAAAATTAATTACAACCTAACTGCAATTGAAGAAATTAGTTGGGCATACAAAAGATTAAATATTTAAAGAGTCTCATGACTTAAAAACAATTGAAACCATATCTCCTTGCTTAAATATTACATTTTTTTATTTTTACTGCTAGCATGACCATTAAGAAATCAAAACTCTGTATGTGCACTCATACAGACACGTACGACACACTCAGGTATACGTAACATGTTCATACGGAGTCTCATAACTTCCCTCTTTCCCTGTAACTAAACTTGGGTAAACATGTTCAAGGAACACAAGGGAGCTCTACTGGTAGAGTCAGAAGAAAGGTAGTGAAACAGGCAAGGGAAAATGCATTTTTATTGCTAAGTATTTAACAAAGTCAACCTCCTCTGTAAGTGCAGGGAAAAAGATCCCACAGCAGACTCTGAACACAGCAGGGGATTACACCAATTCATTAGCAGGTATATCTTCTAATTACAGCCTTGGACATGAGTCCCCATACAGCTGAGCAGGCAACAGCTGCTGCATTTTGCCACGTCCTCAGGATCCAACTCACCATTTTCTACTGAGCTTCAGGACAGCGTGGCTTAATGCAATCCCACCACACCACAGCTCCAGCCAAAAGCAAGGGTATTCAGTTATCTCAAAGGATGCTCCTGACTCCTCACAGCTCAAATCCCAAGAGAAGCCGGCTTTTACGTTTTTATGGGATTTGTTCCTCTGCTCCTGCCGCGTCATGAAACTGTAGGATCAACAACTCATCCTGTCTGCTCCATCTCTGGTAAAGATCTCACATTAATTTACTGTAAAGGTGACACTGGTGAAGAAGGGAATAAAATGAGACTTTGAATCCCTCCTTCCGGAAGGCTAATGGTAAAAAATTGGTAGCAATGCAACTCTGGCACCTTTCCAACTGTAACACTTACAGCATTGCCCACAGCCCTGTCCCAGACACACTTTGTCATTCACAATGGCTCAGTACAAAACATAAATAAAACAGAAGTCGCCAGCACTACTGGCACTCAGCTGTTTTGAAGCTTTTTTTTTTTTTCTTCCCTGCCAACAAAACAAATAGTGAAATAGCAGAACTGCAATTCAAGTGATAACGTCCGTGAGTAGGAAATTTGGTGGAGGCTGGTGGTGTGATGGAGTTTCTTGCGAAATTAACTCAATTAAAGAATGCAGGCAATAATAAAATGAAGAATACATTGACTAAGATGAATGTAATGGAATACTGTGATGTTGCTGAACATCAGCAATGGTTTTTGGAAAAAGGAAGTAAGGGCATTTGTTCACCATGATTGTTGTACGAACTATTCCCATCATAATAGCATTAATGTTACATTACGAGGTTCAAAAGTATGATTAATATCTTGCCGGGTTAGAAAACGCTAAGACACTGCACAAATCTTGCTGCTGCTGCATACAAGTAAATTATTTCTGAAAGTGGAATCCAAGAAGTTAAGAGGAAATACTTCCAATTTGAAATAAAACGTGCATGCCAAAGAAAGGCACTTACATTAGCGAAGGCTGCTTCTCAAGTTCAAAAGCATTAAGTTGCAGGCTACTGTCTAACTGCCTAGCTGCTAACGCTACATTATACTATTACGTTTTTTTATTATTATTACTCCTACTCCAGTCTAGTTACGCTATAAAATAAGATCTCTTGGGCTCCTTAGATTCAGACGTTTACATCTGCCCTTGTCCTGAAGCTCTTTCATGACATTATTGTTTCTTCTGTCAGTTCAATTGGAAGCAATGATAAAGTTATAGCAATGCATATGTCCTTGTCAAATCATGCTTTCAAAGGGTTGGAAGCACATTTGTGGAAGAAAAAGCGATGCTTAACTGATTTCCTGGATTTAGGAGAGAACGAGTATCAAACAGCTTGCCCTTAACTGGTCAGATCTTCAAAATAATTGAGTAATGAAATAAACCCAGTTCTTCCAACAAGAGCCAACAGGTTTATATCGGAGGCAGCTGTGTGATACCACCTTTGCCGATATGACAGTATCTAACCGGATTTCCTCTTACTCTAACTTACAATGGGAATGTAACTAGAAAACAACTACGTCACTCACCTTAGTACCACAATTAAACGGCAAGCCTTAAAATGTGTCAATATATGCAACAATGCAGAATAAATTATGTTAACTGGGGAAAAAACATTATTTTTTGATACATTCCAAGATAAACTTCTATACATGCAAATTTAGTGCCCTGAGACTCTTCTGGGATATATTTTCTATATTCTGTAATTCAGGTACATTCCAGGATGAAGAATGCTGTTTATTACTCGAAGGTTCAAATACCTTTGGATCTCTTAACCACAGCTGATAGCACATAAGTGGATAGTATTACAGGATCAGGACATGAAAGCATAAGCTTTTTATCCTGTACTTCTCTTTCTCTGTATCAAAGATATTAGCTTGACCACTATTAACTTTAATCTCATTTGAACTCAGTGCATTTGTATTTTGCCACCCAAAACTGACTTCTCTAACTCCTTCAGGCACGCTTTCACCTTCCTTTTGCCTTTTTTTTTTTTTTTAATAATTTATTTAGTTTATTTTATTTTGGTTCAGGGCCTCTCTCTTTTGAATACTTCAGATGAAATTTCCCAACTCGCCTCACTCTGCCCTCACTGGAATTGGTGAGATTTATTACTGGCTTGCATTAAGATTGGTCATAAGAAACAAGTGTCTTTGCTGCCCTAATCTGTCACTCTTCAGAGATACCCCACTTTGCGTTACTGCCATTTCTAACCTGTTTTCTGTTGGAAAAAGAATAAGTAAATGCGTATCTCCATCTACTGTTAAATGTCATTGCTAAGCAAACCTTTCATCCTTTGCTAAAGTTGCTTATCTCTAAAGTTATTTATTTAACTCTGTAACTTTATTGTTTATCTCTGTGGAACATATTGGGATAAGCTGGTATACCAAATGTTACAGAAAATACAAATATATTGGATTCTGTGGCACCTGGAGGACACACAGCTGTCAGTCAGTTGTCAACCCAGAATCTGAGCAGGCTTTTCCATTATAAATTCAGATTATTATTCTCAATGTTTTGATTTTAAAAGCCACACATCACGTCAAACTCTGATGCACTTCCTGGGAGTCTAAAATGTGATTCTCCTTTGATGCTTCAAGCCAAGTTTAGTTATATTAGTAAAAACCAACTGTTTCTAACCACTTTCCAAACTTTGAAAAGTTCTGTCAGATAAATCAGTGGTATACACTGTGCTGTCACCCTGAAGTCCCACTCATTGCTGTAGTTTTACTCTGTTACAACCCAGGGGAAGGGTCAGAGTCAAACCAAGTCCACAAATGACACACTCACCGGGTGCACAGATCTGTTACGTTAGCCTGAAAAGTGTATCAAATTCACTGACACTTGACAAACACCAAGCTAACTTCTCAAATGTTGCTTTTCCTGTGTGGATCATATTTTTGAAGAAAAATAAACTCAACTTGAGCTAGAAACCAGCATAAAAGCCTGGTAAAGCTCTAGAGACTTTAAGTGCTTTAATTTCAGCCACTGGTACAAAAAGGACGGAGCTGGGAGGACACAGAAGAGAGCACGCTGAGGTCTGGCAGAGCATCAGGGAGGAGGCAAGGGTGAATGGATGCCTGCAGCAGCTTAGGAGGACCGTAAGGGCTGGGTGGGTGCCACCGGAGAGCCAAGAAGCAGCAGCCAGAGCAGATCTGAGGCTGCATGCGGATGCCAAAGTTTTCTAGGAGAAGTGTCAGGAGTTCGGAGAAAGTTGATGCAAGTTAAAAAGGACCATAAGGAAAAAGGAGCACGTGCAAGCCCCAGAAGGTGGCGTTTTGCTACACAACCACCACCACATTTGCAATTGCAAATCAAGACTCCCTTAATATCTTCTCCCCTTTCCAAGCATGCACACTGCTCCAGTCTCTGCTTTCTGGACCAGACAATCTAGTCTTACACGTTAACTACAGAAAACCATCAATAAGTGCAAAGCAATGAGCAATCCAGTATTGATGCAGAAGGCATCCCTACCACAGACTCCACGTGAGAAAGATCTTGAGTTCACCCATGTCAACACCCCCTGCTGTCTGCTCTCAGAGAGAGAAGGTTAGATGGACTTTTCCAACAAGCCACCAAACTATATGAAATACTCTTATCCACCCATAAAATAAGGCAGTGCAATGCTGCTTCAGTCGGTAAAGGCTGGCTTCCTCGGCACGCTGTAAATCCTAACGAACAGAGCAGAAATACAGCAGCCGGCGGCTGCACGGCAGAGCCAGCCTGAACAGCAAGGATCGGAACTGCCTTCAATCTCATTAGGCGCTCAGTAGTCTCAGAGCAATCCTTCAATTTGTGCTGAAAACCAAAGCAGCTAAAAGTAGACTATCAAATGTAAGGGAGTTTAGAATAACCTTATTATGGAATTCGCTGGATTCTCTTCAGACACAGCTCAAGACTGCTGACTGTGTTTGAAGTCCACGATTAGCAGACCCCAGCCAGAAACATGTCACTAAGCCCAGGCAGAGCTTGGCATGAGATTAAAAGGCCCATTTACAGCCACCGTTGGCAAAGAAACCATACAATACATCTGAACCCCATCTAAATCAAGACATGGCCAAAGTATAATAATGAAATACAGATGAAAACTGTTCATAACAGAGCATCATTTGAGACAGAAATTGGCCTTATCAGCGATAAAAATTTTTGTCTTCTACAGACACACATTGACGTCTAGAGTTAGTGCTTACAAGAGAACGGCCTTGTGCCATCAGCTGGTTGGATCCCCAAACTCTCTTCCACCCCCAGTTCATCATGCCAGCAAGTAACGGTGTTCAATTAAAATCTCTTTGGAAATACGATCCCACAGAAATCATGCATGAGAGTTTAGTGCGCTTTGCCTTTCCTTAAAGTCCTTCTAAAAGCCCAAAAAATAACATCGTCAAAACAGTACTGCAGTTCTGCATGTATTCAAGTCAATTAGCACAAATTCATCTCGAGGGTAAATTTTTTTCAGTCCGCTCACCCTTAAACAATTGGATACTACAAAAAACCCTACAGCTATCTATCTGCATAGCACTGCAAATGTTTTGAACACCACTAAAATAAAGTTCATTGACCTGAATTTATCTCTGTTGTAACTTCACTGACTCCAGTGGGCTTTTGCCAGTGATAAATTTGCCCACTGGGTTCTGGGACATGAAACGACTATGAAATCACAGCTTGTAGAAATGTCAGTGAACAGGTTTGGATGTGGGCAAGCCTGTGCATCAAGAAACTCTTCTCATTACAAATCTACAAACCTTTGGCAGTTTGCAAAACACTGCTCTTGGAAACATTTTGAAGAGCTGTAAGTAGACTGCTCAACCCATGATAAATTATACTCTGTAAAGGCTGCAAGACTAGAAATTTCTATGGCTCTGGGTTTTCAGTGGGGGCTTTCAGGACTTCTTTGACTTGAGACAGATTTTCAGACTTCAAGTTTTCATGAGCACGTGAGTGTATACGTCTCTATACGCACACCTTAGAGTCACTTCTACATTCTTTCTGTTTCTAATGAAAAGTACTATTTTAGAAGTCACGAACTGACATCGTTCAAAGAAATTGAAGTGCCCTGTGAAATTCCCAATAAAATAAAAAAGGCCCAAGTTCATACAGTCTGATGTCCCTGAAGCTTCTAAGTTTCAGAAGCCATATAGTTTCAGACGTCACTTAACCATCTCTCACAAGCGACTTCAGAAATCTGGATGCAACCCCCGGAACTCTTGCTCTTGTGCCAACCTGAAGTTACAGCCACATGCTCTGCCCTTCTGGAACAGCGACTGAAGAGGCTGTGTTTCGCCAGCTCTGACCTGCATTCAGAGTAGAAAGAAACATATTCCTACTAACTCATCTGTTCATCCCAAGAAAAGCCTGACTGCTCTGGTTGCTCACGAAGCTTGGAGGATGACGTAGGAAGATGGCACATACATATAACAAAAAATATGAAGCAATAAGCGGGGGGGGGGAAGAGGATGTATGATCAAATTCTCAGCTGCTGTAAATCAGCCTGGAGTTCTTTAAGTTAATGACTACAGAGCAATTTCTACCTTTTCAGATCCTGTGCATTGCATTTTTGCAAGCAATTCAACAAAGATGTGACAACCGCTATCCAGCAATAACCGTTTTCCAGTGGTCATTACAACTACACACAGGCAATTACCCCAGTGCCAGACCTGGATGGGGAGCATGCTTTCCCCTTTCTACTTCGCTGGGGAAGGACAACAAAAAGTAGTTAAAGTATATATTAATGGTTCTTCAAATAATATACTTGATTACATCTACTGCAGAATATTTTCCTTCATGTTTTTGTAATGAATCTGACCATGAAAAACAAATTTATGCCTACAGTTTGTATCATTATAAACTCAACTCATTTGATGTGGAAAACCTACAGTTTAATTGCTTGATTTAGATTTGGCTGGTTAAATGCGTACTGAAACATTACTCTTTTAATTACATTAATTTATAACTGAAAAGCTAAATTTACAAAGGCAATAACATTAATTATTTACTTGCCCATTAAAGCTGAATATTTATTATCAAGCTAATTGGCTTCGTAAGTCTGCCAAAAAATGAAAAACGAGTTTATGAACTGATTTATACAGGAATGACACTGCTGTATCTCTCAGCAGGTTGTGTGTGTTTAATGGATTGCTCTGATATACGATATATATTTCTTTCATTTATAGACTGTTACATATAGTATTTTCAAAAGTTTTTATTTTTTTTTCCTTGATAAAGATGCCAGTTGTGGCTCAGAGCAAGCTCTTTTACTGTTTGTACCCAAAATCCTTTACACAGTGAGATGGGCTTTCACTGGTCTGTAATAATTTATGAAGATCGCATCTCACCTGGTCATTTAAATGCTCACTGAATGTCGGACTACATTGGGTTAAATCAACCAAAAAGGGAAAAACAGTAGCTCAAAATAGTCCAGCTCACAGCCAGAATAGCAGGGCTGTTGAGAAACAATAGCCTGTAGTGAGGAGTCTCCATCCTCACTAACATTTTAGCTGCATTTCCACGTGCAAGATAACTAATATATTCAATATTTATTTATGCATGCATCCTCAAAATAATACAATTAAGTTACTAACGCTTACAGAACAATTTGAGTGTTACCTTAATGTATGATGAAAGGCTAATTTTGATCGCTGTCGAGAAAGAAATTCTAATTCCATTTGGCAATGTCTTTCAACTCCGGCACAAAGCAGGTACCTTCTCTTCCCGCTCATGTCCCTTAACTACGTGACTTCCCCAGAGGGTGACTGGCTTGCTAAGGCGCTGCAGCAGCACAGCCATCAGCGCAAGGCACAACGGACTGCTCTCATCTTCATTTTCACTCGTACTTCTATGAAAGTCCTCTTTGGCTGAGGCCGACAAATAATCCGTCTGCAGAGCGCACAAGATAAACTGAATAAAAGAGCCAACCCCAAGACAACGCTCACAGAAACAGTAACTAGTACGTGCAATATTTATTTTTGCGAGTGTCCTCAAAACAGGATGATTAAATCTAAATTATGGTCTAAACTTCCAACCGTGGTGTAACTGTATCGCAAAGGAAGGACAGAAGTGTCCAAAAAAGGCAGGCAGTAGGTCAGTGGATTGGCATCTCATCTTACTTGAGAATCACAATTTAAAACTTTGCTGCCCTTAATTTTTTCCTGCAACA
Source organism: Dromas ardeola (assembly GCA_013398915.1). Lineage (NCBI taxonomy): Eukaryota > Metazoa > Chordata > Aves > Charadriiformes > Dromadidae > Dromas > Dromas ardeola. The sequence continues at coordinate 868,133 of VYZM01017800.1, read as the reverse complement.
CTTCGGCTGCTGTCTGCAGCCTGGTGGTATGGAACATGTGAACCTCTGTCTCGGGGAAAAATCTTCTGGCTTAAACTACGAATATCTCACACTGCCTGAGAGGCTGGATCAGGACATACATTTTTGTGTTTTTATTATAAAAGCGATAAAGGGAAAAAAAAAACACAAAAAAACCCAAACCTTCTAACTGAAAATCTGGTGTTTCTTTGTCCATGTGTTAGCTCCCATCATAATAAAACAGACCTGAGCCAGGATCACAAGTCCATCCAACATTTGCCTTTCCTAAAATTGTGCAGGACATTGATCCTTATGCCAACAGAGCAGGCATGCTCGCATCTCAGAGACACATTTTCTCTGAACACAAAAGAAACACAGCTCAGTATGACACAGCACTGTATGGGTACAAGACGCAGAACTGGCAGGAGCCAGAAGAATTTGTTAACACCCAAACCCAATCTGTGATGTTGAAGACACACATTTTTTGACAGTTTAATTCAATGCCCCAAAAAGGGACAAGGGGTGATATATCAGTTGAGTATGTTAAATCAAGTTGAAATTAGAGCTATTCCATATACACACCCAAACAGCACGGGGGCTGCGTGCCAGGTTGCGACGCGATGCAGGTAAAGGCTGCCTTACCCTCGGTTTTCACGCACAGATTTCCACGTGGTCACTTGCACAGAGTCTTTTCTCTTTATCCTCTTGCAAGACTACGTAATTTGCATCCTTTCTGATAAGACCTGATAAAAAGGCTGCTCTCATCACTGCAAGACTCACCATTCGTTTTTGGATTTAAATCAGCATTGCAGAGTTTGTCCATCTGCCTGTTGTACTCATGGCTACGTCAAACTTACACACATTAAATAGTCATGGAAGCAACCATATGTCTTGCTTTGCGTTACCATATATCTAGGAGTTTGGTGCAACCCACTTCTCCGTGGGTTTTTACTGATAGTCCAAAAAGTCTGGAAAGCGATCTGTGTGGCGCCATTCACTGAGATACAACGGCGCCACTTTTAGAGCTTTGCCTCAGAAATGTTTGACTTGTCTAAATCAAATCCGCAGCTTCTTCCTCCCAACAAAGCACAGCCCAAGGAGATAACAACAAGGAATCACTAAGTAGGGCAGAGGAGGAAATTCTTCTACCTGTAAGAATTTGTTACTTAAAAATATATATATATAATTAGACCAAAAGTCAAAGTCTCAGAAATATTAATTATTCAGAAAGCCATTATGAGTCAAAGTCAATACAAAACTCATTTGTGTAATGCTTCATTGAAATTTCAAAGTGTTTTGAAAACTTTAAGTATAATGTAAGATATATTTCTTAGAAAAAGAAATTATTTCAAACTAAAACCCAAGTCTTTTGTTTTAAAAAAAAAAAAACAACAACAAACAAACCTCTATAGAAAAAAATAATTTTAACAAACTCACGAAGTCTTGTGCTGTTTTGGTTTCAGCCTAGTGTTTGCTGAACCTGGCCTCTCCCTCACTTTTATTAAGGTATTAATGGTTTGGCACCGACCGACGCCAATGCATCAGACTGCAAAATCCCGATCGGCTCTGGCATGAAGCATCAAACCTCCGAAATAAAGACCTGGAACGAGGCAGTGCTGGTACACAAGGGTAATACTGCATGACAGACAACTAGCACAAGGGAGGACGGCAAACAGAAGATAATTGTCGAGTATGTAGTATTTTTAGCAACAATCAACCAAAATGCCTTAGACATCAATTTCAAGCCACTTAATCCTCTTAATGATACACTATGGCATTTGTTTATGATTAGGGTTTCACTTTGTTTTCTATAGAAGATTCCCCTCAGACTCTGGCATTCAATGTGCTTTGTAAATAGTTCTGTGAATACACTGAGTATTAGGTTAGAGTTTAGTTATCACAGTGCTAAATTATTCCAGCTGGGTCATTATTAATTCTCCTAATTTTACTATCATTCACTATCATTACAACAATGCAGCACCCTCTGGATACATTTATTACAGAGCATAAATCCAGCGCTCACGTAAGATGCTGGAATGCCTACTCTGCAATCTTTATGCAAAAGCCCGAGGAATATTTAAAAAGCATTATCTTTAAGACAACTTTTTAAAGGCTTACCTCTAGATTCCCATCCTCCGCCCACCTACTACATTTTCGTGTTATGTTAGGTAAGTTTTCTGTATGTGATACTCCTCTGCAGTACAGGCTATTGCCCAAGGCAAAACTCTTTCATGGCAAGTACACTGGGGAAAGGGATGGTGGAGAGAGAGCAAAGAAGAAGAAGAGTATACTGCTGTACACAGCAATTTCCATTACGAGAAAGTATTTATAAAAATAGATCTTCAAAAATATCTTAAATGCATATTCCCCTCCCCCTTCAAAGAATTTATGCTACTGCACATATCTTTTTCTAACACAAGCATATGTCTGATTGGGTCTCAATTCAGAAAAGCAATTCATTCACGGAAGAGTTTTTAGCACCTGCTTAAAACTCGTCACAGAGAAAGTCAAGCAGATGCATCAGTGTTTTACTAAGTCGGGACCATAACTGGATTTATGAGTGCATAAATCCCTCCACGTCATGCATTTGTGCATACAGATTTTGAAATTTTGGTTCAGTTATCAAGGCAACTCTCTACCTGCCTGGTAACAAGAGGTCATAACTCTGTTTTAAGCAGCTGCTCTGCATTAGTCCCACATGTTTCAGTACTGCTCCCTCCAGCTTCCCCAGGTCACCTCCCTTCTTCAGCAAAGTTGCAAAGTTTTCCGATTACAGTGGATCACAAACTAATACTAGTAGTACTAGTGCTGGTTTTGTTGCTTCCCTCTAGGGTTGCCTACATCCTCCATGAACACCGTGTCACAGCAGCTTCTGTTGGCTGCCCATCGGTTTGGGGGTGCCACAGTGACATCCCCTGAGCTCTGCTGAAGCAACGGTCCCTGAACAGCAACTCCTTATTTTGCACGTGTGCAATTGGGTTTTCTTTTTAATGACTGGTGCGCATTCACACTTGGAAAATGTACTTTCTGGTCCATCATCCAAGAAACTACTGAAAATCATTACGGCAGATCCTTCTCACACCCCATGGCCAATATGTCCAAGGGCATTTCAGTTAAATATCAATAAACTCCTCTTAAAAGATTTTGTTAAAGTCAGGTCTGTAGCCATTAGTAGTTACTGGCCAGTGAATTCCTTACTACCTGGGAACGTGCGCCTCTGCTAAAAACTTCTACCGATCCGCTAATCAAAAAGTTTGAAAGCTACAAGTTGTGCTCAGCTTTCTCTCAAATATGGGAACATGGCTCTTAAGTGAGCATCAGACCCCTGGTGAAAGACAAAGCGCTTCTGCTTTCCTCTCTCACCCAGTCTGAGAAGGAAATTAGATTAGTTTGGGATTAATAAAGCATGTTAGATATTATTTGCTGCTCACAGGTTTGCTCAAATTCAATAATTTGCCCTGTATCTTTCTGGGTATTTACAAACCTCTGTTTCCCTTGTACCGTCCTCTGTGCTGACAGGTACTATGTTTGCCTTCCTCCGGACTTCTGACAATTGCCCTATCCTCCGTGAGCTTCTGAGAGTCGTCATAAATAATTCCGTGGGTACATTTCAGAAGGCCACGCTGACCCAAATATATCACACTTATCTAAATACTCCTTATCTTGTTCTTGCCTTTGCTCATAACCTCTTGTTACAGGGAACACTGTTATAGATCTCACACAATTATTAACCTTTCTGTGAAGAGCAGTGCAAAATAATGGCATTTGGTATTTTTGTCTTCTCTGTCTAGTCCGTTTATTTGCTTCCCTTTCTTACTGATGGACTTTTGCCTTCCTCTTACAGCCAGTGCTTTTGTAAGTCATTTCATAACCCTTTATAGCTGTAACTGACTTTGCATCTCGGTCCTTATGATTTTAGCCTACATGGCTGCACAACTGGCATCCTTCTTAGCCATACATCTTTTGCTTGCCAGGTTTGTACCATTTTACATCAGTGAAAAGCTCCTGGTGCAGCCATGCTAGTTCCTCATGACATTTTTTTAGTAAGACTGATACTAATTTTAAACGCACTGGCCTCAGAAGGGGCTTGGCTACAAGTTTTGGATGCAGAGGAGCTCTGTAAGCCACAACATGCCTCCCGCGTGTACTGCTCCAGCACAGAAGACGTACCCCACCATGCCAACACCTGCCTTCCCACCAAGTGATGCACAGCTGGACTGAACAGCACAGGGGGAAGGGCTGAACAAAAAGCCTCTCAATTTTTCACTCCTTACCCCTCCTCTCCGTATGCAGTGATTAGAAGGGACGCAGCAAATATCCACGTTTCCAGGCAACTACTCACCGTGTGAATAATCTGAGGATAGGATGGACGTCTCTTCGAACCCGTGTCCTCTACAACCTACCCACACACATTGCTAAAGATTAAACTCTTCAGCTACACCAGCCTCAGCAAACTCTAGGCTGAATCTCAAGAAGCAGTATGAGTTTGGTAGGAGCTTGCTAGCTTCCTTACTCTTAGTTAAATGCCTTTTCTCAAATCGTCACTGCGATCTCCTTCACAAAAGATTTTCAAATTCAACAAAAATAGTCTAAAAATAACTGCTTTCTCTTCTTGGACTGTAGTCATTTAACAGAGCCAAGAACTAGCAATTTATTTCATGTTCAGCTAAACTGATTGAAATGCTTTGCATTGGTTGCATTGGTTACCAAAGCTTTGGCTTTAAATCTCAAATAGAATTCTGGGGAAGCACACAGAGATCATTTAATAAAAGAAATTTAAGAAGTAGACTGTATGATGATGTGAAAAAGATATATACATGAATTAGTGCAATATGACTGGGTAAAAGGTATGAATATGCCCCATTTTTATATATTCTTCAAGCAAGGTATTAAAGGAACGGCTCATAAACTGGCAGGACTAAATATCTTCTAGATCATCCTTGTATTTCACTGGCCAATCTACCCCTGCCCTACACTTGATGTAGCCATATACATTGTGCAACACAGAACCCAACAGGCATGGAGAATCTTGAATTCACCCCTAGAAAGGGCTACAGATGAAAGATGCAGAGACGGGCCCCTCGCCTGGAAGAGCTCACAGAGGCTGGTGTGATCCTGGCAGTGGGAAACAGGTACACACAGGGGAAAGAACTAAGAGTCCTTGTTTCTTTGCTGTGCTGCTACCGCAAAAATTATCTAGTCTTTGTATAGTAGAGCCCCCAAATACCTCAGCTTTATGGCACTACTTTAATTAAGAAGTTTGCACAAAGGTATCTTCAATATGAAAGCATGGAGTTTTCCCCTCTCCCAACATTTTGCATCCCAGCTTATGTTCCAAACAAGCTCAAAAGCTCAAACCCTTTTTTAACTCATTACCCTCTGCCCAAACCCAGCCGGCTCAGACATACCAAAAAGAAACTACATGACATGCCCCGTACTCCTGCTCATCGACACATCTGTGTCCTAAATTGTCTTCCTATAGCCCACTGATCAGCATAAGTTATTTTCCTCACTGAGAGCAATACCCTTGTAAAAAAGTCCCACAACCAATTCCAATCAAAATGCCACCTGCCCTCCACCTACCCTGTCTTCACAGTTGCTCTCTTGAATATTCTGGCGGCATTATTTTTTTCTTCAATACCTTTTGGATTTTGTACACCTTGGTCATGACCCCTCTTTAATCTCTTCTATTCTAATGAATATAAACATAATTTTCTTAACCTCTCCTCCTAGTTTATAACCCCTGAGGCCCTTTATCATCCTTGTTAAGACTGTATCCATAATTAGGGTGTCTAAAAAGATCTAAAGGAACGAACAAGAAAGTGCCTACTTAATACAAATTGTTACATGAATAACCAACATCTCCACCCCCAGACTCACCCTTCCCATCCCACCCCGAGGGCTCGGTGTTGGAGGGCAAGGCGGCTGCTGATTTCTGCTCCTCAGGCGGTTTAGCCAGGACAGCCTTTGAAGCTGCAGGGTGCCGAACTCCTCCCCAGGTGCGCGCTGCAATATTCATCTTTCTGGTATTTGTGCTAACTCATTACAGCCACACAGACAGACACACGCATTTATATTCTCCGCAGATAACTGAAAGTTCACCCCTGCCCTTGTTATATATCAGACGAACTGCCCTCCATCTCTTCATACCCAGGCACGCATACAGGTCGCTATATATACACAACAGTGGCAGACTGTTCCCTGCATGTATACACAGGTACGCATGCACACGGACGTAGGAACACATTTAATATTGCTGTTACCAAGGAAAGAGGACACTGGTCACAACCACTTTTAATACAGCATTGCAGATGAAGATAACACGCCGACCGGCCTTCAGCACTCGCTGTGGCTGGCAATCGTTAGTCGTATAGATCCTTGAATCCTTTCACTGATAAGCAGTGTAGAAGCCTCCAAGGGATGAAGGTAAAGTCACAAAAATGCCCAGGGCATGGAAGATAAACACCTTGCAGGGGATATCGCTGTATCCTTACGGATTATGCTATATGATATTTAGAATTTGGAATCTGCCATAGCAGATCAGACAAGTGCTCTGTTTAGGCCAGAAACCTGAATCAGGCAGTAGCAAAAGCAGATGCTTCAGGGAAGGGTTTGAGAAACCCTTGCAAACACTCGTAGAACAATTAAACCATCTGGGCTATTTTTCTCCTGATTTTGATTAACCAGAGAGTTGGCAGATAAACTGAAAAGGACGAATTTCTCAACCTCTCCCTTTCAGTCCTTACCATTGTACGTTGAGTGGTCTCACTGCTGTGAAATGAGGTCCAACTCTTTAGACTTCAGCTCTTGAGCTTTTGTCCTTGGTGGCACCTTGTCGCAATTTGTCCCCTGGCCTCAGCAGCTCAACAGCTCCTCCCACACCCGCAAAATACGAAATCACAAGCTCATGACCAATCTGCTGCTCTCGTAAGAAATTCCTTGCAAAATTTGCTCACACAGTAGTGAATCACTTCCAATCTGGTTTGCATAGGCAAATTTAAGGTATGTCATTATGGAAATGTATGCCAAAACATCTTCCCACAGAGCTTCATACTGCCATGGGATGACGCAGTTACGCAGGGTCGAGGCTGCGGTACGTTTTACAGAACACAAGGCAACCTGTTTCTAACAGGGTAAGGATCTATGCGAGTATAAGAGATGAAAACGCATTTATTTGTCCTTGGCATGCCTTGCAACTACATCTCTGCTACTCAGCAGGTATAGCCAGTAGTAACAACCTCCAGAAGGAAATGGTACTAAACAAACTGTAGCCCACACCAAACTTACGACTCTATTTTTCTTTGCCATTATTATCTATCAGAAGATGGTTACTATGAAACATTATCTGCATATTTTATCATGCCTACATTTATGCTACAGGAGCAAAGCAGCGGCTGAAAATAGCTCTGTACTCCTCCAAGAAATCTCACTGCCTTTACAAGATCTTAAGTTGGTAGTTCTTTATCAGCATCTTATTTATCTAGGCAATTCCCATGCTGCTGAGCTTCATCGTTACTAAGGGTGGGCGACATACGCTGCTGTTTAACACTACTGGCCTTAGCAAAGAAAATGCAGCTCCAGCTTTGAAGAGTGAGGACACTCAGCCGCTTGACTAGGTTAGTGCTGTAGGACAGAATGAACATTTACAGCACTGCTAATTAGTGCCAAAATATCAACCCATCAGCATAAACCAGGCCAAGCCTGCAGCTTCCTTCCTCACAGGCAGACCTTCAGCCTCCAAGCACCACCTCGTACACAGAGAAGATAAACCAGAAACCACGTTTCCTCAAGCCTTTGACACCCAACTCTGGCTTTTTCTTCCCTCAAGAAGTTCGCTCTCACCAAGCTCCTCATCAGGCTGTTTTCTGCAGCTCTGAGCGCCCTCACCAAGCGGCCTGGCAAGGAAGACAAGAAGCCCCAGGAATCAGAGGCTTCTTAGGGCATGCAGGTCACAACTTCCCTCTTCCAAAGCAGCGAGCCTGAAGACCCATCTTGTGCTGCAGTCCTCACGGCTCTCCTAACTCAGTGCCACGGAGGCAGAGCCCAGCAGTCCTGGTATAGCAACCAAAGAGCTGTGATTTTCTAGGCTGTCTCTGGTAGGACACGGGCTCCCAGGGCTTCCGATCTCTGCTTGAGCCCTCCATCAACTGGGTGAATGGGGCCTTGAGCTGCAGGGCAAGGGCAAACACAGATCAACAAGGAATCTCCAACTTGGGTTCAGCTACACTTTGGAACCTTAACAAAATGTTTCTATTACGTCTGTTCTTTTGTTTTACTTGATTTTTTTAAGCAGATTTTCCACTCCTCTCAGAAAAGGAACAACTTTCTCTTCCACTCCCACCAACTAACTGGAAATTTCTACTTCAAATCAACTCCTTGTGGACAAGTTTGAGTAGCTGCCACATAGCTACTTCTCATTACAATACTCTGGACAAGATTTTCATACTGTCAGGAGCTTTAAAATAACAAAGAACTTCATGTTCCTTCCCTGGATACATGTTTGTATGCTAGCATAAGAGTTCTGCTGGTTCTTCTTACTTTCTGCTCTCCTCCTGTAGATGCAAGCTGCAGAAGCTTATACCTACTCCACATCTACTATCTAGGCAACAGCATTTAGTGATAAAGATCAGACAGGAGAGTATTATCACTTAGCTAGAGCACATCCACCACTTTTTGGCCTGTAAACAAAGCAAACAAATTCATAATCTCTCCTCTAGTTCCTGAGACACAACTAAAGGGAAGAAAAAAACAACCAGCTCACAGAGTTCCTGGCTGAAACAAGGTAATAACATACCCAGTAATGATCAACACATGCTCTAATTCTTGCCTTTAGGATACAACTGGTCAGGTACAGTCTGCATACAGGTGTAACTGGGCAATTACAATTCCATAACCACGAAGATCTACAAAGATTATTAGAAGTTCAGTTGATAGAAGCAAATTGCAAAGTACAGGCTTGTGAATGCAAAGCCATCATAAAAAAAAGGTGAGAGCTTCTTTTAGACTTGGCTGCTGGTTAAAAAAAGGAAAGAAAAAAAATCTTATTTCCTCTTACTGGTGATGGTGCTGGCGTGACAGCCCTGAAGAGTAATCTATTTATTCAAAGTGAAGCTGGCAGCAATGGTACACATTTCTTCCAATGTGCCCAACCCTGTATCTATTTTCAGTTCCATCAGTAAGCCAAAGGTTAAAGCTATTTATTTAAACCCACACCCACATGTCATTTAAATTGACCCAAATTATTGTCTGAGTTGTAACCTCGCTGTGTTAAAGTCCCCTCAGGGGCTGCTTCTTCATTTCAGGCTCAGAAAATTCCTCCCTCGCAGGATAAAGGCTGGGTAAGGAGCATCTCCAAATAGAAGTGGAGAAGGAAAAAGGGTAGGAGGACTTCATCTTCAAAGAATGCCTCTTGGTGTTGTGGATACTGCAGAAAACTTCAGTTTTATTAGATAAATATCTGGAGAGGTTAGCTCCAGTCAAAGTACATGTTGGTGATAAAAGATCTCATTGGCATTCCTGTTTTAAGGATTCTTTTTAAAAAAAAGATAAAAAAAACAACAACAACAAACCCCACTACACTTCCTTTCTTTGTGGCTGCAGCTGGAAGAAAAACCACCAGAACACCCCAAAAATGGTGGTCCCACGCAATCAGCCCGCTAAAGAAATAATCCTTTGCAAACAGACCTCTCTCCGCCAGAGGACCAGGAGGACTGAGGAGGAACAGGAGCCTCTTGCAGTCACACACCAGTTAACATGAGCAAAGTGCCATCCCAGGAGTGAAATTACTCTCTAGGCTGATAAAAGGCAAAGGGAAAGCAGCATCTGGCCTACAATATTTAGCCTTTTCTACACAGTTTAATGCTGTGTGAAGCATGGTAAAAGCAAAGCTTCCTCAGCCCCAGGAAGACAGCTGGCGATGAAACGCAGCAGGGACACCATATGATGGAAGGCTCCTAATTACAAAATCTCTGTCTTGCCTGTCAGAGCAACCACACAGTCGTACAGGGTAGCTCACAGAGGAGTCAGGGAAAATCGTGCAGAGATAAGACTTGAAATCCATCTCCAGATGCAAACTTCCCATGCCTTTGAGTACAGCTGGCTCTTGGATCTAGCTCCAGCCCAGATGGTTCAGCAAGGTCAAGGTATCCCAAAGTTCAGGACTTGTCCAACTCTGCCTTCTGATGTGGAACCCATCACACAGAGATACTCAGCAGAGAATTTCGGCACCGACCGACCGTAGACACCCACTTCCATCAGCATGAGTGATATTCCCCAGACATCAGGAGTCGCTCACACCAACCCAAACCACAAGGATGGAAAAAAATCAGTAACCCAAGAGGTTCGAATTTCATTTGATGTTCGCTAGACACATGAGAGGAAAAGAAGGACTTTCTCTTTCAACCTATATACAGTACCTCATTACATACTGATACTCTTAATTGCTATTCAAGTGCCCAGAGGCAAAGACGCTGCACACTTAACAAGCTGAAAAATATTGTTAAATACATCAGTTTTATAGAAGGCGGCAAACCCCACCAATACCGTGAAAGCAGGCCCGCAGAGAAGGAAGGGAGGTGACTCCATGCTGACAGACTGGTACTGCTATCCACCAAGGCTGATTTAAAACCTTACTGCTACACATCAGTCACCACCATGACTACAGGAACCCTCCGAGTCTCTTAACAGCAGCATCTCACCGACATCATCACAGTGACATGAAGGGACACATGTCAATGAACTTCTAAATCTGGGCTTTCCCTCCTCCCCTCTTCTCTGGTCGTGAAGCTCTGCTATGTTAGTGCGTCGGCACCATCGGAATTATAAAGGCACCACCGTCTGCTGGGAAGGAATCGAGCAGCGATATTTTCAGCTGTACTGCCAGCATGTTTCTGCAGTACCGTGCGGGGAGGGGAAAAAACCTGAAGGAGCTGGCTGAACTCTACAGTAAATAAAATTAAGCTCCTACTAAACCATACGGCTTTTGCTAAATTTGAAGTACAAACGATAAAACTGTTTTATCAGCTTTATGCTGACTAAGAAAGGGATAAAGAATTAGATTTTTACAATTCAGTATGAGGCAACCCCAGCCCTGCAGAATCAGCATCATCCGGGCTGTGCGTGGGTAGCACAGCTGGACACCTCATTTTTGAGACAATGGTAGATAGATATGTAAAGCTATTGCTCAAAGGGCTTAAATAATGAGTTGTAAATTCCTTCATTATCATTTGCTGCACAGCTAATGAAAACCAAGTCAGGTCTCATACACTGTACAAGTTTTGGTGAAATCTGACAGGTGATGTTTTTGGCCAAGAGACAGAAGCATCTTAATGGCAGAGGCTTCATTTGTGACCATGCTTCAATTCCAACAAGTGTTTATTTTTCGCAGAAGTTTTCATGAACTGGGGGTAAATTTGACTAATCTTAGTTAAAGTTTCAAAGTTAACAAGTATGTGCCTGGAAAAGAGCCTGACAAAACCTTCCGGGTCAGAAGCTTTGATATATGTTTCTTAATTATGCTAAAACATTATAAGACCCAAGCAGCCCTAACTAAAACCAAGTAAAATTGGTGCTGCTGGTTTTCGAAGAATACAGAATAACAAAGAAGAACTGTTAAAAAATAGTAACATAATGTACTAGTAAACACAAAAGAAGTCAGTCAGGAAAGTCCATAGACTTTCATTTCAAAGAAATTTCTGGTCACAGAAATTCTCAAATAGTAAAACAAGACTGATAAGCATTAACTCTCCACAAAATTAAATTACGTTTAAAAAAAAAAAAAAGAAAGAAAAAAGCAGGAGCAATGAGCCCTGATAGGGAAAAATGACTGAATTAACATATCAAAGGAAGGAGATAGGAGAGTAATCCAGAGGGTAATACAAAAGAAAAGTTTAAGGGACACCTTGGGATAAGTTTTCTTTGAAGTACTGCTCTTCCTAAAATAATAGGAGGGTTATCTAAACACGCCCATCATGCATCACAATTATTGTACTACACTTTTACTTACAGAAAATTCATTACATAAGTGGAGAGTAAGTGTTCCTGCGGAACAAGCCTAATTAAGAAGCTCTCATTATGCGTGGAATTAAGTGTCAGGGACACAGAAGGCAAGTCTGTATTCGAGACCCTGGGTGTGCACCAGAACACACACGATCCTCCAGAGCAGAGCAGCCTGGTGGTGACTGAAATCTTTACAGCCAGTCTATCTTATTTAGCTAAAAACGGTATCATCCTACATCGGTCCTCTTTCCCCCCATTTCCACGACCTGTGCCTGCCCTGGACACAAGACGCAGCAGCCATAAGAGCACCAACAACTGCAAAGTCACATGCAATAGGCAATATTTCATTTTCTATATATGCCAGAACAAAAAGCCTTGCAGGCAATTAACACAGCATAAACGAGCCTAGAACTTGAAGACAATTAATCAACCATTACTTTGCAATCATTTCCGTAGCATGCTGCAGGTGCATTTCCTTTGTGGGGACATTGCACTTGTCCGCAATGGAGATGAACCTGATTTCCTTAGCAATTTACATCACAAAAAATGTTTAAGGAATAATTTAATTATTGGGAAAATCAGAAGCAGCAGCACCAGCTGAAGAGATGTTCAGTTTCTACAAAGCAAGAGACTACTTGTGACTGTACAAGACCAAAGGTTTGCCCCTGCTCCGCACAGCAGAACCATACCAAAGGGGTTCCTTTGTTACTTTTTTGACTGTGCTGGAAATGTAGAAATTGTACAGTTTTACAAGGAAATATATACCCAGTGCATCGCCTGGGGGACTGCTTGGGCAAGGTCTTTGAGAAGGATAATCCAACTTCCTTGCCTAAGACCATCCAAACATTATCACAACATGGTATGACTTTTGCATGTGCTTTTATTTTTGGAGATTTAATATCTGGAAATATTTGACCCCATTTAATTTTTTTTAACTTCAAATTTTGCTAGTCTCTGGGCCTCAAGCTGCTCTCCTTTTTCCCAGCCCAGCTCCATGGCCACCTTGCAGGTGCAGTGGTGCATCCAAGGCAGATTTGCTTGCCCGAGCTGTACTGCATCCGAGTGGGATAACTCAACATCAGTAGCAGCAGACACCAATTTCTGAACTTCATTCTCCAACGTATGCGACAGATGATACAGATATCTTCAGATGATTGATCTACATCCAATAATCAAATACATGGCAGATATGATGTTTAGATTAAATTCAGTCTGGAAGTTTAAATGGAAAAGGAAATCAGATAATTAAAACCCTGCCCTTAGTAATACATTTTTTAAAGTGACAAAATCTATAAAAACCTCAGGCAGAAATATAAAGTGCAGCTGAAAGATTCATTGAAAACCAAATTAATATTTTAATTCTGTCAACACGGAAAAAGGTCTCTAAATGAGATGAAGTTCAGAATGAGCACCAAGCACCGTGATTTATTGCCTTTTCTCCATAATTTAAATGACGGCTTCTTTAATGTTCACTAAATTCCTCTCGTAGAGTTTCAGCCTTAGTTTCTCACAAAAAAAAAAAAAAAAAAAAATAAAAGCAACTTGCACTGTCAGTGCTCTCTGTAGCACTTCAGAAAAAGGAAGATTCAATTGAGAAAAAGCCAGTGGTCTTCCAATAGTCATGTCAAAAATCAATTAGGCTGAAGGACCAGAGGTGGGATTAATAAAGCCTTCTTCACCTCTGTAGCTCCATAATTATTCTCTAAGCAGTAAGAATGGGCTTGTTTGTCATACAGTCTCCATGAAAAATAAGTTTCAAAGAGTGAAACTAAAGATACGTTTGTACTTGTAATGCAGCACAACGCTTTCAAAGCCAGATCAGCTGGCCAGGGCAAAAGTTCAGCTACACACCCGCTTTAAATGATTTCTCCAGCTTTTATCTTATAGGGGCTTGCCTTAAACATATCCTCTCAAAAAGCAGTAAAAATAAAATAAATAAATAAATAAATAAATGAATAAATCATGAGCATTCGGCTTGACTGCTTCAAAGAGCCTACAGCATTCACTAAACGATAGGTTGCCAAAATCATAGTCTTAATTAAGTGAAGATTAATTGTTAAATTACCTTAAATTTAATACAATTGAGCAATGCATCATGTTTACAGGAATTGATCAAATGCACAGTTAGCAGCCACACACAGATCCATGTTTAATAATATGATTTTAATATTCAGTTGACACTCAGCATACAACTACTTTTATTAAATGTATATGATAATTACCATGCTGCTGTCCAGCCTTCCCAACATTCCTGTCACCGGAGAAATAAAAATTCACAGATGCTGTTCCTACCGTCAAATTTCTACTCTTTGATATAATTACACCGGCACATAAAGTACCCTGAATAGCAACATTTCATGGCAAGGGGAAGGGAGAGAGCCAAGCTTTTAAAATAACGTAGCTGTCAGCTGCAACTTCGACGTGTAGGGGCAATCGCAGGAAGACAGAACCGCAGCAGCCTGAGCCTGGCCCCTACAAAGCCGCAATATTCAGCCGCACCATCCCAGAACAGCCACTATATCTCCCCTGCTTCCCAACTACATGATTTTTACAAATTAGTACTAAGAATCCAGGGCTCAACCATGGAACAGGGCTGTTCCACGAAGAAAACAACAGACATCAGCAGAAGGCAGGCATAAGTTGGATGAGAATGCCCAGGATGATCCCAGAAGGGCAGCAGGTCCAATGTAGAAAACAAAAAGAAACCTGAAAACGGTTCTTGACTCTGATCTGGAGAAAAACAACTTCTTCACCTCAAACCTTGCAGGTAAATTAATTCCGGTTAATCTCTTGGCTGTTTTTACAACAGCCCCTTTGCCAGGCAGCTGAGATTTCCAGTAGAGCCAGGAGCAGTTCCAAACACCACACACCATCTTGCCAGGTGCTCGCGTTATAAATTTGATGTTTCTAAATAGGGTTAAAGGAGAGGCAGACTGGAAATGGTGCGTTAATGGGAGCAAACCAGCAACGGTCCCGAGGCACCACAGAATATATGACCAACAAAATGGCAATCCCAGTAGGTATTAAAATGCATCTAGAGTCTTAATGGCCAGTTAAAAGCTTGATTTAGTTAATTACAGCCAGATATCTTATTACACAGGCAGGTCAAGACCCTCCATCCCAAACATCATCTGTAGCCTGTTACGCATGCCTTTTTATAAAATATTATTTATCCCCATCTTTAAAATAATATACAAAAATATCTTTCATGGGCTTGCCTTTACAAATTAGAAAGCTTTTCTGAACATCATGCTTGAGACAAAATTTAGGTTCTTTTTGGTGAAAAAAAGTCAGTGCAAGATAATGAAGCATTCCCATGCAAAGGAAAACCAGTTCTGGTGACTTCAGCAAGGGTTTTATCGAACAAAAGCATTTCACAGACTCATGCTGTTCTTCCACATAAAAATAATTTCTGTTCCATCTGCAAATCTCAGGTCTTAGCCTCAGCGTAACAATTGCATCTGCCACTCTATTAATTTTATTCTGAGATGCAATGTATTTAGAAGACTACTTAATTCAGTATTTTCTCTTAGCCAACTTAGAGCATCCCTTTCCAGAAACAATCAGTATTGTGGGATTCATTCTGATATGCTTACTCATGCACAACTGGATTACAAGAATATGGGAATAAGATGAACAAAAATAGCCACTGCACTCCCTAAAGCAGGAATTTAATTTTATCTGTCATTGGCTTGAAAGTTATACTCAAATTAGCTTGAAATTTTAAGAATCCCTTAAGAGCCAGATCTGAGCTCATGTTAATTACGTCACCCCACTGAAGGTAATGAATCCATATGGATTTCTACTCACTAGGAACCTGCAGGAACAGGAACCTCAGCAAGAAGTCATGCATGTGTTTCTGAAGGCAGCATTTAAATCTTTTAAGGAGACAAAGCAACTTTGATGGCAGTCCCAGAAGAGCGGTTCTGGAGTTGTTTGCTCCACTCAGGCTGGTGAGAAGAACAAACCACACACCCGTGCTCCCGTTCCTCAGAGACAGGCGAACTGCTGAGCATACAAAACGATAGCTGGCTCCAGTTAACAAAACCCAAGCTCATTACTGGACCAGAAGTAGGGTCTTTGAATAATAGCAAAACAAAAAAAAATGAATTTAGGGCTTTATTGAAATCTTCATGTGTCCCATCCTTAAGCTCTCAATGACCCTTTGTCCCCTCCTTACCAACTTCCAGTCATGTCTCAGTTCAGATACTCTTCTTTATTTTGCTCATTTAAATGTTCTCCAAGCAGTTGATTTGTTTGGGTATTCATGTAAATTGCTTCCATACCCTCAAACAGATGCATTATGATGTCGGGCACCAGGATTTGAGAAGAAATACCACAGCAGTACCCTGGGACTTCACTGGCAACCAGCCCAGAAGATCTGTGTGTCCACGTGGTGTCCTGTCAGCTCTGAGCTCGGCTTCACAGCCGCCCACCAAAGTCAGCACCCCCCATGCCCAGACACTGCTGGGCTCTGATCTGCCAACCAGCCTAGGCTCACGCTTTATCTTCAGGGTGTGAATTGTTTCAAAGCTTCTATTACAGACCTGATTTCCAGTATTAACAGTTGTTCTTCAATACTACTAAAATACACATATATGTAAATAAGCTCAGTTTAGAGTAGGAGAAACATCCTGGCAACTGGATTTGGCATTTAGGATACGCTCCGCTGTGCCCCTCTCAGGTGGTGCTTGGTGTTTGCCTGGCAGCCAACCCGACCACCTGGGCAGCGGCAGGTGGAAAAACTATATTGATATTCAAAGCATACCCCAGTTGAGACTACCACCATATGCTGACAAAGTATCTTGTACTAGGTCCTCAACAGCTGTTTTGCTACCACCTTATATGACATAAGGTGAGAGCAAAAGGAACGTACAGAATCATTTAGGTTGGAAAAGACCCTTAAGATCATCGAGTCCAACAGTAACCCAACACTACCAAGTCCATGCCTAAACAATGTCCCTCAGCGCCATGTCTACACCTCTTCCAAATACCCCCAGGGATGGTGACCCAACCACTTCCTTGGGCAGCCTGTTCCAATGCTCGACAACCCTTTCAGTGAAGACCTTTTTCCAAATATCCAATCTATAGGGCGGAGGAGAATTAAAAGAGCCGAACAACTCAGCCCAGGCATCAGTCATTTGTATTATCATGCTTGGCCACGGGGAAACTGCTCTCAAGAGGTGCCTCTGTTGCACAGATTTACTTCTAGAGCCTTTAAGGAAAAATTATTTCTGATTTACGTCATTAAAAATGGTTATTCAGAACTCCCAGCAGAAATACAAAGCACCCTATCACCTCATAAGAATAATGCAGTAATCTGGAAATAATACAGCAATGTGTCACTTTCACTTTTGTTCTCAATAAAAAGAAGGAAATAAAAATTAAGTAATGTTTTAAACACAAACGCTATTTCATTCTCGGCTTCTGAAGGGCATCCACTTTAGAGCACAGTGCATCTAGACATCTCATTATTTAAAAAAAAAAATTAATTTGGCTTTGAAAGAATATTCATTTTCTTAGTGAAATTTGATCTCACTTTACAGTTTTTCTAACTTTATTAGAAACCTCTTAGTGAAGCATGAATTGCCAGGCACTGTCCTTCTGCAAACTGGACAATAATATCAATCACAGATGCATTAGAAAGAGAAAGGGAAGACATGGAAAGCGTCACTAGCAAGTTACCTTTGAGTGTTTAAATTGTTGTTTTCATGTAGTGAGAAATGCCGACTGCTCCCTCTGCCATTGTCATCTTGTACGATACGGTACCGTGCAAATAAAATTACAGTGTGAATGCATTGCTAAACTGGTAGGTGAAAACTATTACATACACAATCTTTGCACAAAGAAAATCTACTCTCTTCAGAGTTATTTATTTAAAAGGACTATTCTATTTATACACAAATATTTACACAGCATTGAACAGCACTATGTTGATCTCTTCTTGGATGGAATGCATTGTATTTTAAAAATAGAACTATTCTACTACTTTCAACAATTTTCAAGAATACCTATTACAAAAATACCTCTTGCATTGGGAACATAAAGACTAAAAGACACTTGATTGCGTCTTTATATCCCACTTATACAATGCAACAGAGATCTAAAAGAGTTCCATAAACCCTTGGATATTGTTGGCCTAGAAAAACTATATTGATATGAAAAATATGATTACAAATATTTTCATAACCCCAAGCTAAGAAACCTTGAATTACCTTGTATTTACCCATGGGCAGATACTGTGGATTAACTGTGATACAGCAGCTTGTTATCCCAGAGCCCACACGTACATGCTTACCCCAGAGTAGCTTGGCCTTAAGAAGTGAATCAATAGGGTAGATCTGCAAGATGGCATCCCTAAAGAATAGGGAAAGGTCTTCCCAGATTCAAGCAATGTAGTTAATAATATTCTCATGGCACAGACAGTAATTTCTCACACATCTCATGTCTGCCGGGGGAAGAAAGATCCTTATGTGGCATGGGCAGCCATACTCGAGAAATCCCGCTGGGAATCAGGCAAGCGCCAGTAATTTCAAATAAGACTTTGTTATAAAACACCAGGTTTTTTTCTAAACTGAAAAATATCACAAGGAAATGCTGGAATTTTTAGCCTACCTTGCTTTTCCATTCCCCAGTGACTTTTAAATAAAGCAGTCCTGAAAACACAGTCAACATTTTTCCTTTACCATAACTCACTTTTTTCCTCCAGTCAACGCAATTTCTAACATCCATTTGCAAAACAGCTTTAAAATGTTGTGGAGAAAAACAGTAGTTAGAAATAGTGGGGATGGAGGGGGAAGGGGGAAGGTCTCATTTCAAATATAACTAATAAAAAAATAACTAAGTAGCCTTAAATTTAGCAAACACACACATTCAATATGCCCAACTGAAATACACCTAGCCTACACTTAACATCCACCTAGTGACATTAGGGGATCAGACAGCCCATCATGAAGCATGATTAAAGCTGGTTATCTCCACCACTTCCATTCACCTTAAAAAAAGGAAACAAAGGAAAAAAAAAAATCACAACCCGGGGGTATTCTCACAGAAATAAGCAGCCACCGCCATGTACCAGACCATTGCTAGAGGCATTTCCAAGGGAAAGCAGCCGCGTGAAACCCATCTGCCCGGGGAGGCTGCGAAGAGGCGAGGAAGTCAAACATGAATGAAGCGTTTTCCTTGCACTGTCCAGCGTAACTCCTCAACGCGCCTGGCTGGCGTTACAGAATTGTCTGCTTCAGCACAACACTTGCCAGAAGTTATTAACACTGAGATTTCTCACGGAGAAAGATTGGCTCCTCTGCACTGCCGAGACGGCTGGTGGAGGAATGAGCGGCTGCACGAGGCAGTTGGCATATTCAGAGCTTTATTTTACCCTGAGATAGAGAAACAGGGCAGAGTCGAAGAAGCTGTTTTCTTCTGCTTCGCTTGCCTTATGCAGAAACAATTCAGGCAGGTGAGATGGGCAGCAATTTTGAACTCATTGTGTGGGTAAAAAAATTTCTACATGCAAATTTCAGCTACCTAAAAAAGTCACCTTCCACCCCCTCACTATCTGAAGAGCTTTATTTGGCCCCATTAATGTAGCATCCATAAGCACCTCATCATCTTTAACAGATTTATTCTCACAAATTCCCAGGAGGCAGAGAATCACGGTTGTGTTATTTTTGCAGATAGCTTTAATGTGTCACGTTTTCCCAGGCATTTGACCCAAGTCACAGCCCAACGCCGGGCAGGGCCAGCGGAAGACACGAGGACTGGTACCCATCCCACGGGGACACGGCCCCATCCCCTCACCAACTGCTCTGTCCTCAACAAGAATAACCTGCCCTTTCCCTTAATTCCTCCCGCAGCAGTTCAGCATCTTGACTATTATCTAAAATACCAGATAATATTATGTGCCTATATCTCATTAAACATTTTGGAGTTTAATTGCAGCGAAGTTCTGAAAACGGCAGATTCAGACCAGCCCGTGCTCAACTCTGCAGCCTGAAGTCGGGGTTGCTGTTGGCTTTATACCAATAACCAACCAGCGAAACAGAATTAAACAGCAGATCTTCAGGCAACACGTTGGCCAAAGACAAGCCCAGAGCAAGAGTTTCCAAGAACCACCCTTGCTCCCTGCCCTGCTCAGAACGGGTGCACAGGGAAGATCTTTAATTCCCCCTCTATGCCGTTCAGCTACAAGGTACGATGCTAAGAGCAGTACCCGGTAAAAA
The DNA here is from genome assembly GCA_013398915.1 of Dromas ardeola. NCBI lineage: Eukaryota > Metazoa > Chordata > Aves > Charadriiformes > Dromadidae > Dromas > Dromas ardeola. The sequence goes on along the minus strand of VYZM01017800.1, from coordinate 847,917 downwards.
AACTACTGTGCTATTTGACAAAGTTTTGTCAGATGTTAACTACTGTTCCTATAGAAAATGCTATTTAAATCCAGAAGACATATTTTTGAAATACTCTTCTACTGAAGGTGCGCTCTTTTTTCTTACCAAATCCGTCATGACTATTATGCTCCAGATAAATACTACTGCGCAGATCATTCAAAGAGGATCTGAAATCCATTCAGAGCCTTTAGAGACCATCATGTTAATTTGGCTGCCAGGCAATTCACCCTCAGGGCTGAATTCAGCTTAAAAAAAAATAAAGACATGTTCCAAGCTGCATAAAGCTGCAGAAGTAGATGCCTCTCAACTCTCTGGTGGAAGCTGGAGTTTCACTTTGCTTTAGCTCATTTCAGTTCTGACACCAGATGTCAGTGTCCTGTGTTTACAGGAGCAGATAACTTTTTTAATGTACACAGCCAAGTGTTTCATTTGCACGTGTGTGGCTTTACCCAGTGTTACCTGGAGCCCACTCGTGCACCTCGGGATGCTCAAAGAGGGAAAACGGGTCATACTAATTTATTTAATCATTAAATACATTAATTTAAGGATTAAAATAAGTGATTTGATACAGAAATATGTGGCAATAAAGGGGGAGGAGGAAATCCATAGCTGTTTGGGGCTGGTGGACCACAAGTGGCTATAGGCTCCCAGGATTATATGTTGGTAATGGTGAAGGCAGGCAGGGATGCTGCACACGGAAATGTTTGGGCTAGAAAGCTAAGTTTGCCTATAGGAAGAGAACAGGGGTAGATGGATGCAGCTTTCTTCCATGTCCACGCATGGCTTCTCCCAGGAAAGCCTTTCGGGAAAGTGGATCCACACATCCCTGGGACACAGCACTTCCCTCGTACTATATACTTCAGGATATGAAGACAACAAAAAAACTGATGGAGAACGTCAGGATAGCCTGGAAAAGTCTGTCCCTGGACCAAATAGTGAAAAAATATAATTAAATTAAAGAAAGAAAGAGCACATTACACAAACTCTTGAATGAAGGCCCAGGAATATGTTTAACTTTCTCTACTGAAAGGCAAAGACAACTTGGGCTAAAGCTGGAGTGCTAAAGAGGACTGAAAAAGAAAATAACTATTACAGCACTTATTTTGTTTCATGCTTTTGATGAGGAACTGAACACAATCAACCTTTTTTTGTGTGTGTCAAAATTTTCCCCTATTTTTAAATCAATTTTTTAATTTGTCAAATCTTTTAAAACTAATCTTCGTGTTTTACAGCACAGCTTATTTATTTTTCGGTGAAGCAGAGCAACATGCCGAGCTCTGTATCCCCTGGGAGAATACGCGTAGGCTGTAAAGTGCTCCACAGTTTTGCACGGTGCTGAGCCACCCCTCCCTCTGTGCTCTCCCTTTCGGTCCCAGGCTCCTACCCAGCCTCCCACTGGCATCGCAGCGGATATGGGAATCATCGACTTGCTGTCAAAGCTACCTTGAAACAGTACAGCTAAACATCCGAAACATCTTGGTATAGTTTGCTCTGAAAGAAAATGCTGCAAATTACAGCTCCCAACTATACCATTATGTCACCAAAACAACAAAAACCAGCAAGGAGAAACAGTTCTTTGAAGAAAATTGGGAACAGATATGATACAATAAGTACCCACTATTATTTGAATTGCAGGAAGCTCATCTTTTTGTACAAGTTCAAGATTTTTTTTGCATGTTTTCACGTGCATCAAAAGTGTTCAAATCACATGCCTAACAGGATCTAATGGTAACTCAGAGCCCGATCCTGATGTAATTTACACCTTACGCAGGCAGACACAACAGAGCACTGAAACTCTAGCTGATAATCTCCATTTTTCATGCTAGAAGAACAAGTAAGGGGCTAGGTAAGGGAAAAAAGACGCGATGAAACCCAAAACATGGGTTTAAAAGTCACCCAAAGTCAGGACAGAGTCAGTGGCTGTGCTGCATGGGAAGGAATTTACCTGTGTACTGACCCAGCACGCCTCAGCTAGCTTGCCGTGTTAAAAAACAAATACCATTTTTTTGGTTGGTTGGTTGGGCTTTTCTGGGGAGAGACAGTGGAGAAATGGAAAGCTCACAGTCATAAACAGGGATGTTTTAAAACAGCGCACCTGCCTATTATTCTAGTCACAATCAGGCAAACTTTTGGTATTATTTCTAGCCATCTCTGAATATGCAGAATATCCCACGTGCAAAACATCCCACTGCTGCTGGGCCACAGCACACTGTTCTGGCCAAACGCCGGGTAATGAGGAAGGGAAACAAAAGACCAACTGCAGTATTTCTCCCTTAGGAAAGGATAAACTTAAGCTAATTATATACTTTGTCTGGAATGAACAGAAATTTAAACCACGTTTGCTTCCTCATAGCTAATATTTATGTTAACAAAGACGGAAAATAGCTACTAGGATACAGCTAGAACTGGAGGGCAGACCATTAGATGCCTTTTGATGGATTACAGCAGGACTAAGCACAATAAAAAGTGTGGATGCTACCAGTTCAGACACGCTTTAAGCAGGACTCCACACTGGGTTTTTTTCACAATATATTGTTTTATTCAATTAATCATCCTACTCTCATGGGTTTTTCCTCCTTTTTCACCCCTAGGTAGGTCACTGGATAGTGATGCTAATCTGTCAAAGTTCTTGTGCAATTTTCTGCTTATTAAAAAGTGAGGAATCACACCGCAGTTTTGAGATCTATACCACGCAAAGCAACTCCATGCCGCAGCCTCAGAGTGACCTCTTTGTGTTGACAGAGAAAAAACTAAGTCTCCTTCATTTATATTACAGATTAAAGTCTTTATCCCTTGCTGCATCACACACTACGATTTCCTTTCCAGGGCTACTTTCTTTGTGGGTTTGTTTTGTTTTTTTAATACCTACAAAAAAGAAAAGAGGAAATAACACGCCAGGTTCATTATTCCTATCTGATTTCCTTCTGACTTCGCACAATTTAATTGCAGAAAGATGAAATTTCGATTTTATTGTAAAAGACCATTCAAATGCTTTCTGAAAAGAAAACTCTGTATTTACCAGGAACGGATGGAAATTATCAAAGGCATATGTCAAATGGGGAGAATTAGAAAAGAAAGTGCAATTCTTTGCTGTGAAGGATTCAGCCACAAGGGAGAAGAGAAAAGGGAACTAAACAGTCTCTTCCTTCTAATACATGTTGAAAAAATAATAAGATAAAAAAAAATGCGAAGACTCTAATTTCATATATCCTCTTCAGTATGTGAGACTTCAGTTAGCTTCAAAGGAAAAAAAAAAAAAAAAAGCCCAACATTTTGACCACTTCAAGCTCCCCCAGGAACACGTTTCAGCTGCTAAAAAAGATCTTAAACTCAGACGCTTACACAAGCAGTGAAGTCAGCTGGACCGCCACTCAACATCGTGTTTCAGCACTTACTAAATCTATCCATAAATCTTCACATGCTTCAGAAGAGAGGCTTCAGACAGAGGCTACTGGCCACCATCCCTGCAATAATTCACTTCTATAAAATCATTCTCCGCAACTCGCACAGAGCCGGTCGCCAGCCTGGTTTTTAGAAAGAGAGGGGCAAATTCAGTAGGAGGAACAGGGCTGCAGCTGGCCCCCAGCACGCTGCCCTCTGCAAACTCTGGCCAACACAGGTAGGAGGCTATAAAATAAAAAATATAAATAAATTTTTAAAAAATTAAAAAAAAAAAGACTCACCAATGTAAGAGCCAAGTCACACTTTGACAAAAGCAGCTTTTGAAAAGAAAACACCTGAAGTATGTAAAAGGCTCTTCTCTTCCAGCTAAGTGGAAATATTTCAGTCTTGGATGATTTTAATACAAACCTTCCAAACTGATGAGAGACTTTGCAGGGCAAGCCTGCTCTGCTCCAGGGGCTGCTGCTGCCCCTGGGGTCCCAGGTCGCCTCCCAAACACCTCCACACATGCTGGAAAACGCCTTCTCCTGCAGAAACCATCTGCCATCACCCATCCTTCATGTGCGCTGTAATCTCCAAGACACCAAACTCACATTTAGCAGGATACACCTTCCGCTGGATATAGCGAGGAGTCTAATCCCTCCGAGATTAAACTGTCAATCAGGGGGACAGCTCTTCGTCCCTACAGGAGATGCTCTGTTATGCAGGGAAATTTCTTACCCGGAAACTTTCAACAACATCACGTCATTCAGTTCCTCTTCCTGTGTCTCTGACTTACAAATAAATACACAAAAAAACCACAGTGATTCATTTTTTTTTGCTAGAAGAAAGGCAAAGGAGGAGGTCTCAGACTGGTGGAGGCCAGGACTGGATTTGGAGGAAGAGTGGAGGACTGAGAAACAACAGAGCTTCCCCGCCATGGTCAGCTCCAGTTTTCGTATTTCCAGGAGAACAGAAACCCTAAATGCAAGAGTGTAAAATTATCAAAATATTACATGTCAATGGGAGAGAGGGGCCTGCTCGCAGCCTGCCCTGGGGAGAAACGAGAAGGCAGAAATACAAATCCGCTCAAGGCAGACCGGGTTAAATGGAGCTTGCTAAGAACAGATAAGAGGGTCCTGTCAAGAAGATTAAAATAAAGTAGATGCTCGCAATGGAAGGATGGAGAGAAGATGGGAAACCAAGCAGTGTGAAATGGGAGTAAAACGGGAGGAAACCACAATACACGATGGATAGCCTGAAAGGCAAGTCCACCCGAAAGACAGCGATGGGAAACTGCTGCCCTGATTTATGCCCATTCCATCAGGTCAAAACGGAGCCCTGACACACAAATTGAAATGGTGAAAGCCCTGGGATCTTATCTAGGCTTAATATTTAAATTCATGGGGTTGTTTAGGGGTTTTTTGCCTTTTTTAAAGAAGAAAATAAATCAAGATTACCTGCCCAGCCCAGAGAAGGAGTTGCCCTCAAACACAGAAATACTAAATTTTTCAATCTTAACAATGTCAAAGTACATTTAGCGCCATGGTCTGCGAAATACTACAGATGTTCAAACTGACAGTGGCAGTTTATATGGATATTGGATTATATTTCCATCCCTTTAAAAGTTATTAGCCTGCAGGTCATTCAGTTTTGAACCAAGAGCTCAGACCCAAGCCACACCAAACCCACAAACAGTTCAGAAATTTATTTTACGCATAATTCTTGTCCTTAACACAACTGAAATCCAAATCCTAATATGATCTGAGAGGGTGAATCACAGCTTCAAGACTCTTTGTATTACCCAATGTTTCGCCATGCCTCTCAAGACGGGAGTACTAAGTGATCCCCCAAACCAGCAGCCATCACTTCTTCAAAGGCAGAAGAAACTAAACTGGAAACAAACTGAGAAGAGAAATGAGCTTTTCATTGCAGCTGTGATTAAATGAACCAACTGTCTAACGCCAGGACAAATATTGTACTTCGCTGGATTTAACTGCATTTTACCCTGGCAAAGCTGATTATAAAAGCATGAGATAATTTGCAATTATGCACTAAAACCATCATATTTTTCAAATGCCATACAAATTTAACAGTGTCCATACACTGACATACAACACATGCCATCTAAGGATTTTGGGTCCACCCCAGTGAGCATGCCAGGCCAACTGAACCTATAAACTACATCACCTACATTCAGAACATCAAATTTTTTCCAAGTGTTCCTTCTCCTTCCTTCTCCCCCCCAGAAACTTGTGAAGTGAACCTCAAGGCTGAAAGCTTCAAGCTTGGCAATGAAACATGAGGCTCTGAAACCCATGTTTGTGGGACACTCTTCACATTCCACTTCGAATAAATACACAGAAGTAGGAGGCTTTTACTATTCCCAAGAAATCCCATCACACTCCAAATTCCAGGAAATTCAGAAGAACCATTACATTCATATAAAAGTTCACCCATACATTTCTAAGCCACATGGGAGAGAGAAGCACCTACCTCCTCTTGCACTTCTGATAAATGAGTTCCCCAATATGACAGAACCGTACAGCAAAACAACCTTCTCATTGAGGTTTACGTTGTACTTAAGCTTCAATCTGAACTCCTTGGATTTGCAATATTTCTTCTGGTAAAATTATTATATGCCTGTAAAGCTGTGGAAAGGCTGTGAAAAGCTGCGCATAAAAGGCGCTCTCAGATTGAGCTTGGATGAGCACAGGTTTTTTTTCTGGAGACTATATTTAATAACAGTCACAGCTTCTCTGAAGGCTGAGCCTGCCTTTCCCTATGTCGCTACAGAAAATACAAAGTTAGCAACAAGGACGATGAAATAGAGCGGGATGATCCGCCATGACCAGGGGGACACAGGTCCAGCAGGACGCACCTTGCTGCTCCATTCAGCTGCTTCCCATGTCCCACAAGTCCTTGTCCACAATCCCACGTCAATGCTGGGATGGTTGAGGGGTGAAGGGATTCGCGATGAAGCTGAAGTGTTCTTGCTGACCGGTGCTTTGTGTCTCTTCCAGATTTGCATCTTCAACTCTATCCCTCTCTCCCTCCCAAATTTCTCTCTCTCCAGTTATTTTCCATCACTGAAGACGTCACCGAGTTTTTCTCATCGGCATGAAACGTTCACTGGGAAGAGTCGAGTTTATTTTGTTCAATGTGGTTTTGCTAGATAAGCATTTGGGAACTGCTATTTGTCTTGCAGAAATCCTGTTTCCTCTTGATACCGGCCGTTAGCCTGCAAGCCGATTTCTGCAGCGTTCTACTTAATTGTGAGTCTTGTTTCTTCTAGTCACTCTTCACGATTATAGTCAAGTACTGTCCTGTCCTGATATGCATGCAGTTACACTTTTGTCAGATGGATTTATATTCAAATATTACAGGTCTTTGTTGGGAGCAATTTCATTTTTCCCTCTGCAACAACTGGGATGCGTTGCGTGGCTGGTTGATGCACAGCAACTCCCCCAGAGTGCAGAAATAATCCCCAAGTGCTGCTTCTGCAGGAACAGAAAGACAGCTTAGAATCTGCAGTGCATCTTGAACCAAGCACAAAAGCATCACATATTTTCAGGCTTCTCATCCAGATACTAACTGACCAGTGGTGGTGAGAAAATCAGCACTGCTTGCCAAGCGGTCAGGAGGGGATGGCCTCCTCCAGAAAATAACACACCCACCAGTGATGGGCACCGCTCCAGATGGACAGATTGCAGCAAAACACACATCAGCTCATCAACCTATGTCAAAACTAATTTGTCAAGTGTCTCCCAACAGCTTCTGTGTTCTGAAACGCATTAAAATAGGATAAAAAAGAGGTTCACTCGCTGAAAACACCCGGGCCGGGGCCTGGCCATCCGCTCGCTAGAAGGACCTCTTGGTGCTTCACGGTAGTCAAGAAAATCCCCACGTTTAAATTAGTCTTCTGATAAAAGTATGCCAGCAGATAGGACAGAGTTTTCAATGGTGGAGAACCACCCTCCTGAAACTATTTGCTGTGAACCATACAGCAGGAAGGATGAAAACCCAAAGACTTTGCCCCAAAGAGCAGAGCATCACCCAGCACAAGCCCACTGGCACCACTGACGGGTGCTGCACCTCAGTGCCTTTGGGAAACACGACCACTGGGCAGACGCCTTTGCTGCAAAGCTTGCAAGAGAGCAGTGAAAGAAAAAGAAAGGCAAATGCATTTACAGGCTGAGGGCAACCCTCCCCCTGAGCACTGCGGTTTCTGTTGAGTCAGAGCTGTCATCTGCCCTGCAACAAACTCATCTTCACTGTCCATTTTGCGAGTAAGATTCAATCAGGGCTCCCCGGCTCCTCAGGGAAGCAGCACTTTAGTGGGAACTGCTTCCACTCAAATGTAATGGAGTGAGATTGCTCATGCCATTATTTTAAATGGTTTGAGGCCACACGGTCCCCAATTTCATTAGCTGCATTTATATACAGACCTTACACGTAGTACTGTGGAACCCAGAGACATGTCTACATTACGTGCCACCTTCCCACCACAAAAAAAGTAAAACCCAAAGAAATTAAAACACACCCCGCCAGCGGCAAATGATCAGCATAAACCAGAGCATCAGTTTAAGTGACTCCATTTGGTACACCATCTATGTGGGGAGGATACTTCTGCACACATACATACACATCATACACTTCAATCAACTGTTTGCAAGTGGAAGACACGGATTGAGTCTCCTCCTATTCTGCTTTACAAATTAGAAAAATTACCGTGAGCCAGACCTTGCGCACACTGATGTTGGCCAGCAGAGTAAAAACTGGGAGCCCCACACTTCACCTGCGCTCAGGAGTTCATCTAAGTTCAGGTGTTATATTTAAGCTAATTAGCTAAATTACTGCCAGAGGCTGCGTGGACACTGAAGAGACTCCTCAGACCCGTGTGCCCACAGGGCGAGCGGGCTGCGGACGTGCAGGAGGAGCTGCCTCCCTCATCCACTTAATCCAACCTTAGGACAGTTTACACTAAGTTGAAACAGGTTTAAAACTAAACTCAGGGGCTGATACGATACTGCACCGTAATAACTCAAAGAGCGTATGTCTGCATCTCTCCAGCAATGTGTAAGTGTGAAATATGAAAATAACAACACACCGATCCCAAATTGAACAACGTGACACGAGTGAGATAGGAGGTACTTGAACACAAAACCGCGAGCAATTAAGCTTTACGTGACTGAATGGGTGTGAGTCTAACCAATGCTCATATACATTTTTTTCCTGGAAGTGCTATAGTTTTGTATCAATTTCTGTGTTTACTTTAAGAAAAATTACTCATCTCTGATAGGATTATAATAAGCTTATATAGTTGCTACTCCTTTATCAGGTATTATTAGTGTCATTTTGCACTTTTGCAAAACCCACTTGAATGAGTAATAAAGTGATATAATGAGAAAAGAAATAAAATTAATGGAGTTGAATGCTGATATGTTTTTACGGTTTGTTGTTAATTGCAACATCAATACAGTTAAACAACAGATGCTGGGAGTACTTTTTAGCTACCGGTATTTTTTGTTTTGTTCTGGTTTTCTTACAAAACAGATTTTTCATTTAAACAGCTGCTGGGTGATTTTCAGCATGGAAAATTAAAACCTTCTCTATCACCCACCGAAGAAACAGTGATTTGCTGTTAATCCAAAGAAGAAAAAAGAAAAAGGAGCATTTTTATCTTAACATGAGGTATTAGGAAAAGAAAGAGAGTAATCAGCTGGGATGTAAAGTTATTCGGCAAACAACGTCACAAGCAAAACCTATTGCAATAAACAGGCCAAGCACGACAAGACAAATCTGGCTCATCCACCTCAGTAACTGCTTTATGGAGGCAATTTGCTTTATATTCTTCTGTTCTTTACTACAGCACCTCCCCGCACCGTAACAAGAACACTGTGATACTGCACTGAGCGAGGCTATGGGAACATTCAGTGGAGCGATCTTGTTTCGAGATGGACTTTTTGGTTTAAATTTAATCTGTATTTTGCATTAGAGAAGGTGAAGCCAATTAAACGCCGCTTCACCTGGAAGGGAAGGGTTTGGACCCCTCCGTGTTGGAGTCGTTTCCCCCACGAGCTCAGCCCAGCCACGGTGAAGCTAGTTTCATTCCCGGGGTACCAGTCTCAAGACACCCCTGTGGAAGCCCTGCAACCCCGAGGAACCCACCCCTCCTTCCCAAAGAAGCACTGCTGGGCTCACGTGGCAAAGGACTCTGAGCGCACTATCCAGAAAAGGGCAATATGTGGTTTTCACAAGTGCTCTACCCTGTAAATTTGCCACAGTGAAAAAGTCTTCATTATCCACAGCTCTGAGACAAATGGAAGATTTTTAGCGCAGTAAACCAGCTTACTTCCATTCAAGTTAGGCAGATAAAAAGACTCCGACTTTACAAACTTTAAACAATCACAATACTGCAACCAGTACATTAGTCCTACCCCCAAAAAAAGTGATACGAGAAATGGTGTTCAACATATGCAGCATCCATAACCATCTCTACCCACTCACCATACGGGACCCCTACACAAGTAGTTCAGGCTGGACTAAGTCATACACAGCTAAGTCCAGAGAAAACGAATCCCAACAGAAGAGTCAGCAGCAGTATCCACACTATATCGCTCACCACTTGGCTGCCAAAAAGGAGAGCATAGCCTAAGATGGCAGGACCCGAAGTGTCTGGATGTCTCGAGGACAGAAGCTCCAGGTGTTCGTGGAACGGCACGGGGAAGCACGAAGGACCTTTTAGAGGCAAGTAGAGACCATCAGAGTAACACCACCAGAGGGGAAAAAAAAAGCAGCAACTTTTGGGGGGCTTTAAAAGGTGCCACACAATGATATTTGTACTATGCTGGCATGCAAGTATTATTAACAATGAAAAAAGTCAGGACACAACCACCTAGGCAGGTGCAGAACAACAGTGATGGGAGACGGAAAGTGCAGGCACTGAGGCCATAAATTTACAGGATGAGAAGAAAAGCCTCCTAAGTACAATATTTACTGCCTACTCAGTATTCTTTTTTATTTTCCTATGTTTGCTTGACCTTGGACACTCCCTGTTTGGTATTCTCTGAGCAGAGCAGAGCTCTCTTTCAGTACCCAGCAAGTCTTAGCCCTTCCAGGCTCGCAGGCTAAGGTATTTTTGCCCCGCCTAACATCAGACACCAAATGCAGGAGCCACCTTCTCTCTCTAATGCATAAGATAAGGCTGTAATGACAGGCTATGAAGCCTTCCACATACACACAACTGATGAATATTCATTAAAAGTCAACACATAACATTTATATCATCCCAGCCACACAGGGAGGATGAAGTGCCTCCCTCCAGGTACCAACACCTCGCTCAGTTCACGATGGGCCACTTTGTACCGTCTCAGATAAAACCCGCAGCCGCTCGCATCCTTTGCATTTCAAGCCAGTTTTTCTCCTTCATAAACAGCATTCAGAAAGGAGACCGAGGCATGCGTAGCGACCCTGCTAGCACTGCAGAACGCGCTCACCTTTTTCCACACGCATACCCAAAGGTATTTTTCCATGAGATAATATTTTTCAGGTTCTTTTGGACTTGGAGAAAAAGGGCTTCAGTGAAATAAAAACATCTCTTATCTTAAAACAACTGTCAGTTTAGGAAACAACCGACTGAGCAGCAACTGTGTCCTGGGTACGTACATTGTTTTATATGAAGGCACTCCTTAAAACAGAATCCCAGAAGTCCAATTAGTTTGTGAGCATCTACCTCCCGCTGACCTCTCCTAGCACCATGAGCATACATCCCAGGCTGTTTTTGTGCTTTCCAGGATTGCACCTGGGCTAGAAACACCGGATAATTATTTTTAACACAGAAACCGTGAGCATTCCCAGCCTTTCTGGACTTCTATACATTCATCATATTCAGCAAGGAGAGCCTGCCAGATTAATACAGAGATACTGGAATAGCGATGGAGAGATAAATGGCAAAGACTGAACAAACTGTAGATTAGGAGGCTTTTAGGCACATTCCTGCTTCCTCCTTACGTACTGCCCACATCACCTCAACATGCATTTGTACTTAATCATCTGTTGTAGGCTGCAAAGATAAAGTCATGTGGTCAGATCCTCAACCTTAGTTATACTGATCTGTGCTGATTTACAACAGCTGAGAATCAAGCCCTGGAGAGACTCCATTAGCTTTATTTCACCTCCTGGATGAAGACCAAACTCTGCGCTTATCGATACGATTCACTCTCCGCTTCGCTCCCGAGCTCGTGGCCTCTGACCGTTCACACTGGATGCACGGTCGCTTCCTCCCAGTATGTGCTGGGGGGAGCAACCGATTTCCAGAAAACTCCGGCCAGACGTTGCTGTGATAGTGTTTGTCTGAAACAGACCCCGCAGCAGAGCATGGAGGGAGGCTATGATAAAGACCACCGCTACCTGGGGTGGGCCTGCTCACCTCATGGCACCCACCACTTGCCCTTCAGCTCCTGCTACAGAAAGAACAACCACCGCGATGGACAGCAACACAGCTCCCTCATTGCTTCTGGCAATCTGACCTGAAAATACTAAGTAATAAAATCTTAGTACCGCTGTATGGGGTCCAAAGTAGACCTGAGTGAAGGTCAGCATGAATGTGCCCAAGCTACCACAGAAACACGGAAGAAAACCAGGCTGTGTGCAATGACCCAGGAGGTGAGGTTTGTGCAATCCATACCAGACAACAGCGGCATGGCCAGGCTGCCATCCGGCACACTTGCCAGCAACCCCTGCCTGCTGCCAGGGAATGGGCAGGGGGACAGTCCCGGCACAGCAAAGGACAGCACGGATCCAGCAACCTACCACCAGCTCAGGAAGGAGGGACACCAGATGTGATTGCATCTGTATCCCCTGGGTGTGCGAGCGACCGCAGTGCTCTCTGGAGCTCATGAAGGAAACCTGCGCTCCCCCTGCCTCCCCTGGTCCTTCCCTCAAGCCCCACAGATAGAAACTGACCGCTGGGGTTGAGCCTGGGGGTCCCAAGAGACAAAGAAATACATTTCACAGACATTCACATGCTACTGAGTCAGTACAGAATCAGTAATTCTGCATTGATTACAGAAGTACCAGCTGTGATCGGAACATAAAAACATATTACAATTAAAATCTAGACATTCAATAATCTTCAAAGGCGATCAGACATCCTGATCTGACTCTCCGAAATGTAGTTTTTACGATCCCAATTGCTAAGCAGCTTGCACCAAGGTGCTCATCTGTCATATGTCTCCTCACTCTATGATTCTTGAATTGTTAAAAGTGAAAGAGAGTAGTAATTCAGCATTGTTCCATTGCTTATGAAAGCCATGCAGAAAAAAACCATCAAAAATAATCTAGGCCAGTTCATTTGAAGTGCAAATGACTTATGCATGCAATACAAAACGCAACAAGTGCCTTTCAAGCTGTCTCATTTATGATAACACAAAAGTTGCTGATGGAATGAGAAATCCCAGGTAGTTATCAGGGAATTTTGCATATCATTTGTACTTCATACTGCATTAGCAACTCTCACATCATGTCAGCAGCCTGAAAAAAAATAAAACAATGAATTACATCTCTCCCAGTTTTTATTCTGCTTTGACTGAGTAATCTCATCACTTATCTCAAATGATTTTGCATTCAATGCAAAATGCTTTGTTCTTTTCTAAGGGAAAAAGAAACCTAACGCTTCCCCTGAATTACCCCAGTTTACCAAGATGTATAGTCAGCCACCAACAGAAGAAATACCTGGTTATCACATCTCCAAGGTACGCAGGCTGCACCAGACTATCAGGTATCTTGCTACTAGCGGAACAGATAGAACCAAAGCTAAGGCTGCGATCTCATCCTTGAGCTGTACAAGCTAAAGGAGGAAGAACAACCAACATCCCAAAGGTAAGACAGACATGCTCCTATGGATGGATTTTAGGAGTAGAAATTGACACCGGAGAGAGAAAAAAAAAAAAATACATTTTTACACTTTTGCTTGAATTGTTGGCAAAAGCCAAGGGGAAAAAACCAAACATGCCTCAAATTTCTGGTTATAGTTCATTGCTCTGGCTAGAGCTGCATTAACATTTTATAGACTTGACACTGCCATTGGCAGCTTCTATGGGTCAGGAAAAGCAGGCAGTAAGAAAGTAAACACTCCTTTGTAAAACTGCCTTTTTAACTTTCTGTGGCCTCCAGCCCTGGGCTCTAGTTTTCTATCCCAAACACCCCTTTAGCCAGGTTAGAACACTTACCCTGCAGCGCAGCAGCTGCTCCAGACACTTCCCTGGCTGCAAGCAGAAGCCCAGAGAGCATCTCCCTAACACACTGGGGAAGCTGAAGCTGTATCGTCACTTGCGCCCCACTCTGCCTCCAAGAGCGGACAATCAAGGGTTGCACGAGGCAAGGGAACCTGTATCTGTGGTATTGCACTGCTGCATCAGCCCTTTCCCCAATTCCCACAAGTTTATTCCCCAGCTTGGCCCACAGCAGCTTGGTTCAGAGCCTGAAAAGGTTTCTATCAGCATGTGGTACCAAACTCAACGTGTACCAGCGCTGGATGGTGTCTGGCAGAGGTTCTGCGGATGCTGTGACTGGCAACAGCCACCCGACATCGCCCGGCTGAATCCTGATCTGACACTGCAGCTCTGGAGCTGCCCCGGGAGTGCTAAAAGCAGTCTGAATGCACGGGACAGTGCTTTGTAATTTGGGCAATTTGCACTTTTGCATCATTAGGCTTATGTACCCTCATTAGGCTGTGCAGACTGTGCCCCTCGTTTCTCCTCTTTCTTTTAGTATCAGCAGCACTTCACTGAATTTCCGAAATAGTCCTTACTAGATATTTGGTTTCTCTAAAAATAGAATTTGCAGAAAACAAAAACATAACATTTAAATGCCCTTCAGCAATACAGCTTCTAAATTACAGTACGCATTAATTTTTCACGGAACTTTGTGAAGCAGTTTTATCTTCTCACGTCTCACTAAAAGTGACAAAGGGAAAGGATTTAGCAAAAATACCTAGGTAAGGTTTATCAGCAAAAACATGCATTCAAAAGAATCCACTCCAAAAATTGCCCCCCTTTTTTTTCCTTTTTAAAGATTGCCATGAAATTGAAATTTCTGAAATTTAAGGGGACTTGCATACTACCTCCAATCAAGTGGGCAGAGCATCAGAAGCCTGACACATGCACTGGCTAAAAGTAGATGTTGAAAAAATCACGTTTCAATCCATGAGGGGAAAAAAAAAAAAAGCTTCAAACAACTATTGCTAATCCAAAAAGTCGCAAGCAAAAAGCCCGCACACAAAAAAACTGAAACAAGAAAAAAAAAATGGTCCTAATTGCTAACAGAACACGGGCAAAGTAAGATCATTCAAGCAGATTTAATTGCCTTTCCACAAATGACACTTCCAAGCAAGTAAGCAAATCTCGATCACTGAGGAATTTTAAGAAGTTAGACAGCCATCTGTCAAGAATAAAGCAGGACCTGGAAGAACAGGCCCTGCCTTCAGGCAAGATGACGGACAACCTGAGCTCTTGCTATCCTTCCTAGCTTCATTTTTCTCTGAAATCTGTGACAATTGGAGGAATACACACATGTAACACCTTCTCAAATCTTCAAACTAGTAACAGGTTGGAGTGTAGGATACTAATAGAGCTTGTTCCAAGCCCTGTGATACAGCAGCTTCTCTTTCTGAATGTCAGCATATTGTGTCTTTCATAGCATAATATAGACCTGAATAGGTGTCCAGTAGGGGAAGCGAGGTTAATTTTCAAGTCCAAGATTCTTGCAAGCATCCCTTTTCTGAAGGAATTACGCTGTTTCCAAGCCGACTGCGGGGATCCACATACATTAAGCTCCAGGTTAAGCTGCCAAATCCACCAGAGAAAAGGCTACTTCGCAAGGTGGGCAAGAGTGGGATGGGGAGAACGGAGCGCAGGGTGGGCACACACACAGCAGCAGTTAGGAATCTCAACCCAGACAAAATAGTTTTAAATTCTGTCCTAAAATAATAATTGTTTTCTGCACTGAGAGTTATTTTTAAATATTTCCTGAAGGATCTTTTAAAGCCTTATTCCACGAAAACCTGGGAAGTTTTAGGTCAAGCAACCATCTACTTAATTCCAGCAAATTGGAAGTGAAGGAACTGAAATATCTGACTACATCCAGTGCCACAATTTGATGTATTGGAGCTGTGTCAAAGTTAAATATGAATGACCATATTGCTTTGACTAACCTAAAAACCTACAGGGGATTGTTTCACACATTCAAATATATAAAAATAAACGTAGGAAAAAGATGCCATGAGGAAACAGTTTTCCTTTTCCATTCACTGCACATGCATTTCAACAAAGATGACTTGCTCTAGATGGATAAGAACAATTTTCCATCATTAGGGAAGCCTTAAACAACCCCTGACTGCTTATACCGTCATCTCTTAGGCTCCTACTAAATTGCCGTTATTTGTTCAAAACAAAACGATGAGGTCTGTGACATAATAGAGCAATTTAAGCAGTGAAGAATACAACACCTGTAATTCAATTTCATGGCAGCTGGTTTCACAACATGTTTCTCTAACACTGTTATGATACAGGAAACTTCTCTCAGAGTGTAGCAATTCTTCTTTAAGTAAGCCAGGCTCTCAAGAGAGAAGTGGGCTTTAAGTAGACAAATACTATAAACAATAAGCAATTTGTATCTCCATGCCAGTCCTTTCTGTTCTATCTGCCGTTAGTTGCCACTCTTCTGAGGGTTTATATTTTAGCTTATATTTCATGTTGAGAAGCTGTTGTCAGAAAAGGTAACAATAAAAGTCACCTGAGATCTCTAACCTTGAGTAAGTTTCCAGGCAGAGGAACATACAAGAGCTTCCCTTCCCATTCATCTTTGCTACAACAGGCACCATATACAAAAAAAAGCTGTAAAGCCCAGGTATACGACCTTCCCAAAAAGTCAAGGAGGGTGCAGGGGGAAGATGGAGATATCAGTAATGACTAGTCAATGCGGGAAGTACAGCAAAACCATTCTCCCAAAAGGAGAAATCTAGTATTAGCTCAAAATCCTGCAGCTGAACGGCATCCAACAGTGAATCTTTCTCATCCTACGTGGCAAATGATAAGGCCGCTTGCTATCTTGGTGGAAAGTTCTTTAGAGTACAATTTCATGTAGATACCAAAATCGAGGTTTGCAAAGAGTAACGTTGATGTTCTCCTTCATTCTGTACTGAACCATGCTACCATGTCCACTTTATATACTGAAATTAGGAAGAAACTGTACACCCAATTAGGGATCTCCTTCCAGGTTTGATGACTGGAATAAATACCAAAGCAGTAGTTTCAGGAAGCCTTTGCAATGGTATAGACTAGCCTTGAAGACAAAAACCTTTCCATCTTTCCTTCCCAGCTTTCTGTTCCTCGTAGGCCTCCTCCCCCTGCACCAGGGCAAGGATTTGGGCAGAGATCTGGATGGAGGAACTGTACCAGGCTGAAATGCCTGCACAATGAAAGCTGTCAACACAAAACAGCCTGGGATTCCCTATGAAGAAAAGGCAGACACTTGTCGTGGGCTAGATCTGGTGGAAAAGATCAAGCGCGCCCACCTCTAACATTCATGAAATGGATGTGCAACAGGGACACGTATCTCAGTGGCTGTAGGTTGGAGTAATGCCCCTCTACTCAGGATAAGAAGAACTATTCCTACTGATGAAATGTGGATCTGATCATAAACCACTCCTCTGAACCAGCTCTGCTTCAAGCCCAAATCAGCAGGACAAGCAAGTGACCCTGAGTCCCATTCTGTGCTACCTACTCTACCCTCAAAGCACAAAACCAGTACAACCAGAAATGCGTTAGTAGCTCCTTCCTGCATTTCATGTCTGTTTATAGTTATATTTTATGTCATTTTAAACAGAAAAGCTAGCGCCTTGAGCATCAACAATCCAATTCTGAGATTCTTCGTCAACAGCCATTGCATCTTTGATTGCACATTGATATTTCCCGTATGAAAGGGAAACAGCTAAAAACATCTGAGCTCTTTAAGTGTATTACTATTAAGAACCCCATTTGAGAATGGCTCTTCAGTTCTCCCTGCTAATTCCTACATTGCTGGGCATCAAAACAAATTGATATGCTGAAAATACAAGAAGATCCCAATTTGTTTGCCCACTTCAGGAAAACCTTGAATGAGCTAGTGGAAGTTGCTGTACCAACCTGTATAATTAGGGAGCAAAAATTAAGCACCCCTGTATTTAGATTAGCTACCCACCAGGTAATAGTCATTTCTAGAAGCGTATACATAGAAAGTAAGAGACAACTCAACTAATTTCATCCCTCTAACCCTTGATTTGGTTGCTTCTACACGCTGCATCTGGTTGCGCATCAAAGCTTCAGTAGGGTTGTTCTTTAAACTCAACGGGAAACTCGTAGCTTTTTCATCTGAAGATATTCAGTCTGTACTCATCAGTGACTTCCCATAGCCTATTAATTAGCTCGGCATGCTACACACTATTAGAAACATGAATAAAACTACAAATGAACAGGACTGTGCACTGCTTCTAACAAAATGAGACTGAGACAATTGGCACCTTCCAACATTGCAGATGCAAAATACTCAGTAGGGCTAAAACTGCGTGTTTTGGTGAGGAAAATACGACTTAAGTGGTAAGACTTTGGAAGTTCTGACAATACCCTTGGTGTTTAAACAATTTTCATACTAAAATGTGCATGTTGTTACATTGTTAGAGCACAGAAAAGGAGTGTGGTGTTCACCGGGAACTCAGAAGGAAACTAGGGTCACTATTCTACTTGAGATGGGGCTCATCCCACTCACCCTTATGCACCTACAGGACAGTCATCTATTCAAAGTGATTATTGAGGCTCCTTCTGGAGTCAGTGGAGAAAGACCACCACGTCTACTGTGCATTTCATTATATCCTATGACAGAAGTCTAAGACAAATTCAATTGCATCTGGAGGCGCCTTTTATTCTGACATCTACAGAGGGAATACAACAAAAAAACATGACTAGGCAGCTTTTGCTGGTTAAAGCTAAGCAAGGTTTGGTTTTACTGCAAATGCTTCAGTGAAGCTAAGCTGGCCACGGATCTCTCTGCATCTCAAATCTGCAGGTAGAAGGCAGGGGTGCCACATCTCCTTTCATGATTCACAATGACCATGGTCAACTTGGATTGAAACATGCAAACGGGACAGTCTTCAACAGCGTATGGCATAATAAAGATTTAATTTCAAGTAGAGCTTCACAATATTGATGCAATAACAACAAAAACAACACTCTAGAACTCCTGATGTTGTTTTTGGCAACCAAGCCTGTCATGTAAGCACAATGATTTAAAGAAAGTCACCACACAGCCCCGTCATTACTGAGCACTATGACAAAAGCATATCAAAAGACCAGAATACAGCAAGGTATTTCTGATCTTGGTTGAGAAAAGGGATCAAAGCCACAGCTTCATCAACTGATACAGCATTACACAAAATACGGTATTTACTGAATATTTCACCTTTTCGGGACTTTCAATCATTCAGCTGGTTGTGGTGTTAGTTCACTGTCAGGCCTGATGCTGATTAAAAATCCCTATCCCAACCCAACTCCCCTCATTGCGCTCCTGTGGCATATTTGTCTTTTATAGCAGACCTTGGTGTCAACAGTTAATAGAGTTTATCCCTTCTTCTCGAAGAGTGAAGGACCTGACCTGAATGAGGCATGAGAAAGGAGCTACCTTTTATTTCCACACCAGCTGCTTCAGCTGAAAGAGGGTTTACAGGGGGCAAAAACACCTCAGGCACCCCAAATTTTGAATTCTTTAAAAGGACTTCTCAGGGTTTGGTCCTTGTGTTTTCACATCAGCTTCTCTTTAGAGAGAGGTGTAAAACAAAACTCCCTCCAAAGCCCAGCGGAGCTCTGCCAGCACCGCCAGAAGGAGGTGAGCAAAGAGCAGCATCTCACACAATTAATTCAGTAGAAACAGAAAAATATTTACAACTGCTGCCTTGCTGAAGAAAACACAGGCAAAATTCTGCTCCCATCAAAACCACTAAGAGATGGGTCAGGCTCGTACTACACAATCATGGATTTCAAATGATGAGCTTAATACAGTTGTGGGGTTTTTTTGACACTTAAAGCATTGCCCCAATTTATAAATTACAAAAGACATTACTCATCACACAAATTCTGATCTTAGTGCTACGCCCATCCTTGAAAAAGATTAAAAAAATGGGGGTGTGGGGGTGTGTGTGTTTTTTGGGCTTGGGGTGGGGGTTAAAGGTGATAATGCTGTTTATTTAGACTGGTAATATCAGGGCAGAGATTGTTGTAGCATACGTTTGCACAGCATCTACCTCAGTTGGCCTTTCTTTATAAAGTCAAACACTTCTCTAGCTACAATAACACCACACAAAATAGACAAAAAAGAGTAGGAAAGGTTTAGCACAACCATTGGATGGGGAACTGAGGGCCAGGGAAGTTAAAAGACCTGCCCAGGGCTATCCGTTAAGTACATGCTGGAGGTCCACACGGAGAGCAGCCACCCAGAGACCTGCTTCAGTGTGCAGCTCACAAGGGTATCTTTCTTCTTCAAAATAATTTCCCAATTCCGTTCTCTTACATATTATGAAAATGGCTTGAAAATTAACTCTTTGAATTCTTATACTGAAAGAAATCTCATGCAACGTCTACTTTAAGTTTCAGTTCAGGTAATTTCCTCCCCCTCCGCCAAGTCTCCTCGCACAAAGGATTTTATACCTATTGACTTCATAACTTTTGCAAGCGCTTCATTATTATGAACCAACCACGGGCAGAGAAAATGTGCTATGGTTCAGACAGGCCCTGTATTACATATTCAAATTCATTAGCTCCATCAGCCTTCTCAACCTCTTATGTTTGATTAAGTCCCATCTCCTAAAAACTGATTAAATCTAGTCAGCCTCTTTAAATTATTATTCCTCATTGGTCCAGTGGTGCTAAATGTTTCTAAATGTAACAGTAATCTAGTTTTAAACAAACCAGCTGCAGAGTCTATAAAAATCATCCTTAGCAAGCTAGTAATCTCTGGGACAGATTCCCCAGCAGCAGCGAGTGCAATGCAAGTCATGTACATTCACGCTTGCACCAGCAGCAGATGGGCCACGTAGGACCGCAGCAGCCTGGAAACCACTCAGGCTGCCAACGAGAGCATCCACCCGAGTATTTCAACAAATTTTGCTCTGTACCCACAAAAGCCCAGAAGACAAGGCCTAAAGGCCAAATGTTAAAAGGAAGGTGGCACATCAGGCATACAGCCGTGCGTGGT
Source organism: Dromas ardeola (assembly GCA_013398915.1). Lineage (NCBI taxonomy): Eukaryota > Metazoa > Chordata > Aves > Charadriiformes > Dromadidae > Dromas > Dromas ardeola. The sequence continues at coordinate 827,232 of VYZM01017800.1, read as the reverse complement.
AAGCTACAAAATCTATCACTTAGGGGCTGCTGCTCCAGCAGCAACCACAACTTAATGTACGCACGTGGTGGTTTGAGCTGTACTACTTGTAGATGTGCACCTCTAAAAAAGGTGGCTGTTTTTAAATTATTAACTTTTTTCTTCAAAGAGTATGCAAGACCATAGCTGTCTTTTTAACATAAAAAAATATTATTCCCTCCATAATCACTCGCATGGCAATGGGAGGAAGCAAACACTGCCACTGCCTGCAATGTGGTCTATGGATGAAAGACCATCAACTCTGATGTTCTCTAAGGACCTTGGACCCCGAATTCATTTTTAGAAACACAATCGTTCTTTGGCAGGTGAGTTTGCATCCACTTGCACCGAGCTATTAGCATAAATGGAAGAGCCCCTGCCTCTACTTTCCCTACACGCAGCGTGGTCTCTCTTAGAAAGTATTCTGGTCCTTTCAGCAAATTAACGAGAACCAGACGGCTTTTCTTCTTTTGAACCATCGCTCTCCATCTCGTACAGGGCTGCTCACACTTCTAAGATTTCAGTGCTGGGTCGAGCTAGCATGAGAAACGTAAGAGAAACCTCTGGAAGAACAAATGTCTTCCACTGGTCAAATTATGAATCACTTTGCAGCAAAGAAAACTCCTGACATAAAGTGTTCTTTTGCAAATTTAGCCCCGAACATCATTTTTCTGGTTTGACCTATTTGTAACAGATATATAAACGAGCATATGCGCAAGGAGAAGTTTTTTTTCCCAGGGGTTTATGCTCCTCAGCAACCGGGGAGTCTTTTGGAAAAAATTTGTTAGCAGGTCACAGGAGATTGCTCTGTGTGTTGCCCAGATGAGCTTTCTGTCTTCCAAAGGTAAACAGCCTTTTCAGCCACAGCAGTAACACGATGCAGGCAATCACCAGTCATGTTGAATTGCCATCAAACCACTGACGTTTAGTAAATTAAAAGCCCTATGCCATCAGCTGTGCTCAGGGCCTGTTTCAACCTGGGGATGTCCCATTACATTATTTTTTTTTCAAAGGAGCTTCATTTTTTCAACCTGGAAAATTGCAAGCAATTGCATTCAGCAAGCAAATAATAGAAAACTCAAACATGCTGGAGAATAAGGATGAGCTTAGAAAGCATCAAGTGAGGACAAGAACCTAGTGACGATAACAGCAGAGAAAAACTCCATATAGACATATTAGGGCAACCTGCTGCCCTTAGAAGCACTGCAATCCAGAACAGCAGTAGACCCTGTTTGTGAAGACCATTTTTATCACCTACCAGATATCAGTCTGGGGGCCACAGCAGCAGAAGGAACTTTTTTTGCCTTGAAATATGGGTTTCCCCCATAAAAGCCTGACTGCCCATATCCTCCTCCTGCCCAAGGCTCTTGTACCTGCAAGATCCTCAGCCTGACACGCTCGAGTTCTGAAGCTTTGGAGTCCTCAAGACTTAAGGATGCAGAAGTGACCCTGCCTACGAGCTGAAAACCACTGGTTCACCCTTATGTGGTGGATCTCTCGGACATGGAGGCTTTCAGGGGGTACAGCAGCATCAGAACCTCAGCTGGGACTCACAGACAAGCTCTCCACATCTACATAGTGTGTATTTCTCTGCCACACTGGAAATGACCGAAAGAAAGTGAATTTGATTATGGAACATTCTCATGAGCATGTTCGTAACATGTTTTCTCATAAAATTAAGTCTTCGTCTTCTTGACCTCTTTGGCACACCCAACACACAGTAACAAAAGTAGTGTAAAATTTCAATGGGTTGGTGGGTCCATGAACCACAGATTTCACTGTGATGTTGCAAGTTTTGATCAAACCAAGCACAACGCGTCACTGCATCCTCAGCAACATCTCTTGCTGTCACAGGCACTTATGGTGATGTCTCACAATGGGTCTACAAGAGATAAGTGCAAAGCCCTAGGCTTGGACTCCTTGTTATAGATGCGCTTTCTTTATTAGCCTATAATTTGTTTATTCTCCTTTTCTAAACTGAAACTCAAAAGGGACTACCAAGACAGAAAATTCAATCTAAACAGGTTCCCTAAATACCCTCATCCTGGGGCAGGCCCAGTGGTTATTTGAGGATGGCAGCTGGCACCTGCGGCCTTTGGTGCCGCACTTTCGGATGCTGATGGAAGAGGACAGCTGGCTGGGCTGGCACAAGGTGCCACATTTGATTGATGGAGTGATCCCAGTGTCACAGACTCATAGGCTGTCATTAACTGTCCACGCTTCCCCCGAGCAGGAGGCACACGCCATGCGGCAAAGTATCCGTGCTCGCACGAGCCGGGGTCCCTCCAAGAGCAGTATCTGCCCTGTGCTCTCCTACTTCCCAAAGACACACAGCTTTTATCAAAGTTACTACTTTGACATATAAATAAGTATACAGTTTTTTTTTTTCTTTTTACAGACAAGGGGTGTAGGGCATTGCAGCACACAACTACTGAAAAGTCATTCCCTTTTGTGTGAAGAATTCAGCAATTTTTATGGATAAATGAGTCATAAAACATTTTCTTCAGGCTATTTAATTCATCAACTAGCTGGACAGCAAATATGGTAGGATGTTAATTTAACAGAATTATTCCCCTCTCAATAAGGTAAATGTTAGATGAAGATCATTAGGCAGGCTGGCAACCCTGTCATCTTCCTTCTGCCAGATAAACCCACAATGCGAAGTAGCTGCTAAAGAGGCTCTGGCAATTTGAAGGGTTATAATCTTCCCTGAGCAGACACTTCCACTGCCATGTTTCCCATATTTTTGGAGCTGGTTTGGGTTTGTTCTTTTACCCTGCAATTTCAATTCTTTATCTTTTAGAATACTGAAACTATGATTTCAGAAGTCAAACGTCCACATGAAAATCCATCAATTCATTTGTAAGAAAAACAAAACCTTCTGCCTAAATGCTGCTGCATGTGTCACATCACAGCCAGGTACCCTATTCTTGATGCGCGATCAAGTTTATTTGACCATTAAGTAAAATAACTTTCACAGATTGTGTTAGTGTTTTTCCCCATGGGAATTGCTATTACTTATAAGTAGATCTTGACCTTACAAATAAACTCCATCCTGCCAGTCGTGTGATTGAAGGGTGCATTCCCCTTTGGAAAAAAATACCAAAGCAATTCCATAACTGGTTCAGATCTTCAAACTGAAAAATCTCTATGATAAAAATATTTCTTTTTTTTTTTTTATGCTCTCAACTCACTGCAATGACACAAGGCAAGCAAAAGCCTAAACAGAGGAGAACACACACTCCAAATCGCAACATGGAAAGTGTAAGGAAACTCTTGTGTGGAGCCCTTCTAAAATGGTCTGGCGTACCCCTTCTGATTGCAAAAAAAAAAAAAAGGCCACAGTTCTCACCACAGACACGTCACCGTCTCTGATGTTCACTCAGTACACTGTTGGGCACTGGTGACTGGAGGAAAAGAAGCCTTATACGATGGCTGAATGAAACGTAAAAGCACACACAGACATTATGCTGGTTTCTGCCACTTAAGCTATGTTCAACAAGGCTTTGAATTGGAGGGGAGGTATAAATAAATGCAATGCAGTGGGTAAAAAAATTAGGCACCTGAATTCTTTTTTGTGTTCTGAAGATTAAATTTAAAAAAAAACAAAACGTTATCCATCACACTTTTAATAAAAGAACCACCTGAACTTTAAGGTTGGGTTTTGTTGCCTTTTTTTTTTTCCCCCCAGAAACCATAATCCAAAGCAGAATTGTTAATGAACCTGTGATAATACCACAATGCAATATTGGTGGTGTTCTTGTCCTAGGAACACCTAGGTGATAGGTGTTGAAAAGCACTCTAGACTTCCAGGTTGAAAAGATGGCAATTCAACCAAGCTGGATCTCAATTCTTATGTCTCAGTCCCCTATTTCTAGATGTTTCCTTTGTCTTCTCTTTTTAAAGTCTGACAAATTCCTACAGCAGGGATTATAATCCCTGGGCACTCACACAGCACCAGCACAGCAGAGCCTCCAGTACCAATGCACACCCAGTTAGTGTGTGGGAAGGGGATGAAAGGATAGAGGATAAGTTAAGTTTGCTCACTTTTCCCCATTCAAAACTCTGTAGGTTCTCAGCTCGCTCTCATCACTGTCAGATGCATTTCTAAATGCACATAAAACAACATGACTAACATCTGGATTGTCATTCGTTTATATTCTTCCCCAACATTAAGAATTTTTCTATCTAATGTAGCAGAGCTGAAGCCAATAGAGATCCCTTGCGTTCACTTATCTTCATGAAGAAGCTATTGAAGCATCTCAAAACTCCCACCCCTCTGGGCTGACACGCATCTCTCCCGTTTCTATTCCATTTTTGTTCAATTGGGCCTGCATTATGTTGTTATTGTTTCACTTCTGAGCCTGTGACTGTTCAAAGCCTGCCTCGTCCATGTGGATAGTGCTTTTGTAGAAAAGATAATAAATTTTATTCAGCAGCTCTTAAAAGTCTCCTCACATAGAAAGGCACGTGGGGAAAGCAGTCTTTCAAAGCTTTGATGCTATATACCAAAACATCTGTTCGGGTTTCAAGGAGTTTACAGCCCAGTTCCTAGAGCTCGTATCAGTAGGTTGAAGAATCCTTCAGAGCTCTGGTATAGCTATTTTCAAACGTCTTCCTGCAATCAAACATAGAGACTTGAGCTTAAATACAAAATGTAATACTTCTTCCCTTCTCCATGTTTTCGGGGCTTGTTATCCAATTCTTCCAGCAGTTTTTCCCCATAAAACTTATTACAACTTCTCAGCAAGACAAGTTTGGATTCCTTCAGTACTAAAGATTTCAGTTGGAAAGTTGAGGACCAACTTGTACATTACACGACTTATCACATAACAGCATTTAAAAGGACATATTAATCTAAACATAATCATCCTAATATTTACTACTTGTTGTAAAGATGAAAACTTTACAAGACAAACAATATGCACAAAACCATGTTAAGAACAGCTGGACCTGAACAGCCCAAAGATTCTTTGAACTAAGCATTCCAGACAGTCACAAATACTGTTTGACCTGGCATAAATATAACAGGACACAAATACCATGATGCTTTCCCAAAATAATCCCACCTTGTGGCCCAAGGACTTCCTGAGCCAGGAGAGGTTGTCTTTGCTGGTGAGGACCACCAATGCATTGTCCCGCATCCATGCCTTGAAACCACAGAAACCTTCAGCAATCAGATTATTCTGCACAGAGACTTCCACAACCAGGTTCTGTGTGAAGAATCATCTCCTCCGCTGTATTTTTTGAAGTCACCTGAAGTTTTTATATGATGCGTCCTGATTCTTCTATTATAATAGACAAACAATATCCCCTAATTAGTTTTTTCCATCTAAAGATCAGCAGACCTTCACTGTTATCCCCTCACTCAGTCATCTCTTTTCCAGCTGCTTTTCCATGTCCTAGATTGTTCCGTCATTTCTTTAAATTTAAAGCTATTATCACCTGCCTGCCAAAGAGTGGTCTGAAATCTGGCTTCTCATTGACCAGAAGAAATATGCAGCTATAGCGTATCTGTAGGACAGTTTCCTTCTTTCAAGTGACAAATTCTTGAACAGAGGTGGTAAAGCGACAGCATGGATTCTTCCAGATCACACCAAAATGCCAAAAACCCAATTCACAAGGAGCAACTCTGCCACAAGGATTACAGTGACACCTCACACCAGCATATCCATCAGCATTTTCCACAATGCCCCCCACAAATTATTTCTACTACACGAGAAATACATTCCCAATTCTCACCTCTGACTTTTTCCTCAAGGAACCTTTATAATGAAAAAAACCCCACAGCCCACACATTGCTCAGCTTGAAAGTTATCAGCAGCCACGGCTTCAAGAAAACAAAAAGCCGATGACATTCTTTACAAAGGCCATGAAACAGAAGTTAAATTTAAAACGATTCTCAGTTTATCCATCCTTTAAAGTTTCCTCTAGCTTTTTGTCTTTACAGCATTAGCAACCGCTGAGAAGAATTTCTCCTGTGGGTAATTTCAGTTTTATCTCAGGAGTGGGTGGAAAGGACTAAGAGGATGATCATTGCTGGCCTGACCAAAGGAAGCGAAGGAAGGCTGGGAAGGGGTTTAATAGATACACCAGATAACTAAACACTCGGGAGGCAGAAGTCTGTTTACGCTGAAGGACAGTGTTGGCATCAAAACAAGGGGGTGCAGACCAGCTGTGAATAAATACATGCTGGAAATCAGAAGATGAGGTTCTATACCAGTTTTCCAGCGCAAGTAGCAGGGGCAAAAAGTGTTCGTACTTCTAAAACGGAGTTCGATCAGCTAATGAAAGGGCTCATATGATGTGATTGCTTATGATGGCAGGAAAACGGACCCAATGACCCAGGAGGTCCCTTCTCAGACATATATTCTCCTGGTGAGGGGTCTGCCTGCACAATGAGTAGAAGGAACAGGTAATAGTAGACCCTGTGTGAAATTCTGGTGAATTTTCTGAGTTTTGCCCAGGACTGCAGGAGAGCCAGATTTTCAGTCCATGTGCACAAGCAGGGCTGCTACAGTTTCATGGGGAAAAAAAAAAAACAACCTACCAAGATACTCTTTTCTACAACACATGATGATCGACTCAGCACAGCTTAAAAGCACAAAAATACCAAAAAAAAAAGAGCTAATGATTTCACAGCCAGGAAACACAGCTCCCTTCAAAATTTGGTTTCCTACTGAAGTGGGAGAAAGACAGTAGTTTTCAGCACTAATCTTCAATATATACAATTTTGCCCCTCTAGGCTTCTACAACCCCTCCTGGAGCCAGGTGCTCAGCAGCCAACCAGGGACACTTTGTTACTGAGTTTCTCTGGAGGAAAATTTAGAATTCTTCAGAAATAAACCAGGAACAATTATCCAAAATGATGTCTTCAAGCAAACCATATGTGGAGCACACACCCTGCAATGCCTCCAGTCTCCTGGGGGAGCATTTCTCATAGGCACTTCTGGCCATCTCGAACAAACATCAGCTACAGCAAAGAACATTCACCCATCCACCTCAGAGGAGGTGGATGTCAATAAGACTCTCCCATGACTTCAGTAGACATCCAGAGATGGAATAAGACACCGGGACACAACTCACCATCGCGTTCATATTAACCCAGCTCTCTTTTGCTTTTCTAACCTGTAGTTTCTCGGTCATCCTTTTCCCTTATACTGAAATCTGATGAGCACTCACTCAAAAAAGTCCCCATTTTGCAGCCAGCAAATGCTTCTCTTTTGTATTTTCCATCCATCATACACCAAAAAAAAAAGAAACAGCTTTAATGAATAAATTTCAATTTAGCTTTAATACGAACACAGCACCATTTTCACAAAACCAAGATTTCTCTTATTATGTGGAATTACACTTTTAAAGGACTGCGTAAACCATCTCAGAAAGACATTCACCTCACTCACTGCTTTTCAAAGGGACTTGGATTACACCATCATTAGCAAGGAAACTAGCACTGGATATCAGAGACTTTTAAGACCAGAACAAACCATTAGCTTATTTAATCTTATCACGTCACACAAGCCAGTTTCTCACAGTTACCTCTGTATTAAACCTACAGCTTCAGTCCAACTAAAGTCTCCCAGAAAGGCATTCTGTCGTGATCTGAAAAAGGCAGAAGAATGGAAATGTACCAACGACCCGCTAGTTTGGTCTTAATGTTACATGGTCTTCCACTACCCAGCAAAACCTCTAACTTTTAATTTTAATTTGTCTGGCCTTAATTTTGAGCTGCTGGTTATTCATATGCCTTTCTCCACTAAATTAAAGGCCTGTTATCTGTCACAGCGATATGCAGAGAAGAGCAAAGCCCAGTTCTGCAATTCAGTCTGACAAAGAGAGATAACTTGTCCTCGTCCAACTGGAGCAGTTTCCAAGGCGGGTGGAAAGTCATCATGCTTTTAATTCAGCTACGCCAATTTATACCAGTAGAAAATATGACTCTTATAGCATCAGCAGCAGTTTACAATAAGGTGCTAAGGAAAATGTAATTCCCAAGAATATTTATTAATAAAATGTAAATTATAACGAAGCCGATGTCTAGCACTTAACTCACATCCCTTTTCTCACCTATCCAGACTGTGTTTCACAGTAACGAAATGAACATTAATTCTCCTATTTATGCTCTGTTCAAAATTTGTGTGCTTCCCTACACCTGTAGTCAGCTGTATCTGAATGATGGCAACAATATGAAAATAAAATTATTATAAAATAAATCAAAATAGTACAGGAATGTTCTTTTGGGTGTTTTTTTGGTCTACAGAACGACAGTCCCATCCCTTTGCTTCATCTCCATTCATCACAGTTTTTATAAACTGTGCTCTCTTGTAAGAAATGTGTTTTCTCAGTAGAGAAAGCAGACTTTCTGCTTTGAAGAGAAAACATTTACACAATCCTCATGGCTCTCTAGGATTCCTCACATCACAGTTTCCTATTTAGAAATCTCCTCCCACATATACACCCCATCAGGCTGTGTTGGTGGAAAGGCTTAAAATACAGATTAGCTCCTTCTCTATATAGTCCTGCCCTTTCTCTTGCACTCTTTTTAGAGACAGAAGAAAGCAGGATGGCTATTTAAATTACACGGCACATAAAACATTCTCTAGACATTTGGTTTTTTTTTAAACCAGCCTTCCCATCAGATGCTTTGAGTATTGGAGAAAAGCTGTGAACTTTAGCCTTTAAGAGGCAACACAGACTTCCCGTAAAGGTGAGAGGTTTAACTAACTGTGGGTGCATCCCACGGGGGAAAGGGAGAGCACAGGTAAGTCTGTGTTTTGGCACTTCAGAAAAAATGAGAACCATAATACAACTTTGAAATCAAACAGCAGTCTAAGGAGAGCCATCCTCGCGTCACGGAAACCAGAAACATTAGAACAATTCAACACACAGACTCTGGCCAGCATCTTCTGGCCAGTGAAGTCAATTTTCAGCACTGTAAGAATATTTAGCCCTCAGCAAGTGGCTGAAGTCAGCATTTGCAACAACTATTAAAACTTACCTTTAATAACAAAGGAACTCTTAATGACTGCAGGCTTTGCAGACCATATTGCAGCATCTCAGGTTGGATGCCTGAGCAGGTGGAGCCGAGCGCGATACTCCTCTAGTTCCTTTTGGGATAGGAACATTAAACGCTGCAGTGCAGCAAACATCAGTATATTAAAACTGCCCACTACAACAGAAATGAACAATCGCAAAGGGCCTTTGTCAAGCCATGTGGAGCACTTTCTAATACTCTGTGTGTGCACACAAGCTGACCCGGTTGCATTCCAGTGGGAGTTCTGAGCTAACTTTAAGGCACATACATGAGTTAAGAGAATGAAGAACTGCACTGGAGTTGTTTTACAAAGGCAGCCAACAGTGAGGCCTTCTTTTGTTAATATAGCCATTACATGAAAAAGATGTCAAATGCTAGCTTTTATGCCAGCTCAAACTCCGTCTTGGGGAAAATGCTCTTTGAAAGTTGCAATCACTCCAGCTGCGTTGGAATCAAGCATTTAGACCAGAAGTTTCTTTTTTTTCTTTTTTTTTTTTTTCCTTCATACAAAGCGCAACTATTTGCTTGCTACAACACAAGGTTTTCACCTCTCCATCTGCCGGAGGACGTCCAGCCCACCTAGTACACACAGTTCTTACCAGACACCCAGACCATACTTTGACTTTCATCCAAACTTTGCTCTTGAAATACCTTCCCTCCCAGACTCCTGGCAAGAATTCCCTGTCCAATACCCAGTTCCCACTCCAGTTCCCCATGTCCTTCTGAAGCCCCCTCCCCTCTACAGCCTCAATTCCCCCTCCAGCTCCCGGTAATGTTACTGCCTCACAAATCACTCCCCTAGGAGATCAATCATACACAGGGAGTTTTTAATTCCAAACTCACCTAAAATGCTTTGATAATAGAAAAGCATCTAGGTGCAGATTATTTTTATACCCAAGTGAAATGCATGGGGAGATACGGCCAGACTACCCCAAGCATAACTTATCTTTAAGCCAGCGTGACAATCAGAAGCAACAGCGCAATCAAAATCCCCCGTGGTTCCTCTATTAATAAGACACTTTGCCTACAGTGCCTACAGCAGCCATGGAAAATTGCATCAAGGTTTGTATGGCATTTCATATTAGCTGTGGGAACAAAGCTGAAGGTCAGAGCAAGAGCACTGCGTCTGCCGAAAGTTTTCCCCACAGCAGCAGAAGATGAAGCCAAGAAGTTAGTCCAGAAAAGCGGAAAGCAAGCTGCAAGAGATGGAAGAGATCTCCTGAGATACTGGAGCAGACTTTAAGCAAGGTGAGGGGTACGCGCCAATAAACCTACAGCTCAAATATCACTCATGGCTACAAGCACTCAGCTCCGCTTTCCTCCCCATTAAATCACACTTCCCTCCCACAGATGAGAGTTGTTGGGAGAGCTCTGCGCCAGCCAGAGAGGAACAGACTGAGATGAGTGGGGAGAGATTAATTGAAAACTGAGAAAGAGGAGGATACCCAAGATAGCAAGCAGCAGCTCTGCAGGGCAAACAGGGAAGAGAAACTGTGTTCAAAAAGCAGATTCAGAGAATTGGGTGGCAAGTGTCTAAAGTCACCGGGGCTTGGGACTGCAAACAGATTTCCTAATGAAGGAAGCAATGAGACTCTCATTTTTTACCTACACTAGTCTTATATCTGGGGAAATTAGTTCCCTTCCCCTGGCATCTCTGGCTTCCACAACACTGAAAACTAGAATTTTCTCTGGGCTTCACTTCTTATCCATAAAAAGAGGGTAATGATGCCATGCCTAACTCCTGGGGTTTTCGTGCAAGCAGTACTTTAACAGTTGTGGCAAACTACGTGAAAATCGCTCACGTAAAGACAGAGGATACCAAGACAGTCACAACAACGCTTCTGGGAGGCAGTTCTGGTTTTAGCATCTTCAGAAGAAATGAAGTCATTTGATACTGAGAATGGAACACCTTTTCCTTTTGTTTTCTTCTTCTGACTAAGGAAGTCAAATGATTTCAAATCTGTGCCAACAGAATGGTTCTCGTATGTTAGGAAGAATATACTTAAATACCTTTTATCTGACAAAATTTTCATCCTAACGCTTAAATACCTTGTTCTCCACCACAGGTCATGAGACACATCGGCTGTGTCAGGAGATGGGTGACAGTGCTAGGTCACAGCAACCAACCGCAGCCCTGCAGAGACTCTCCTGTGTAGCAGCCAGCGCAGGCTCTGCAGACAGGCAGCAGCTCCCACAAAGGTTACTCAGTCAGAAACTCCTACACCTCCTGCCACCAGCCCATATTCTGCCTCCTTTCACTCACCAAAGGCATGCACCGGGTCCAGCCCGGACAGAACCAGACGTGCTCCTGGTTGCTCTGCTAAGAGAGATGTGATCTACGGGGACCCCCTGACACTATAAATCACTGACGTAGCGTTTTGTTCATGCCCATAAATTACTGATACCATACCCTTCTGCAGAAGATTCCTTTCTCCTTAAAAACATATTTACTAGATTTGCACCCACTCTTCTTTTTAAATATACTGGCTCGCACTGTCAGCTTTCCCAATGCTCTAGGCACTGATTTCAAGTTTCATAATCAATTATATCATTTTGCTTCGCGGCAGTAATTTGATTACTGCTTTTGGGGTGTGACAGGCATTTGTGAACATTTCTGCCTGTCTTCATCTGAAATTGCTAATCTTCCTTCCTTCCCTCCTCCCTGCAAAACCTGTGCAAAATTGATAAAATAACATCAATAAATCAAGGCACTTGCATTTTCCCTGAAGTGACTATATTTCAGATTTCTTCTCTGAAACACAAACAAGGACATAGTTCATCTAGCTCAACAGCATGACCAAAAGGGGTGTAAAATGATGATGATGTTTTGTGGCATTTATTGCCAGTTTTGTTAATATGACTGACTGCTTTTCCTGTGCAAGCTGTCTCTTCTAGATCACCTTATCTTTGAAATAATCACCACTACCCAGCTAACATTTAGTAATAATTTACTACACAGCAATTGGTATGACAGAGCCCACATCAGCAGAAACAAAACTGTAAAATTTAAGGAAAAAAAATTAGTTATTTCACAGTTGTTTCTGACAAGTTCAGAATCCCTGTTGACCAACCTGTACATTACACTGCTCTGCTGAAATGTAGTAATTTCAAAACTGTTTGAAGGAATAAAGTTCAAACAAAACTTGTCACTTTCTTCCCAACAATTTCAGAAGTTTTAATGAGCACAAAAGCAGGAGGCAAGAAAGCTATGTATTAAATCAAGTTCTAAAACAGGCCGCAGAAAGATGCATGCCCGTCTCTGAATCCAGTTGATTTCATCATCCACATGTTTCTTAAGGATACTTAAATCCACTTACATTTCCACAAACAACTGAAGAGATTATAAGTGGAATACAGCCAAGAGCATCTATTGAGTTTTCTTTCAGGGTAAGTGTTTTTTGTTGTTTGGGTTTTTTTTTTTTGGTTCCCCCTTTACCCGCCCGCCCCGCCCCAAGGCTAAGTCATTGGTTTTGCTCTTCTTCAAACCCCCATTCATACAAAGCCTTCCAAAGGCAGGCTGGGGGATCAATACAAGCATTCTCTCACCCAGCGTTGAATAAACCAGATTTTATTCTTTGACTGTCCCCTTTTCCCATAATTATTGAGGGAGATAAAATAATGCATGTGTGTTACACATATTCAGACCATGGAAGCTTAGAGCAGGTGATCTGTAATTCAAAATAAAGATTTCTGTGAAACAGATAGGAGAAAAAATTTATTGAATTAACTGCCTTTTTTAAATACCCAAGTCAAGATTGGGTATACACAAAAAGTAACTTGTGATCCCAGGTTCCATAATGTGTTCTTCTCTCCCTTGAGCTACTTTCAGAGCAATCCATTTTTTTCTGTTGGACAGCCAGACTGACATAAGAATTGTCATTAAAATTTTATCTGCAAACATGATGCAATGTGCTAATTTATAATTGCACAACAGCAAGACCATAACTGAGACAAAAGCAAATGGACCAGAACAATGAAAGAATTTTCAACATTAACTCAACTTTTGTATTAGGACAAAAACAACAGTCCAAAAAGTCATATTTAACCTTTATGAGTGATTTATCCCATGGGAGAAAAACGTGTCAAGAGCATGTTTGGTAGAAGGAGCCATTACCATGAGAAACCCCTATCAGTCAGATGCATTTTTATGCAGAAGAGTTGTTAATCTCTTCCAGGAGCTGAAGCCCAAATGCTCACACAGGGAATTTGAAAAAGGTGAAGCAGCAGAACACAACTAAACCAGTAATTTCTTTGAAAAGAGCAATACGCATTCCTGGAATGAAGAATTCCTTCTTGTCCATTTTATTCATTCCTTCTTGGCATTCCTATTTCTGTCGCAAATTAGCTGCAATTTTCTTTTCCCCCAAGATGAAACTTGTACTAGTAGACAAGTTCATAGTCACTGTGAATTATTGAATCATGCATGCAATTTATTTTTTCTTGCAGATTATTGCCACATAGAGTCCTTTCAACTAAGCTAGAAAAAACAAGTTCTTCTTTTACAATACCACAGCAGCAGCAATCTGCTTTGCTCTTGCAGGTTCCATTTATTGAGCTAATAAAGACATTCATAAATTAACCTAAAAGTGATTTTAAATTTAAAATTAGCATTCTGACTTAAAGCCACGTATATGAGGCTTTCAAGTTGCTTTTGCTCACAGATGGACATTCATCACTGAAAAGAAATAGCAGATCTGACCCGTGTTACAAAGTTGCTGTGAAGACTGCCCAGGAGGAACTATAGCAGAAGAGTCACTTCCCATTTTGCAGCTCTCTAATACCATCTATTTGTTCATGATCCCTTTCAAACTGAAAAGATTTTACCATTTTTTGTAAGACCCAAGAGTGAGGAATTTTCAAAAAGAACAGTCTCTCAAACAGTGGTTGAACAGACACTATTGCAAAAATTTATATCCCCACGTCCCTATTTGCCAGTGTTACAGTTTGTGAAACAGAACAATTTGGTATTTCAAAGGAAGCCGATAACCATCACAAGAGCTCCCATGGGTGATGTTACTTAATCCGCAGTTTTATCTTCCGGAGGAAAAAGAGGGCTACAAGGAAAAACTATTTCCATAAACAAGGGACTTAAAAGCCAAAGAGAAAAAGAGTTTTGGGTAAGCGCCAAAATTTAGATACTGTTGTCACAGTCATCTCCTTCCTCCCCCCCCGCCAAAGCTGGGGAATACTTCTTTAACGGCAACGGAAGTTAGAGACTTTGGAAAATGCAAATCTTGGGGAGCGTGATATCAGAAGGGGACAGTATTATGAAGGAACTTTTCCATTTCTGCACCAGGCTCCCTGCAGCTCTACTAAAACAGCAGCAATATCTCATTACAACAACATTACAACCCAACAACTCATTACACCTTCCAAAGCATGTTCCCCACAACACACCTAACGTGTGACTTCATCCCTGCAAGAAATGTTAAAGCAGGTTGTTATTCCTCATCATTCTCTTTCATCATTTCATAGCTTTCAATGGTAACAGACTGCCGGAGAGGGCAACCAACACCAACAGGGAGAGAGTAGCTGCTGCAGCAGATAGGCTACGCAGAACAAGGTGCGCGGGGATTTCCAGGGGAGGAAAAACAGAAGGAATTGCACACGCTCCACCCTGCAAGGATCAACAAATCCCACAAACAGACTGTAATTACATGAAACTGTTTTGTAAAGATGAGGAAAAGAGGTTATCTGCAATTTTATGCTTCTCATTGAAATGAAACTTACATTTTTGGGAGTGCAAAGAAAAAGGATCTAATTTATGGATTTATGTCATTTTGGAGGACACGGGGAAAGCAAGAAGGGAAGGAATATTCTGTTCTACCAGTTTCGAGACCAGGCAAGTGGCTTTCCTAAATACACAAGATCTTCAACAAGTATACAGATAATGATTTAAAACTTTATAAGCAAATTCTGCATTCCAGTGGCAGAGCTGTAAAGCTCGCCTGGAGAATACACACCATACTCTAATTGCACTGGCTTTTCAGAGCTGACCCATAAAAGCAAGAGCAGTGACTGACAGATGCGATAAAAGTTTCTGACTAGCTTTTTGGGGAACAAGCCGCTGATTTGTATTTGGAAGCTATTCCAAACTGTTCCGAGAGTCATGTAGAATAAACAGCCTTTTGCTCAGCTGCCAACATACCAGCCTGAAAGCTCGACGAGGTGACTTCAGACAGAAACAGAAAGTCTTTGTGTTTCAATCTACTACATCTTGCACTAATAATTCCCTCACAAGGGCAAAGGCTCACATCTGCTGCTTTGCTTTGAAATCCTTCCTCACTTTTATAGACTAAGTGCAAAGGAAGCCAGAGCCCTGCACCACGTATCGGACCCCACTAACCATGTTGTGGTCACGCAGCACAAGCCTAGAGACTTGCATCACTCAACAGCTTTAGCTTCTGAAGCGCGGCATCCAGTACGCGATACGTTGCTGATTCAAGACCTGAGTCTCCAGAAATCTCTCTCGTTGGCACACATCTGCTGGGAAAAGAGGGTTCAAGGTACCTCCAAATGTTAATCAGGAAATTAAGAAGATGGATCCAGTTGCGGTTGTTCAGCCTGGAGAAGAGGAGGCTCCAGGGAGACATTATAGCCCCTTCCAGTACCTAAAGAGGGCCTACAGGAAAGATGGGGAGGGACTCTTGATCAGGGAGTGTAGCAACAAGACGAGGGGTAATTGCTTTAAACTGAAAAAGGGCAGATTTAGGTTAGATAATAGGAAGAAATTCTTTATTCTGAGGGTGGGGACACACTGTAACATGTTGCCCAGGGAAGCTGTGGATGCCCCATCCCTGGAGGTGTTCAAGGCCAGGTTGGACGGTGCTTGGAGCAACCTGGTCTAGCGGGAGGTGTCCCTGCCCATGGCAGGGGGTTGGAACTGGATGATCTTTAAGATCCCTTACAACCCACACCATTCTATGATTCTATAGTACTTCCACAGTCCACAAACATACTGCTTCTCTCATTCAAAAGGACATTAAAAGACAAAAGTGTTGCCTGAGTAAGTCTGTCGAGAAGTTTCTGGCAGAAACGTGTTTCAGCCACGGTCATTGCTTCACAGAACCAAGCACCAGTCCCTACAGCCGAGAGCCCATCCTTCTCCACTGCACTGTTCAAGAGCTCCCTCTGAAATTTAACCATCACTTGTAAGGTCTCACCGCTGCACCCGGAATTTGGGATCACAGAGGCCTGGTTACCAAATAAAACACTATCTGTGAACTAACACGAACAGCCTTTCAGATGTGGCAGAAAACCAGATACAGGGCAATTCTTGTCTTTATTCACACATCCTAGACTGACTGCAGTGATTTCAAACACTTGCCTGCTTTTCTCTGCAATGCATACCATATCATTACCTGCCCGAGAGGCCACTTTACACTTGGCTCTCCTGCCTCCCTGCTCCTGCTTTGTTGTATAAAGTTATATGGAAAATAACACCTAAGCGGCTCCGCATCCTGTGGGGAAGTTGCTTAAAACATCACTCAAGTTTTTCTGAAAATTTTCATGCCACTGCAAACAAAAAAAAAAAGTCAGTCTTTATACCTCAAACTTGACAGTTTTTTTCAGCATGAAAACCATAAATTAAGTAAAAAATATTTATTTATTCAAATGCATGGGTTCAGTTACCACCAAAACACTTCTGGCAGTTGCAAAGATGACAGTAACCTGTGATACCTGCTCTGCATCACCCTTGTGGTTGTCTTGTTATTTCAAGAAACCCAAAGGTACCACCTGAAAAATCAAATCACTCTGTCCTAATTAGAAGCTTCTGAAGACAAACTTCAATTGGGATGTACACTTCCCACACATTAAATAGTAATTCAAAAAGCAGGAAGCCCTTCTCACCACGTCCTTCAGATGAGAGGTTGCAGACTTAAAAACACCAGGTTTAAAACCAAAGCTGAAAACCCTGCTGTTTAATAATGAAACATAGCAGTTGTATTTGAGATGTTAGACTTCCTCTAGTAATAAATAAACACCTGACTGCAGCAAGACAGGTTTTGAGAAGCTTGCTCACAGTCGCCGAGCCTTATAGAAAAGGATTTTGCCCTCTTGATGCAAATGTGGAGGTGATAAAAAACTTTTTCCTCACCCAGCTGATATTACAGGAAGAGGGGATAACTGCATTAAAGGCATCACTTTCCCTTTCCAGGAATGACACCACCTTCTAGTCCAGTGATCACACAGTTTGTGACCAATCACGTCAAATACCTGAAGTACCACATGTTCCCCATGCTCACCTGTTGCTACAGTAATATTAACTGGGCTTATTTAGCTTTTCTGCAGCAAACTCTCAGCATTTGAAAACACCTCACAGCCAAGGTCATTCCGAATACTGCAAGTGCCACCATTGAACGGGCAGAACTGTACGGAGGGGAAATGGGCCCTACGGAGTTCGTTAGTCCTATCTGATTGTTTAATGCTGATCATAACACTAATCTAGCATAAATGCTAATTATTACGGATGTAAGATAGTCTGATGTCAAAGTCTCGCTAGGCAAGGCAGGTACTACCAGCAGCCAATACATAAATATGAGAACCATTAACAACTTTATTTACAAGGGCAGTTAGTATTTTCATTTGTGGTGAAAATTCAGTTTCTTTGTACACTATTCTGCAAAAATAGAACGAACTTGGCTGTAGTAGGCTACAAATTAGATACAACCCCATTTGTGCTTCTAAATTACTGATGTGACCTCTGCAGGGCAGATGTCCCACGATTCAAGATCAACAACTGGACATTTTTTCTGTCTATATGCTACCAAAAGCCAAAAACCAGTTTGGGACTTTTTGACAATGTGTGTCATTTAAGCAGCAAAAGCACTGTGCCCCGAAATCAACAACACTCTACGAGTTAAATCACATAAGCGTGCAGTTTCCTGGAAAACACTTAACCTCCCAATTTTCACCTACTTATAGGCTTGTCACTTCCCTTTAAGTCTCACAATGAACGTACTGGTTCATCTCACAAGGACAATTTATTTTTTACCTTCTATATAAGCCAAAGCTAACAAGTACTTTTATTAAATTAAACATAATCTACCAGTAACAAAATATAAGACCTCTTAAAAACAATTTGTGTTGCTTCTAGTAGCGTGCAGTCGTAGTAGTAAGAATTACAGCATCATCTCATACTACTTTCTGACGTGGTATAAATTGGCATAACTCTGCTGAAGTCCTGTTGATTTACGCAAATGGGGTTTGTGGCTGGCTGACCCCTTTAATTTCAAGCTTTCAAAATGAGACACAGAAAAAAATACTTTGCCTGCATCAAACAGTATGTACAGACATAAGAAAGACAATTCCTTCTTTCCTGCAGGTAATGTCCATAACATGAGCTCTTTGCACAATGAGGTGGCAAAAACTACTGCAACCCTAAACATACGAAAAGGGGAACATTCAGTGAAAACAGGCTGTGACTTGAACTTTCTACTTGGCACTGATGTAACATTTGCTGTAACACTGCACTCCAGTTTTTACACCTATGCTTCAAGGTGGACGTCAAATACTAGGGTGTCCAAAGACAAATCCAGAGGTCTTAGGTTTCCAGAGGTGCTTAGATTAGCAATTTGAAGACTACAAGATGATTTAATCACTATCCATAGCTACTCACAAATGGAGGTTGTGGAAGCAGGGAGTTTTTCAGCCATGCAGACAAAACAAGATCTAGTCTTTGGAAACTGAAGTTACGTGAATTCAACCTTCAAATAAGACGGAAACTTCTTAATTGTGTGAGTTATTAGAGGTGGGCCACCACTCACAGTTTGTTGAGCTGCATTACCCTCCTACGCACCTAGAATAGAAGAAGGGTAATTTGTCTTAATTGATTGAGTGCTAAGTTACTTGTATGCTCTCATATTTGCTGCGGAATAAGCGCATACATGTTAACAGCTATCTAGGCATCCAATACTGTAACAATCATCTGGACACGTTTCACCCAATTAATTTCCTGCCTTCACTAAGTGACAGGGTCTTGGTGGCACCTTGGTCTCTGTGCTTTGCTGCCTCAGGGAGGCCATGTAAACTCCCATTAAACAGTCTAAGACAAAAAACATGGTCTGTACTGCTGCTGTGAACCAAACTGCGCTTTATTCAACTCAGCAGAGCATTTCATCCAATGATGGGAGCAAGCCAGAAGAATGCACCATAACTGGAACCGAGGATCTGTGGCTTCAATTTGTATGGAAGAGACACGTAAGCTCAGCAGTGAGCTATCAAATACCCTATCCTCTCCTTTTATGAGCTAATACAAAATGCTTCTTAAGGAAGCATTAAAAAATCCATGTTGGAGAACCGTGGAACAACCTACCCTTTGGAGAAAGTTCCCTAACATCTATTAGTTATTACCTGGTTTGTGTCTTAAAGAATGAGGGCTTACAGAAGAAACCTCCTTCCACACAGTGCACATCACACTGGAAGGGCTTTGGATTCATTTAGTTTTATGCCAACTGTTGTGGAAAGTTGCAGCAGCATCCTAGCAGCTCCAGGGAAAGTATTTTGACACGTTTGTGCATATAGCACATAACATAGAAAAGTGCTTCAGGAACAACTTCTGCCTGCAGAAAGAGAAGTACAACACCAAATCCCTAGGAACTGCTCTTTTGCCTTTAAAAGATAAGGGCACCATCGTAACAGAGTTATTTCCAACACAGTTCGTCTGCCTTGAATATACCGGCTTTCAACCTCATTTGAATTGCCTTGTTACACTAATTGGCATTAACACCGCAAGCTGCTGAAGTTAAGTAAAGTTAACTGCAAGTTGAGACAAGCCAAAGGTGCAGCCTAGATGTGTGTGTCTCAACCCGCACCAAGCACTTGTGCGTCCTTCAACCTGGCGTGGCTGCTCCGTGAGATGTGTGGATCCCGCATGACCTGCGTCAGGAGGGAGCAGTCAGGATGACATCCCAACCTGGACAAAGTTACAGGAAGTCAAACACCTTGCAATGAAGACTGCAGAGCTGTGCTGCAAGTAGGACTTCATGCATTTCTCCACTATAAGCCTTAGCTTTTATTGGCTTGGTGAAATTGAAAAAAACCCTAAAATTTCTTTTTTCTTCTTTAAGAAAATAGTCTAGAAGATATGCCTTTCTTCTCATCTTCAGTATGTCAATATACCCTACTTGTACAACATCTGAGTCCAATTTTTGTCCTTTAAGCAGCATGACCCCCTTGTGATCCCCTTTCCTGCCAACAGACACATCTAGTACTAGAGTGTCCCCTTTGGGCACCTTAGCCATGTTTCACAGGAAGTAATAAATACTTCATTAAGGGCTTTAATCAATAAAAACCTGCTAGTGAAAGTTGAAAAGGAGGAAACCAGGTAAGTCCCTCTCTTAAACGTAACTAACCTGTACTGTTCTGCTTCTCACTAGAACAATAACAAAGGCAGAACTCGAATTGTCATTTCAAGTCCCCTCCTCGTCCTGATGCAAAAGCTTCAGAGCATTCTAGCTGAATGACTGTTGTTTACTCTTTAACTTTTAACTGAGAGGTATGGCCCTGAAATATAATCAATGCTCACTTTTGAAACTCCACAATTTTAATTACCATTTCCAGACACCCTCTATCACATGTTTTATGTACAATCAATGCTGACCCCATAAAAGGAAAGCACTCTCACATTTTGGAATACAAGAAGTTTGCTCTTTAAGAAGAAAACAATCAATTACTGATCATCTAACCACCTCTGTGTGCATATCTATCACTCCTCTGTTATTGCAGATTAGACACGATTATGTCCCAGGAAAGTAAAAATGCTATAAAA
The DNA here is from genome assembly GCA_013398915.1 of Dromas ardeola. Taxonomy (NCBI): domain Eukaryota; kingdom Metazoa; phylum Chordata; class Aves; order Charadriiformes; family Dromadidae; genus Dromas; species Dromas ardeola. Next base: position 806,410 of record VYZM01017800.1, on the reverse strand, counting down.
TTCCACCTCTGATACATTTGTTATAAGAATTTATCTAGGTTCTTACTTATGGTTATAGATAGTATTTTTCTTCAAACCTACCCAAAGCATTGTTTCCTATCAAGCAGCTGAGGGGAAAAAAAAAAAAAATTAAATCTAGGAACACTAAAATTTGATCAATATGGTTTGACACTGCTTCCTTCTAAATCATTCTTAATATGCCGAGATCTGAATGCATGTTGACACATCAAGATACCATTGTGTGAGAGTTATCACGTACTGAAAGAAAACTGTTCATATATGTACTCTGGTTTTAATATGTTGTAGCAGATCATGCCATAAGTAGCTTATCATTCCCAGGTTTTGGGCTTAGTTGTTTCTTTTTGTTTAGTCAGGGGTGGGGGTCAATGTTTTCAAAGACACATTACCAAGTGTCAGGTACATAAGGGAATTACTGGCTTTAAATAGGCAAAGACAATGTTTCCCTTATTAACACACATAAATAAGAGGCATAAAAAGCTTTGTGACAGACGTTTAGAGAAAAGATGTGCCAGGACATCCATGTTCTCTGCAATTAGTTCATAAGGGGATGGGTTGATAAAATGCTGAAGAAAAGCCTACCTTAAATTTGTGTTCAAAATTATTAACGTGGGTGTGTAGGGGGCACTCTCACCACACCTTGGGTAAGTTGGTCTGTCAGGTACTTTGAGTTCAGCCAACCTCCTACTGAAGTCAATAGTATTTAACACTGGTCATTCAAAAAGGATGTTAGCTACACTGTGTATATTTGGGGCTAGAGACTAGAACATAGTAATAAGCTCAGCTTCTTCCTCCTTCTCCAAACGACCTAAAAAATGTACAGGATTGGCTTTCTGTAATCAGAGGCACACACGTCTCTGATGGCACGCTAAAGAACACCAGTCCTTTATCTACATGCAAGCCACAGATTTGCACAAATATGGGTAGCTAAACTTAGAAACAAAAAGGATGTGTAAGTATATACATCCTATGGAACACTAAATTGAGCACAAAAATCGCACAAATCTTACTACTTTAAAAAAAAATCAGATCACAAAAGTCAGTGTATTCTTGGAAACAAAAACTACAGCATAGAATAAGCTGATAGGCAATTCAGGGTTACAAAAGATGGGAGAGAGTTCCCCTTTATGATAAAGTCTTTTCACTTAACTTGGTCAAACAAAAGACTTCTCTACAGTCTGAGAATCTTCAGGAATCCAAGTTACTTCCATCTTCACAACTGAAGCTGTAAATACAGCCAAAGATATCCCCACATGTTTAGGAATTTAGGAACTTCTGGGTGTCAACAATGCAGGCAAAAGTCATTCCATTTCTCCTGCTAAAGTTATTCAGCATGGCACCTTGAGATTTTACTCATCAATTTGCGCACCTCAGAGAAAAACTGTCATTAAATGCAGTCAGGAGTAAAGCTGCAAAGTTAGAAGAAAAGTACTGTACTACATCCAAGCTGCTGGTCCTACCAAGTAAATTATGTTTCTTGCACCAGGACAGTCAGTGCAACATCAGGTCCTACCTCAAAGGACAGTTTTAAAAAGAGAACAACATTCTTATAATTTTTCAGTTACTCAAGCAATGCTTTTAAATGAGAGCTTCCGTTTGTAAGGCCCCCACAAACATCAGAAATCTGGCATCCTCTTATCAGCTGGATCTTATTCTCCATAACTGTTGGGACCTGAAGAGCATAAAGGTCTGTGTGGCATCTATAAAGCATGTTTTGTATTAAATACTTCAGTTTCTTCAAAGCTGAAATGGTATCCAGCTGTGTTTGAAGTCCCATCGCTCCCTAGCCCTAGAACGTCAAGTGTAGTCCAACCGACGCTGGAGAAAAAGTAATTTCCTTTCATAGAAGAACAGACAAAAAAGGAGAAAGATATGAGGAAGCTTCCTCCATTGAAGGAAGTTTAGGAGTGAAGGAGAAGACAGCAGCGGTGTCTTGGGCTGCCTGATCAGCAGGCAGTCACCAGCTCCCACCAGAAAAGGAGCAGAGTGCTCTTGTAACCACAGCAGCCTGTCTTGGCTGTGCAGTAATATTCCACTCTTTGCCTTCTCCTATTGCTACAGCAGTGAACCTTGCATGTTAATCCCTAGAATCCTCCTTATTTAATAAATGCGTTAAAGTCTATTGATTTTTAGTGCCGATGAAAGGTCAAGTCAAAACAAAGCAGGAACATTTTGTAATGCATGCGGCTGTAAAGGGGAAAAAGAAAACCTAATTAGACTAAGCAGTTACTCTGCAGATTGAAGGCAAACCTCGGCCAGTCAGGTTCACCTCTCAGTTGCATGGATGTAATTCCACTTGGGCCAAAATTTCAAGCAATACTCTCTGTGGCTTGTCCTGAATTTATATTTGCATACCCGTGAGACAGATTTTAATCTCAAAGCCTCAGAGATTATTAGTATTTGTTTAAAGGCCAGCAGGGGCTTCTCTAATGTTTCGGTATGGGCTCCTTTTCAATACAGACTAAAAGGCGGCAGCCAAAACTTCCCCAGCCACCTCTCACAGGGGAGACAGGGGTGAGAACTAATGCCCTTCCACATACTTGGGTGATAACAAGTCAAAAAGCCACCCTAGAGGTAATGGGGAGGCAAATGAGATCCAAATACACGCTTCATTTTAAATATCTGTGATTTGAAATCTTTCATGCAAGGTAATTTTCTGAATATTCACATTGTCTTTTCTCAAACTTCCCCATCCCACCCAAACCTATCCACAATGAAAAATGATGCTGTGATTAGAGGCATGCTTAATTACTGTTCAGCAATAAAAGTTTATGAACCAACATTTTATCCTAGCCTGTGTATTGTCTTTATTTTTATATATTCATAAATATGCAAAGCCATTAAGATGATTATTAATTGCAGCAGAATACAATTAGGTGGCTTTCAGCAATAGCAGTCTTTGAAACTGTAATGTGTATTCACTGTTTTTCCAGCGCCTGTCTTCAATTATTTAGCTTTTGGAGGATCTCTGTTATCATGATATAATGAATGTTCCACTTAAATAGCATCGCTGCCTCAAAGAAAGGACACTGATCTATTACTAAATTAAGCTCTGTCATGTGTGAGTTGTGTCATTTTATAAAACCTTCACAAAACTGATTACCTGTACAGCTTCACTCTCTGGTCACAGTATTAGCAAGTCACATACTCTTTTTGGGCACAAAGTTATCCTCTTTCCCTTCCCCCAAATAATTCCTTTTTAAAATTTTCATAGACTTTTTGTATTATTGATGCTTAATTGCCAAATGAATGTATTTTAAAATGTTCTGGTCCAACCCTCCCACATACACACAACACTCCGTGGAAACAGCTGATGATGTGCCCGCAGTGGGAGAGACCATTTATAAAACTATGGACACTGCACACTGTAGAACACCAAAAATCGGGTTAGCAGTCTGCCTTTTCAGGAGATACTCCTCCAGAAGGGAAAACTCCTTTGGAAGGTAAGCAGCCTGACCTCGCTGGTGTTTACAGCACTGACTTCACCAGCAGCCGCGTACAGGATGGTTGAAGCATCACTGGGGTAAGCACTGGCAGTCTTCGTAACAGGTTACAGCTTGCAAGAGCTGACATTAACTTTTAGCCTAAGTGGTAGATTTTACCTCTAAAATGATCATTTGCTTTTGATTGCATGCCCTTATATCATTTTAGTCTAACCTGACCTTTCTCCCATCCTGTGCTCCTTCTCCACCACAGGCTATTGTAGGTGTCAGCGCCTGCTCTCCCCTTACAAGCCTATTACGAGAACTGCAATACTAATTTAGAAACATTTTGCCCAATTATATTGTTATCCTCTTTATTCAACTTGCTAATAGAGAGGCAACTCAAGGTGACGAAGAAAGCAAAAAAGATAGTGATAGGGCAACACTGAGGCTGCTGAAGTTAACACTGAACAAGCCAGCACACAAGGTGATGGCTCTCAGGAGGTGACTGCAAGAAAGGCAGTGGCCAACCTTGCATCAAATCAGTAGTACCAGCGATGCTCAACTGGAACCATTCCACCAAAGTGACTGTGCAGGGGACATGAAGTGTCCTAGAAATCTCCTCATGTCTCTCTTGGGATATGGTACAGTCTTACTAGTTTCTACTTTGATAACAGTAAAGCAAATTGATGGCACATCTGGGCAGGGGTAAGCACTGGACTTCAAAACTTTACAACGTGAGGAACAGCTGCTCCCTGCATGCCAGACAGAACTCGTATTTCTTCCAGAAATTCTCAAACTTTTTTTCAGCCTCAGCTGCATACAAAATCCAGGCAGCAAACCTACCTCTGGTTTTCCCTCTGTGAAAAACTGAGATGTTCCTAAAATAGCATACAATACCACATCACGTTATACTGCAACACTACCCAATCTTGATCCTGTAACCCCCCCATACCAAAGTGGGGGGGACGCTGTCAGCGGTGCTCAGAGCCCACTGACAGCACAGGAGCCACCCACAGAGGTGCAGTTCCAGGATGAAGGATTTAAGGAGGTGGTTTGGGGAGCCCTGGACACGTACATCAGGAGAGGGGGCTCACAGCTGCCACAGTGTGGTAGTTCACTCTGGCTTGAGATATAATGCTCGGTGTTCAGTCAAAATAGTGGTCAGATATACTGATACAGACCCACTACCTCATCTGAGACTACACTTTAAATTGAGGGTTGTATAACAGTATCGAAGAAACATCATATTCCATTCCACTTTTTCTTATTAATGCTCCTTGCATTATTAAAGAGATTAACAAAGAAGAGAAAGAAATTCATAGTCATCTGCTTTTCCTAAGGGTTTATTTACTCATCTGCCTCTTGTTTAGGACAAACCTGTTCCACAGAAACTAGCCTTCAGAAGGGGGAAAAGGACTCATCGTTGGTGTATACCCAAGTTTCAAAGGCTAAGGCAGAGACCAAGATTTGGGCTGGGACAGGCTGTGGCTGCAAGAGGGCTGGGTGGGATGCGCAGGTCCCTGAATGGCCTCTTGCAGCATGGAGATGCTGCACCACCACACGGGGGAAGGGATCGCAGGGGAGCAGCTTGCAGGGGATTTCTACTTTTTTTCCTGGGGCACAGAAGGGATCCTCAATGTCTACACATCTGCCTTCACCCCTCCTGCCCCTCAGGAGAGGTCTCCTTGGTCCTGCTGACCTGTAAAAAACAGCTCAGAGAGAAGGAAGAACTTCTCATGCTCCCTGACAATGCACAGGAGATAAAAATTACCCTCAAAATTACCCTTTGCAATAAGAATGTAGGCAGCTATAAAGAGATCTGACAAGTAAAACACTCCAGTGGCTCATCTGGTACCCCAGCTAGCTGGGCACAACTCAGAATTGCTAAAAAAAAAGAAAAACAAACACCAACTCATTTTCTGTCTTGTGGGGTTTTTTTGGCCCTCAGCAGCAAGCACATACAACAAGGATAAATGAAATTTTTTAAAAAAACACACTCAAAGCTATTCTAGGAAGGAAGAAAAAAAACTGAGGTGACAATCATGCATGCCAGCTACACTGCTTATCTATTTCTAGAAGGTACTCAGTGCTATGGAAAAGGAGATGATGGAAAGGCATCGATGCTCCACTGGTATCTGCGGCTGGCTGGGAGAACTGCTGAAGTGTCTACCAGCAGCTGGTGTCTACCAGCTCTGGCATGCTGACCTCCTTCCTTCGATCTCTTTAACCTCTGATATACAGCATGGGTGCAGCATCCCCCACGCTGTCCCAACTCCATGAGACAGCCACGGCAAGAGGACAGCCCCTTCACTGCACACCCAACTCAATGACAGACCCTACCTGCTGCCGGCGTAGATGTTCCACCAGTGCATTTCACAGATCCACCAGCACTCAGGCCCCTATTTGTTTCCAGCCATTACCATCGCAAGCTGGATTTCATCCAGACAAAACGCGTGAGATGCATAAAAGCAGTCATTAGCTAACAGGAGGTAAGTGTATTAGCAGACAGCTTCCCTACTGCAACAACTGTTTTTTGCTGCGTAATACTGAGATACAAAATTTACTTTCCAATTTTATTTATAACTTCAAAATTAATACAGCAGTTAACTACACAATAGACAAATAAGCTTTACTAGCAGCCAAGATTTAAATAAAAAAAAAATATAAACTTAACACCAAACTCTCAAAATACTTTTGAGAAATACAATCTATTAGGTAACAGGCTAATATGCTAAAACTTTTTACACTGGCATATGAAAGTTTAACAAATTAGGAAAGAATTATGCTGAAACTGCATGCTTTAAGCAAATCCTAATGACATGATTTTTGCTGAATCAATTTGGAAAATCAGAAAGATTAAAGCTGAGATCTATTAGTAAGATGGCAAGTGAATATAAACATAATTTCTGCAATTTCTGCTGATTCAATTTTAAAAACCTACAAGATTCAAACTAAGACGTACTTATAAAATGGCAAGTGAATACAAACTTATTACTCTTCAGATCACAGGGCTTTAATATGAAAATAATCAATGAGAAATCACATTAAAGCTGCTTTTCACATTCATCAGATTATTTGGTAAAGAAGCCAAGAAAATTAAATCCCTCCTGATATGATAATATGAAACAAATATAGTATTTTTCCAAATGACAAAAAACTGCATTTCAAGATACTGGTCAAAACCCAGAATCAAACTTGCATTGCAAATCAACAAAGTATTATTAAATTAGACCCAACGGTGGAACAAGAGACTCTGTCCTGTACACTGGCTCCTCTGTATCTCGACAGGTCTAGATGCTTCTGGGAAATTAGCCAGACTGATTACCGTTATAAGAAATCTTTCCTTTGGCTCTTCAAACCACTGATGTCAGCTCCTTCCAATTTTAAAAGAGCACATGTTAGATTACAAATACGAGCACAAACTGAAGGATTACAGCAAAGTAAAAGAATAAAGGGGAAATAAAGCTCCTGTTACTCTAGTAGGAATCCACACAAATATTCTCACTGGGGCAATTAAGTATCTCAGAAGATACAGACCTGGGTACCTTTCTTTGGGGTTGTCAACAGAGCATGGGAATGGGCCACGGAAGGATGAAGCCCAGCATCTCTCCATGCCCACCCACCACAGCAAAGATGCAATAAACCCTTATCCAGACCCAAAACCCCCCCCAGCACAACTGATGCTTCCCCTTTGCCTCACTGAAAAGCACAAATATTACAGATGTGGGGAACTTAAACAACCAGATACAGCTCACTTCAGAAAGATACACCCCCTGACAACTAAGACAAATGAAGGAACATCATCCTGACCCCTCTCAGCAAAAGAAAAGCAGCTTCTTCAGGCCCCAGACCATCAATCAGGTCCTCACTGGTGGAGCCCAAAAGACCACAGCAGAACCCGAGTAACCTTCCTAGTGCACAGGGACACAGCTGCTCCCTTCAGATTGCAGAAGCAGTTTGTGATGAGAGCATATTCTGCAGTTTATAAAGTGTCCAAAACTTCCCTTGCTCCCTGTCCTCCAGCCCAAGATTGGGAATTTTATTTTTCTGTGATTCTAATAGCATTGAATTAGACACAGGTTCTGGCCGGCAGCCTTGACTGACCTTTTTAAGGGCCTGAAATAGATTTAAACTCAAAGTCCCTGGCAAAGGAAGCCTGGCACACTTCTTTGACACGGTCAAACAGGGTTTAGTCCCAGCGACACTCCCCCACGGACCAGATAGGATGAAAAGGGCAAGTCTCTTAAAATATGGCTCCAACTTTGAAATTCAGATGACAGGGCTTCTGGACATATGGTATTTGACAGCTCTGTAACACAGCAGCCCTGGTCACCCCTTGAAAAATTAATCAAAGTTTCCATAAAGACATGATTTTTCCAATTCTGCCTTCATAACATTGCTGAAGGGGTCCGTGGGTTCCAGCAACCAGACCCTTTAGAAGCAGCAGAGAGATTCAAGCAGACATGGCAACTCCTGCAGCCTGGAGCTACCAAAGTGAGTTTCCCCCTCCTTTTTTATTTTTTATTTTTAAACTGCATAATTAAATAGAATGCATCAAATACAGCCATGGAGCAAACAGCTCTCAGAACGTATAGCTGAGGACTTACACAGAATAATTAGTTTCAAAATAGTCAGCTCCTCAGAAAAATAGCACAATGGGGAGGAGGGAGGGTTGATAACTTCATGATTAAAATCATTCGGAGCAAGTCCAGAGGACACCACAAAGATGATCAGAGGGCTGGAGCACCTCTCCTACAAGGAAAGGGCGAGAGGATTGGGGATGTTCAGCCTGGAGAAGAGGAGGCTCCAGGGAGACATTATAGCCCCTTCCAGTACCTAAAGAGGGCCTACAGGAAAGATGGGGAGATACTCTATCAGGGACCGTAGCAACAGGACACAGGGTAATGACTTCAAACTGAAAGAGGGGAGATTTAGGTTAGATATCGGGAAGAAATTCTTTACTCTGAGGGTGGGGAGACCCTGGCCCAGGTTGCCCAGAGAAGCTGTGGCTGCCCCATCCCTGGAGGTGTTCAAGGCCAGGCTGGATGGGGCTTGGAGCAACCTGATCTAGTGGGAGGTGTTCCTGCCCATGGCAGGGGGTTGGAACTAGATGATCTTTAAGATCCCTTCCAACTCAAACCATTCTACGACAAATATTACCACACAGGGTAAACTTGAAAACCTTGCAAATACATTGCCCCACGTAGCAGTGACAAGTACCGGATTCCCATTGCAATACTCTCCCCACCGCTCTCCCATGGCACTGCACCTCTGCTCCACTGCTGCAAACCTGCATTCAGTTACCAAACATAAAATATTCAGGGGAACATAAAACATTTCAGTGAATCACTATGTTGTGCAGCTCTGTGCAAAATGCCTCCAGGGATTTCTCAGCTTTTGACTGTCAGTTTAAACCACGGATGAAGAGGAAGGCCAACAAGAGGACGAAGGTCAACCAAGTCTTGGGCAGTTGGTGAAATTGCCTGTCCTGAGCATGACGTCCCTCTCCAAGCACAGATCGCAGGAGTGGGGCCGTCACCACAGCAGGGATTGCTCCAAGCACTTTCCTCTCTACAATTTCAATTGTAGCGATTACACTCAGACACGTGGTGAATTAGCACAGCTATTTCATGGACCAAGGCATCCCGGAGCTGAACCAGAAAACTACTCTGCAATAAAGCAGAACGTTTGTTTACCTCCAGTCTGACGCCTTGCTTTTATTGTGCAATCTTCCACTTTACTAACCCAAATCGAGAGCTGGGGAAGCCCTAAAGCCAACCTGCAAGGAAACCACTTAAAAACCACCACACGCCACTAACAGAACAAATTTAATTCCATTTCAGAAAGAGACGAAAAGGGGCAAATATAATGGGAAACTATTTTTTCATACCAGCTTGTGAAACATCCCGCCGTGCCGGGGAGAAGGGACTGTGCAGCTGTGTCGGGTACTTATTGCCGCTATGACACCTGAATAAAAACCCATCACTTGCACGATGGCAGTGTTAGGCTATCTTTTAATTTACTGTGGTTTTTAATCACCCTTAAATCATCACATCTTATCACTTCTGAGCACAAACCATGGTTCTTTTATACCTTACAGCAACGCCACATGCAAACTGTACACATGCATCTGGTACCTCACGTGCTTCCCATCCTAAGTAAGGCTGTTAAGAGCAGCCATTACTCAAGCCTCAGGGTCAGTCACAGTGTCCAAAGTCCTGTACAAGCAAGCAAAACAGCCGCTGTCCTGGGCAGCTCCCCATCTCATCATCTGCTCCTGTCCACATTTATCTTACCTTCAACGAAGCAAAACCAGTTCCTGCTCTTGTTTCTGTTCCAGCACTAACCGTAACATTACTACTTAACAGCTCCTCTAATTCATTTTTTCTAATTTGAAATTTCAAATCCACAAAATAAACCAAAGTTTCGTGCAAGTTTTGCTTTCAGAAAGTTTGGAAGCATGTAGGAACCATTTAAAAAAACAGAGAGAAAAGGCCTAGAGGGGGACGGACTTAAAAAAAAAAAATAGAGGCTATAAGAAAGGAGAATCATATGACAAATGTAATTGAAGCCAGCCTCTCAGAATGAGTAAAAACCATCCAGCAACAAAGACTATGTAAGGGTAAAAATGAAGAGTGATAGTCCTGTCACCTTTGGGGCTTTGAGGCATGAGTAATGAAAAGTCCAGGATTAGAGACCCATAGAAACCAGGGCTGGAAGGGACCTCACGAGGTCATCCAGTCCATCTCCATGCCCCAAGGCAGAAGCAGCTCTACAGATATCATTCCTGACATGTTTTTCTAACCAATTCTTAAAGACCCACAATGATGGAGGTGCCACAACCCCCATAAGCAATCTAATGCAGTATTTCATCCTAGAAAGTTTTTGTCACTGAAGTAAATCTCACTTGCTGCAACTGAAGTCCATCGTTTCTCATCCCATCCCCCATGGACACGGAGAAGGGTGTTCCCCCTCCCTGCGTGGCAGAACAATGCAGCGATGTCCTGACCGACCCAACCTTTGCACTGTTTTAATTCTTGCCACTGCTGCGCCCATTACTCTGTTTAGTTTATAATACTGATTTTTTGGAAGGGATGCTGAAGGTGTCATGGGAACAGGACAGAAATTTTAACTGATCTGTCCTGCCTACAAATAGTTCATCTTTAAGAAGATCCTCTTTTCTCCCCAAAGGTGGAGAATCACAATTCTTCCTCCCATGACCATAGTGCTTGTATTTTTGTGAGGACATTAGGGCTATTGCGTCCAGCAATTCTCATCTCTCTGAACCTTTCCCTTTCAAGCCACAGGCTGCTGCCAGCAGACAATACTGAAACATTGGAGAAAAGAAAAAAAATAAGTGGCTGTCCACCATGATGTCAAGTGGCAAGTCTCTACATAATGACAGGAAAAAAGCCAAGTCCTACAGTCAACTGAAAGACGTTAGCTTGATGCAGATACTGCTAGACAAATTACAGTATTATATAGTATCTCTTCTTTGACCTGTAATGTTATGACATTAAGAATGGGTCAAGAAGGCTTTTGAGAGCAAGGAAGCAGGAGCCGGTGAAAGATACATTCTCTTAAACATGAAATTATAAACCAGTTTGCTCTGGATATTTATACATCATGGGAATGAAAGCTGTGGCTCTATTTGTTTCGTGGGATTTCTTTGTGCATTCAAATCCAAAGCTGTCACATCTTCACACTGTTCTCCGCAAATACGTGGACAAACATCTTTTCTATGATAGAACTCAGATTTTTGCTTTATCACATCGCTCTGACAGCTAAGGTATTTCTAAAAACTGTTAAATATCTTGGAATTCATAACATCAGTGCAAACACTACCAACAGGAGGCTTCCTAGGAGTATTTCTGACTCAAACAGTCCTTTTTTTGCTTATGAATCCAATGACCTGCTCTGTTTCTTAATGCCAATTAAAAATCTAAGACAAGGGAAGAAGGGGGGACATCAAAGTTGTTACACTTCTCTTATGCCTCTCAGCCAAAAGCTTGTCCCCTTTTCTGAGCCTTTTATAGTCTAGGCAGATCTCAACAGCGTTACCAGCCGAGGGAGAGCTCTCGCCTAAGGAGCTGTCTGCCTAAACTCCTCAATTTATTAGAGCCTACAGACATCAGGGAGCAAACGGATGCAGTCAGCAAAGATGAGCTGCAGAAGAATGAAAATAAAAAACAACCATTATACACACAAGCCTTGACTGTGGAATTTAAAACCATGCAAAACAAAGGACCCTGATTAATCATTAATTATACCACTTCTCTCTTAAAAGGTATACATTCACTTTACCAATTTGAAGGTCACATCCAAGATGATACAAGTCATTCAATCCCACGGCTTCAAAGCACACAATACTGAGTATCCCCCCTTCTGGATCAGTTCCTTCCTCTGATCTCTTTACATACATTGACTTAGTGCAATTAGAAATACACATTTAGTAGGATCGAAATTAATGGACCTACATAAAAGAAGTGCCCGGCTCTATAAGCAAGCCAAATGCCAAACTCCTTAGTAAGGAGAAATTCCCATTCAAAGTAATGGGAATACAAAATACTTAAGGTCTTGGCCCTTTGGGATAGATTTTTAGAAGACAGATGCTTCTATTTCAGTACCAAAGCAAGTAGCCAGACTTTCTAAGTAGTAACTCCACTTAGATGCTCACCAGGTGCTAAGCTCTTATGAAAAGTGTAACAAAAAGTGGGTTTAAAATGTGCTGCCATACCTGTGGTGTTTAAAGACTGATCTTGAGTCCTCTGGGGAGGGCTGGGGGGAGAAGGGGGTGGAAGAACCACCTAACTGCACTTGTAGTCTGGTTTCTTGCTTCAAAGTGGATTTCTTTCACTGACCCATAAAACAGACTTGCCCTAGTGTTCCACTGTTTCTAGCTAAGATAAACAGAGGAAAAAATGCAGTTGCCATGAAGACATCTATAGGAGCTTGCATCCCACTCTATGCAAGTACCAAAGTTTTAACTGAATATTGACATGCATAAAAACTAGATGTTATTTAAAAAAATAAATAAAAAAAAAAAAACAAAACACAAAACTCCTGCTATGTTTTTCAAGCTCTTTTCGGTCAAGACTCACATTTGAGTCAATTATGTCTCTTAATTAACAAGTAATCTTTCAAAAATTAACAAAGGAAAGCAACACTAAAGGCTATGGATGTTAGAAAAAGAAACAAGAATAATGTTGCTGGGTTTTTGCTATGCTGGATGAGACAGTGTGCCAGAGGCACAAGTAATGGAAATGTACTTTTATATAAATCTTTCTTTGCTTGGTTTATTTTAAAATGACTCCACTACAGTGTATATTAACCTAGCCACCAACCTTCCTGTAGTCAGTTTCCTTTTTACAGTTTAGTAGGAACACAACCACTGCAGAATCACCAAAGGATGGTTAATATCATTGCGCTCTCCCTTTGGTTGTTAAACTCAGAAAGTTCATACTAGAAATTGGGAAAAAACAAAGTCTGGGAAGCAATTCTTCTGTCCTTGCCATCATATATTCAAACCTTCACGCTAGCTGTGATGGATGAGCAGACTTCACTCATTTTCAGCATGGCAGCACCTCCGTTTGCCTTGGCCAGAGGTTTTGCCACTGAACAGTAGACAAGCACCTGCCAACTGGAGCAATTTCCCCCCCCATTCCTTGCTGCATTGACTTTTAAACACATTTTTTTCAGAAGCTGGAGTCCACACTGTGGCTCGTTAAACTACAACAGAGCAGTGGCCAAGTAAGGAACAAACTCCATATTTGCTTAAAAATACCTATTGCAATTCCTGCCTTATTTTACCCATTCGTTCCTGCACTATCAAAGAGCTATGCTCAATACTGACCGAAAATGCAGTTATGCTGCTACACATGTAAATACTCCACTTTACTTTGGAACATTAAAGTTACATGTTGTAACCAGAAAAGATTCCTCTCTCCAAGAAAAATATGATTGTGTGAATACAAGACAATATTCAAAACCCAGAGTGAAAAATCTTACCCCTTTTCTCTTCTAGACAGTACGTTGCACTCAACATTTTTCTTAGTTTTTTTTATGCAACAGCACAGATAGCAGTATCCTACTTACTTTGCAAGAGTATAGGGAAAGTTCAGCATTTAGCAGGGGTGAAAAAATTGTTTTAGATTCTTGAGGGAAGGTGCTATAGAAATGCAGTCGATATAGTTACAATTCAACCCAGTTTGCTGGAGCTGAAAGAAAACAAAGCACTTTCAAAGTTAAAGTGAAAGCCAAGATTTATTTTTCTTTATATGTGTGTGTATACATATATACACACAAACATATACATACATACACAAATGTGCGCATGCACCCCCTGCNCCCCTTATAACTTTAGGAAGCGAAATCTCTATGGAGAGAGTTAGCCTGTTAAGGACAAGGTTAGCATAAGGCAAGTTGTGCAAGGTATACAGAAGCATACGCTATATGGAAAAGAACAGTTAAAGGAACTTGCTCATATTAATTGAATTGTGCATAATCCTCTGAGTTGCTATAATGAATGCACTTCACTTTGACCAAGAGAAAATGTGCATTTTTTTCCTCCAACATTTGCACTGGAAAAAAAAACAACCACTGGTAAAGTTTGAATTCAAAGAAACAAGACTGCCTCACAGAGTACTTTCCTTAAAAGAAAAAAAAAAAGCCCATGCTGTGTAATTATATAAAGGTAAACAACTAGGAAGGCTCATTGTAAATGGTACTGTACGCCGGGTGATTTGTCATGCTGACGAGCTTCCAAAGGAGAGAGCCTGCAACATGTGCTTCTCTCCCCCTTTATCTCAGACTTCTGCATAATGCAAATTGCAGGGCGAGAAGGCTCCGCTCTCCCATTCTAATTACGCAGTATCGATATTTTTGTCTCTGGAAGTTTGGTACGCACTGTGAAAATTCGCTAGCTATAGAAAACAAGGCAGACGAACTGGTTCAGACAAGCAAGTTACATATCCGCTCCTCTCTGACCTCCAGCATCTCAGAAAAATTGGGTGGATGAGCCCCTGGTGTCCTTGCCAGCTCCTGAGCTGGCTTCCTGAGCTCCTCAGCCTTGGCAGAATCATAGGGGGCAACTTCACACATGGATGAACCGTTCTCAAACAATCTTCCTAATGTAGGAGACGCAAATAGGCTTCCCTCCAATACTAGGAAAGCATGTCCCACATGTTTATTTCTTTTGAATAATATTCCTGGAGACAACCCAGCGACATTTCTGGAGGGGAGTTTCTCTCCAAGAGCGCTGCAGGGGTCAGTTAAGTCTCGGGAAAAAGACGGGTGGGTGGGAGCCTCCAGCACCAATTTCCAGACCAGGCTCTCTCAGATGCAACCCTACAGAAACATGGACATGTTTCTATGGGGTCCCAAAAACCTGAGGAAGTAAAAGACTCATTCATCTCTGAATCAGAGTTTAAAATCAGAAGAAACAAGTATCAGCCATAAGCACAGACAAAGGGATCACTCATAAAAATGGGGTTACCTTAGTGGAGGAACATTTGGGCACCTTCATCTATAAGAATTATATTGGTAATGGCGCTGAATTGTGACGACACAGCCGTAAAAGTGAGAAAATAATGAGTATGGAAACTCTGGTTTCCTTAGGCAATGCCTTCACCCACAGGAATGATTCTCAAACGTGTTTGTGGTACCATCACGGCTGTGACTGTTGTGCAGGAACACGTTTGCTCCTACCACATCTGTTAACAGCACAGGGAAGGCAACACAGATGTCAGCAGCGGCCAGACACATTGCCACTAGTGGTCTTCTGTGGAGGTGTACAGCATGAAGAATAGAGCCAGCCTGAGGTTGACTAATTCTCCTACCACAAAACAACCCAAGGATGAATGCAAAAAAGTTTGCAGAGCTAGGGCCCTTCCGGGCTTCTCAGTTTAAACACTTAAAACATTTCAACACTTAGTGATGCACATTTCCTCAGTGGTAGGAATAGAGATAAGCATCTTCACTATTTTTTACACATACCAACTAAACACATACATTCCCTGGTTTCAGAACAAAATTGCATCAGTATATATCCCCAGGAATTCAGGAAAGGACAGAATGGATGAAAGGTAAGAGCAACAGCCATCACAGGTTAACCTCTGAGATCAGAAGGAATGGTGCCACAGGGAGCATCTCTGCTCAGCCCCTGAAATCTCAGTACTTTGCACTGAGATTTAGTGCCATGTGTACTCAGCAGTACATACAGTGTTGCCAAAGTTTTTATTTTTAAATAAATAAAGGCCAGAAAGTACAGATTTCCTTAACTCTCCAGTGGCTTCAATTATGCAGTACTGCATCCACCAGGTAAGGAGTATTTCCACAGCTTTAGCACTTGACATTTTAAGATAAAATGTCATGAATGGAATTTGTGAACCTCTCTCTCTTTGCCCTTCTCCACCCCCTTTTGAATTTAAATCCTTAAAGGCATCAGACCACTGCTTGAAACTACCCACTTCCTCTTCTTTCCTCAAATTTGGAACTGAAGACCAGACAGACTTTCATGGCATCTTCACAAACAGTTTGCTCTAAGTCTTATTTCAAAAGCTTTTCTTCTCCAGTGCTGCCCACTACTAGGCTAAACAACTATTTTTCTGCTCATTAAGTCCTGCAGGTGGCATCTTGCCTATCAGTAGGACTGTCTGCTGGCTGTTTGCTTCTCCTGCCTTCCCTCTTTCCAACCCAGGACCACAACAGTCTCTCTGAAAGAAATCAATGCCACCCATTCAGGTCAGAGCATTGTGGCCTTTTACATTATGACAAGTCTCAGAGCCTTTAAACTGGTCACTCCAACTTCTGGCTTCCCTTGCTTTTACTCCTCCCTCCTTACGCACATCCTCCTCAAATCTAACCTCATTTTCTATGCCCCAAGCAAGAAATGATTGCCAAATAGAAGGCACAAAAATAAAAAACATCTTTCAATGAACTTCCATGAACTTCTAGACTGCCTTGAATGTGAAGCAGGGACATAGGAAACTATTTTGTCAAATTAAGCCAGTTAGTATTGGCAGTTTAATGGTATTTAATGGTATTATCTGTGTGACTGGTTTCTCCATTGGCACATGGATTTATCAGTAAAACTGAAGGAGGACAGTCATTAATTCTATCACACTCTTCTGAGAAGACAGCTGTGGTGAGCCCGCCTCCTGAAAAGTAGATTTTGGATACATTTTCTCTGCCTGAAGATGGAAAGAACCTTAGTCCCAGCATCCTCTTGCTCTTATCTGACACAAATATGCTGCTTTCAAATTCCACTCTACCTTGTCTGCTACTTTATTTCATTTGCCTCTAATTGTACGGCTTTTCCTGAAAGGTCAATTGTTCCTCATCTAACTGATGGCCTCCCGATGGAGTCTGAACTGATTATTACCCCCTGCCTACTTATATAAGCTATGGTCAGGATGACGCCTGGCATTATTAAGATGTGAAGTCCTGTCAAGGATGCCTTCACAACTGGAAGAGCTAATGTGACAGCTCTGAGATGGGGAAGAAAAAAAAAAAGTTGCTTTTCTTCTTCTCCAATATTTGCCCTGTGCTGTCATGCTGCGTGAGGGGGCCACACTGGCATCTGTTATCGATTCCCCCGAAGGAGTCCTTCACAAGAGTGAATCTGCCTGCAAAGAAAATGGGAGGATTTTGAAGATGGCATGTGGAAAGTTGCCATAGGTCTTCCAGAAATCTTTTCTGTAAATCTCATAAGAGCTGACCCAGGGCATACAAAACCACAGTGCTTGTGAAATACAAAGTAATCACACACTGAACTCGCTTTCAGCCATTTGCATTTTCAACCATTTCTCTTCAGAGAGATGCCCCTGTGCCTACGGGAATATTTGCCTCTGTTCGCAGCTGACTTTTAATCTAAGTTGGAATCTGTTGGCTCTTCTTTCATAGTTGACAGTGAAGTTGTGGCTCTGCTAAGATAAGTGTTCTTTTTGTTGCCTCTTGTATAAAATTCCTGGAAGATGTGCCCTCAAACAAATCTCCCAGAATACTGGGGCAGAAATAAAGCAGTCTTGCTATTACTGAAAGCGCTCAGCAAATCCCACACAGCCCAGGAGAATCTGATGGAAGAAGTTGAACAAAGATGCTCAGTATGGACAGACAGAAATACTAAACGACCAACAAATGTTGAATTATAAAGCTCGAAATCCAGAAATATCTATTAATCCTTTAGATTTGTTACCCTGATGCCTAGGATATTTATTTTTTTTTTGTCCGACTCACAATGTGGGAACTTTCCTAAGCTGATGAATTTTAAATACGAAAAAGATCTTAGAACTCCAGAAGTAAAAAAAAAAAAAGAAAAAAAAGGAACATTTTCTATAAACCAAAGGCAAGGGATTGTGGGTTTGGTTTTGTTTTCTCTATTGGGGGGGTTCACAGGATTTGTACTTGAGCTCCTTGTAAGTATTTGAGCTCTTAAATACTATTGAAAATATTAACAGCCTCAAAGTTGCTGGCTCCCAGAAGTGATGCAATTAACCACTGAAAGTCTTCACGATACTGTTGCAAATTAGATCAGATCACCTCAAACAAAGTTCACAGGCGAAAGAGCCAAACCCAACAAAAGCCAATCTATCCTTTGTAACTGAAGTGTAATTGAGCACTTGTTTCAATATGAGGACATTGTTTATTAACAGATTTAAAGCCCATTGTTTCATTGAGCAAAACACTTTCAACCCACAAGAACAGTGATATTTTTCCCATGCTTGTATGTTTAGCTGAAGAGCATCCTATATACACTGAGAAGCACAAGCAAGAGGCCAGCTAAAGACAACACTTTGTATGGAGGAATGGGAAGGATAAAGAGGCGGCAGAAATTCTCATGAAGATGGCATAGTTCAGAGAGGAACCTTTGCTAATCCTAGGGGACCAGTAGCTAGGTATGAAAAATGGGGCAGTGGATAACGTATTAGCTTCTGCAGAGACTCTTAGCCCTCGCATCAAGGAAGCCTGTGTGAAACGTGAAAAGCCATTTGGAACATCGCCTAAAAGCCTCCCATCTTCTCATCACTCCAGTCGCTACAGCGAAATATTTTTCAAGCACCTCAGCAGATGAAGGCTAAATACAGATGAAGCAATTACACAATACTGGAAGAGGATTGCTAATAAAGTTGCTTTTCATAATAGGGTAGTTTTCACCAAAATGGGAATTAAAGGGTAAATAGCTACCCTAGCCTAGAAAGCACTAGGATCCACAAGTTTGTCTTCCAACAGCCTGTATCAGAGAAGCAGCTCCTTTCAGTGCATGCTAAAAAAAGACATGGTTAAGGATGAGTGTAACCCTTTCAACCCTCCCACTTCTGTGCTGCAGAATCAATAGATCTGAAGTGTGTGTAAACAACACTTAAGCCCAGAGTCCCCCGAGGTACTGTCTGCCACAAGCATGGTGAGAGTTGACAAGGCTCTCTGCTAAATGACCTCACCCAGCAGAAAACACCCTATATTTGAAGGAAGCTCTTCAAGAACAAAAGAGAATTTCAAAGTCAAAAGGAACAAAAGATAAAGAGAATCGGGGTAGCCTGCAAAGAAACAGTAACACAGCTAAAGGAAATCATACCAAGTCACAGCTAGAAAGCCAATGTAAATTTTGCTGTCAGTAAGAAAAATCTGGCTTGCTACTTCCTCATACTGGGCTGTCCCACCACAAACGGTGGGGATGAGCAGTCCAGACTCCTCCACTTGATTTCTGCCATTCCTGCTGATGGGAGCCTGGGAAAATTCAACATCTCTAGTAGACACATTGAAAACTGTTCAATTATTCAAAGACTAAAGCGCTAGATCGGAGTCAAGAAAACAGGATGAGGAGCCAGGTCTCAGTGCCGTGGTTCACAGAGCACAGAACAGCTATAACTACAGCACTTAGGCATTGAGCAAGGCTTCAGAAATCAAAGCACAGCATTTCAAGAGAAACAGATGGATTTAGGAGCCCAGTTCCCCCTCAATGAATTGCATTTCTAAACCCAGCAATGCCTTTTTTTGCAAATCTTTCACCTCTATCCCAAATATTATAAATTGCGCCCAAATCCCCATCCTCTTTGCTAAAGCTGTTATCAATCTTATTTCTTTCTCCAAAAATACACTATCACAATAAGACAGTTGATGCAATTTGTTTAATTAGTTGGAAAGCTTCTTACTGATGTGATATTTTAAACATTGTGCAAGAGGAGTTCTTAAAACTACAGCGCTTCCAAGCCTGTAGGTATTAGCAAGAATGTGTCTTTTGTTGGTAGCCTCCCAGTCAGGAAAGTCTGCCCGACTCAAATGATGACTTAGTGTCACGGGAATCGTATTTCTCTTTTGCTGTTTTATAGCCACTCATCTTGAACTGACATTGTACAGCGCTCTTCACTGCTGGTGTCAGATGGTATATCAGCATCCAGAGCAGTCTCACCATCTTCTGGATGAAAAGTTTCTATGATTAACTTTAAAAATGTCAATCGTTCGCCACATTCAGTATTCAGGCTTGTTCATCAGTTAGTAATAACATTCCTAGCTGAACTGAAAATGCGTTCTGAATAAGCGCTGGGAAAAGGAAAGCTTAAACATTTGACAGCAGTTAGAGATGAAGCAGACTATACTTTTCATTTCTGAAATGAGGATGCAGTGATTTCAGTAGGCTTCTGCAACAGAAGAAGCTACAAGATTATGGAAACAGGCCTTTTCTTCTAGTTTTTATGACAACTACAATTCTACATTTCTCAGCTCTGCCCTGCAATTAAAAGGCGAAGATACCAGAAATAGCTGAAAAAGCAAGAGACAAGAAAGGAAAAATAAGCTGATTCCAGCTAGTCCTCTTTTCCATGTGTGCCATACACATTTCATTATTGGATTAGAAGCTTCTTCCAGGACCATCTCCATAGGCTTTGAAATTGCCACCATTAAAGTACGTCACAAAAGTTATTTTTGAACTGTGGATTGTGTTACAGAGAGAACCTCATTTTTAAAAATGTAATGGAGGAAAAGCATTCATTAGAGGACTATGACAGCTGAGGGGAAAAATATTCATCACATTCGGAGGAAACAGAAGAGAAAAAAGCTTGGAATGTGTTCTTGCTCTCTCAGCCTGAATACCTCTCTCTTCCCTGACTGGTGTCAATTATGATCAATCAAATTAATTCTGCACATACTAAAAATGAGCTTCTCCAAATCATTCAGCTCTAAAGTCACAGTCTCTCTTCACTCACACTGAAGTTAAGACTGCCACCTAAATGAAAAGGGGCTGGTTCCACATGCTGGAACGTAGGTGGATCTCCCAGCAAGTCAACCAACCTGATTTTTGGATACATACCAGCGTCTGCAACATGCATTGGTCACGAGGCCAAAAAGAAGCCGGTTAACAGATCTGTGATCCTTGTGGTAGTGGTGCCTGTAGCCACAGCCCTTCCCCATGGCCCCCTGATCTGCTTTCACTGGTTAGATGGTCTTCAACCACCACCATTCCCCAGCAGGGACTGCCACCGGGGGACATCTGCTCCCCGTGTGCTGCTCAACACCACTGCAGTGTTTCAACGCTCTCAACAACGGTTTAAAATGAGAACATGGGTATCAAGCCAAACTCAGAAGCAAGCGAAACACCGAGCTTAAAAAATCCTCGACTGTCAAAAGCAAGGGAATTCATGTCCTGCTCAGATGCTCAAAAAATACAGAGGAGAGGAAAAAAGTTCACATGCAAGAGAAAGGACAAGACCAATGTTGAACAGGAAGGGAAAATTTCTCCCACGCACAAGCAAATAAACTCCTCATGCATTATTCACGGGCTGTGCAGCTGGGGACTGGTACACCTCTTCTAGAAAGGAAAAAACCATTCAACATCCTCACAGCTTCAAAACTGCAGAATCACCCTAGGGAAAAGATTCAGGGAAGAGGCTGAGGTGTGAGGCAAGTTTACAAGTCAAACAGCGCAAGAGGGGTTTTTTTTCCATTTTAGAGGCTGGATACTTATCTAAGGAGATGTTAGACAGAACTGGTCCAAGTTTGAAAATTGTGCTCAGTATCTATAATAAGCAGTGAAGGTGGGGAGGGAAGGGCAATTCTTAGCAGAAGTTACCACAGTCACATTTAAAAGGAAGCACATCCACAGTTCAAGCAGATGCGGTATTATTCCATTTCTCAATACTGTCCTGATAAACTGAACCTTTGCAGGACTCTCTCTTATTACAGGTTATTAATCTCTGTGCCCCGCGCCTCCCTTCCACAAGGGTGCTCCCCAGTTTCTCCATGCACAACACAAGCAACATTAATAAGAACTTGTAAGGGTCAGGAGAAAGCCCTGAGCCAGAGCTCTGGCAGAAATCCAAGCTGGAAGAGACACTGACTACGCACAACGGCAAGTGAAGACAGACAGCTTTTCCCCAAAGTGATACTTTAATTCAGAAAGGAACCTTCACTAATCTCGGGAAGGGTTTGTTATTATCTGTGTAGCAAATGGGACTGCAGTTGGTCTACATAAAGCATTAGTTTCCTACAGGGCATTTTAGACTTTAAATGATGAACGACCAGACCTAAACCAGAAGTCTGCTGGAACTCTGCTCTTACCTTTAATTTGATCTAAGTGTGCCAAAAGGCAGAGAATGAAAGTACAGCAATAACAAAAAGACCCCAGTGGAACACAGGGTGTGGGAGGGATCCCCCTGGGCTGGGATCTACATGGGAACCTCCATCTGCACCAAACCTCCCTCCCTGCTGGGACCAACCCCTGCAGGCGGCTGCTGGGCTTAGTCCTCCCCGACCGGTGGCTGGGACACTGGGAGACGCAGCAGTTGCACTCTCTCCAAGCAGAAAATGCAATATATCATCAGTGGAGTTGTCTAGCTGAAAGACGGCTGTGCGTACAACACATCTTACTGGAAATAAATGACCTCACTCATGAAAAGGCACTTTGCTATTTGGCCATGATATTTTTCAGCATGTTCCCACAGTCACCAGCATGAGTGCATTCTCCAACTGAAGTGAGTTTGGCTTTGCCGACCATCAGCTTTAGGCAAGACCCCTTCTCCGCAAGTGCTCCCACATATTTTATAAAAAGAGTGCCAAGTATCTCTCACTGTGCACCAGGACAAGGCTTAGCACAAGGGAACCAAAATATTGGTCGTGGATGCCAGCATAACAGAAAGAGCACTAACTGCACTGGAAAAAAGGTTCCACCATGGACCATAGGTAGGTACAACAAGCAATAGTCTTCCAGTGCAAAATTTCTAACCTCTCATAGGCTGAGCCATTAAACACGAGGATGACATCCACATGCACTGACTTCTGAAACCCAGTAACTCACAGGGTTAAACAGGACTGCAAATTTGTTATAAAACCAGAGATGATCCTCCAACCTAGCACACATCCCACCCCACTTCCCTCCCAGCCCCTCGCTCGAAGACGTACATCACAAAGGACATTTCCTCCAAAGCTCTTCCCGTGATGAGCTTTACTGAAGAAAAGAGGGGAATACAAAAGAAAGATAAAAGCACAGGGATGTGGGTTAGAAGAGGTCAAAAAAAGCCACCATGTACTGTTACCAGGTTCACAGGAATGTTTCATTAAGTATTTTTCTTCTCTTTCCCATCCTGCACTATAGATAAAGTCTTTTTCCATAATGCTCAAAGGTACCAATAATCAATTTAAAACATATGAAAAACAGCTAAAATGCTCTCTTTTTGTTTGAGCCCTGTGCATTTTGGAACTGAAAGCAGAGTGCTGCAGAGTAGCCATCATTAGGAAAATGGTCTGCTTAAAGACATTTTCTCACATACGAGGATGACCGTGAAGCCTTTAAGAGTCTAAAAATATTTTTATAGAACTTGTCAGGTAGGAAGAGCTAGGTGGGGATTTTACAAAACCTGCTCTTTTAACCTGAAATGTGCAAGCTGTACCTACAGGCTCTTTAGTTATCTAATGTTCTCATCAACTGAACTACCATTAAATCCATACACTGATACCTACTGGCTGAAGTGGAGGTGAACCACAAAAATTGTTCCCCTCCGGGCTGATGATGACCAACACACAAAAGCCAAGTATCTTTCCTAAAGAATATCACTCTGCCTTCAGGGTGTGCAGTTCTCCTTTCTTTAGGACTGGGCAATTCTTCTGTTTGAGATTCCAGTCCACGAGCAGATTGCTCCTATTTCTGATCATCCCTTTTAACGATGGGCCAGAACTGCAGCAAACTTGCTGAGCATCCAACTCTCTTCCCAGTGAAGTTGAGGGAAACTTTGCCAGGATTCAGTCCTCTCCGCTCTGGAGGAGATCCAGCCAGGTGTCTCATCCTCATGCAATCTGCTCAGCTCCACTGACTCATGGAGCAGGCTCACTCAAAATTTTGCAGAAGAATACACCCAGGGAAATCGGTGGGATTTAGAGCTTCAGGGGATCACTGGGAATTTCAAAATGGATTTAAGCAGCAGCTTGGAGTCAAGCTTTCAGCGTGACACATGCGTCATGACTGGAGTGCCTTCCATGGACCCGCATCCTTCAGCCAGCCTTGTAAGCGCCCTGCACAAAACACCCTCTGACACTGTAGATGTCAAGTTCCCCATCAGCAGTAGGTCTTGGTATGCCCAAGGGTATTCATCTGGATGACACAGCGCACTGTAAGCATGCCACCATCCCCTCTTTAATTCTCACTGTGCAGACCTATATTAACCATAATCAGGTGTAAATTATTAAGAAAACATAATACAAATCTTACAATACGATTCCATTCTTTGATAAACAAACTAATACACAAATGCTGCCAGTCAATGTGACATGTCCAGATGTTTTTCTTCAAAAAAAACCCAAAAACAAAACCAACAGAAATTCACAGCTTTCGACTGCTACCATAAAAAAAGCAGACCCAAAAGCTACAGGAGGATTTGGGGCAGGGACATCATAATTCAGAGACTTTCAGTTCAGGCAGGAGGTTAGTCATTAAAATGATAATTCAAAGCACTGAATGAGGCCCAAGCTACACACCATGTCTCTATCTGCTCTCTACCGCACAGCAAATCCTCCATATTGTCTCCTGTTTTTATCACTAGACTACTTAGCTTCATTACTCCGGGCAGTGGATGTGATTGATCAGACAGGGATTACTCCCTTCACTTACTCAGTTGCCAGTTAATTAAACCAAGTTATTTAAAGCCTATTGCAAAATTAGGGGAAATATGACCTGGTAAGCAACACTGAAATTGGGAGTGACTAGTCCAACCTCACAGGCTTTCCCACTGAACCAGCACCAGAGCAACCACATCTACAGCCACCAGATTTTGGCCCAAAGAGCTGCCCAGGAACCACGTCTCAGTCCTGCTCCCCGCTGTCTGGAGCTTCCTCAGTTCATCAGACAACAAAAATAGGATCATTACTGAAAAGTATTAATCCTGCAAAAACTAAACAAAAAGGAACACACTCGAACGCATCAAAATTTGTGCTGCAGTTTAACAGATTGAAGAAAACTTTCTAAAACAAATGGCAAATTTTCTCAGCTGGGGAGGATTTCGATCAGCTCCAAGTCCCCAGAATTGCATTATATACTAAGGAAAAACTTTTTATGATTCAGATTGTATCAGTCCAAGTGAATAGGCTCTTAGAAGCAGTAAGAAATTAAAGAAAAAATAAAAGGAATTACAGTAAGAAGAAAATAAGGTTGGAAGGGGAGTTGCTTTAGTCACTGAGGACTCTATTGCCAAATACAGCTTCTACATGAGTTAAAATACCAATGCAACTGGAGACTTAAAAAAAAGAAAAAAATCAAAACAACTAGCAAGAACTCGGGTCAAATGGTTTTCACCATTTCAGACTTCTCAATATCATCCCTTATTTCCACCGTATTTCCCTTTGCCATTTTGATTTCTCACATCTATTCATGCTGGGTTTGGATGTAGTAACATAACCGCACAGGTTATTTCTTCTCTCAGTTTGCATCTAATAATTTTCTAGACTCAGGAATGAGACAGCAAAAGCATTTTCTTTTAATTTGGGGAACTGTAATGAGGAATGCTTCCACTTGAAACATTTAACCAGTACTTTGAAAACTAATCCATGTTTTCCTTTCCGGAGAATGATAGACAGGAAGAAAAAATCATAACATATAATTTACACCAGAGAAATTTTCTTAAAGATCAAAAACTGATGGATACTAAACAGTTAACATTCAAATTACACAAACGATGAGGAGGAGTGCAATGTACTTACTGAAATTAAATGTACCTGCTCTCTGGGTATAAATCCAGCACCAGCTATTCCAAGCTGCCTATATTAAATTTTATTCATGAAGTTCAAACTAAGATTATGCTGATAAAATGCCAGACTGCATCTGCACTCCTCGGCAACAATACCAATGATAATTCCTGTTGCTTCTTTGCTAAATTCAGTATCCTTATGTTTTATTGCAGCCGCACCAGACCCTTAACCTAGCCAAGTTTGTGCTGCCAGTTGGCATTACAGTCCTTCCAAAAATAAACATACTTGTAGTTCTGCTATCTTGGCTCAAAAATGTCCATTTCTTTTCAGCTTATGATCTGTCTAGTTGCTAACACACTGACGGTTGTCCTAAGAGACCCCAAAGGATACAGACAGGCACAGAATAATCGCCACAACTGGGGCGCCTCCCCCTCCCCTTTTGTAAATGTTCCCTTTGGAGATGTTTCTTCACTGCACGGGTTTAAGCAGAGAGTAGATGTGTTTTGGAAAGCCATGTCCTAGCTCAACCAGCAATTATGAACCCAACAGCAAAATCAGCTGGTCTATAGTGTGTAGAAGACAGGGGTGCTTGGATTTAAAAGACATACTCGCTTCCCACCTGTTATTTAGGTTTCTGTGCACCCTCTCCTACCTAGAGGGTATGCAATATTGTGCCTTTGGGCTACTACAGGTCAAATTCTTAAGTGCATAGGATCACAGTTTTGAAGCACTACTACCACAAAACACTGCATATTAGCCATCTAAGCCATGTTTCATGCCAAAACATCTTTATCTTCTAGGCACTCAGGCAACTTTGGGTGGCAGACAACGTTCAGTATTATATACTGCTCATTAAACAGATATAGTCAAATCAGGGACAGCACAGTAGAAAGCAATCCAAATGCATCAACACATTAAATGAAACATTCATGTTAAATGAAACAAATAACCAAACAGGTGGTGTAGAAAAAAAAGACGACCAGGAAAGCATGCAAGAGTCATCATCAAATCTGTAAAACAATTAAAATGAGGCAGCAGAACAGCGGGTCCCTGTGTGCACCAAGGATAAGACAAGAATGACCAGTTTAGTTTACAGCAACAGAGATGCAAGTTCACCGATAAAGAAAAGAAGGAATGGACTAGTCTACTTGATCTGGCTTTAAGTACAGACGCGCTAAGGGTTTTGCTACCTTGACTCTTAGTCTTCAACACACCCGAGACTTTTTTTTTTTAAAGCAAACTTTACTTCCCAGAAGTGTTGACCACTCAGCCTAAGTTTAATGATGATGATGATAGTAATAATAATAATAGATAGTCATTTATTTTGAACAAACTGTAGGGTGCAGTTTTACTTCAAGTTTCAGCTGAAAATTGCAAAATATGCTTTTACATAGGAAATAAGTACAGTTTGAAGACAAAATGGATAACCTGCTGCACTCTCCTCTCAAGACTCCCCCAGGCAGGAAATCCATTTAGGCCATCCATATCACTGAGGCTTTTAATATTGTCCCTACGCTAGTGGCTCACGCTTGAGCGCACAGGAAAACCTCTGTCTGCACCCACGATGCCGCACTGCACTCCCAGATGATGCTCACTCAGCCAGGTGCCTCTGCAGAGACACACAACCTGAGGAGCAAGCACACAGCACACAAAGGGATTTCTTTTTTCAGGTGTTCTGTTATCAGTGTAAATTCCAAAATGACTTCCCACTGCATTTTCTGTTTCCCAATACCCCTAGTGCCTCTTCTATCCCCCCCGTATTCCAAGGCTTCTTTGAGATGAGATGTACACTTATTTCTTCTCCTCCCCGCCAAAGTCTTATTGCCCAGACTTGACTGCATAAACATGGTCAAATTGTAAAGAGATATGAGATGCTAATGCTTAGCTCGCATGCAACAAGGAAGGATCTGTTGCAGAAAAGACAGCATATGAGATACTGGGCCAGATGCTTCTCCAAACCTACTGCTCTTTGGCTTCAATCCTACATGAAAGTCATTCAAGGGGGCCTCATTTGAAACAGACATGACCATGGTTGTCTGAGAACCATGAAGTTCATTCATTGTTCATCACAGATTCCAAGGCAAAAATAATTTTGTCCTCAAAGGATGCATAATACTTAGTGTTAATAAAATCCAAGGAACTCATGTGTGCTGAAACATTTGTCTGGGTTGTTGCATTGCTTTCCAGGCTTTTAATGACCCGTATTTCCAAACACAGCTTCCTCAAAACAGATTACAGAACAGGAACATCACTTTGATTTGCAGCAGGAGGTAGGTAATATATGATAGTATCATAAAACTTCAACTAACATATTTTACTTCTCCTATTTAGTAAGAAAAAGAAAGCACATTAAGAATGCAAATACCCTATGCATTTGCATTTCCTTTTCTTCCTCTGTATCCAGTTCCTCACAGCAGTATCTAGCGCCACAGAGAAGACCTAGCAACACATTTTGTTGCCATTGTTCTTCCCAGAAACAGATAATGTGTTTTTATATGGCTACAGAATTCAGTCTTAGTGAGACCCTTAAGTAGTAAAGCACATCTTTAAGTGAAATGATTTATTGGCAACTCCTAGGGACTCACAACCTAGCACTGAATAGAGGTTTTATCACTGAAATGCAGACAGTAAAGAGAATTACTCAGAAAAAACTTCTCACACATCACATGATTTTTTTTTTTCTTTTTTAAAGAAAACACCAAATGCTTTCATCTGGATTGGGGTGGGGCAGGAAGGTTTAATGCAGCAGCTTTCAAACATAGACCTTAGAATGGAGGAACATTTTTCCTTAAGTTCGTATTCTGACTCTATGCTGTGCCTTGCATATACTTCCTGTACATATTTACCTAACCCATGAATCAACTATTAACCAAGCTACACAAACTATTCAAGTTTTAATGGTATATATTATTTAATGCAGAAAGATCTCAAAGGACAAAAACCTGCGAAAACATACAGTATTACAGAGAAAGACAGACCAAAAATTATTTGTATGAGACAAGTCCAGCTCACAACTACAAATTACACTAGCTGTTGACTTTGCAGCCAAAAAACACCTGAGCCATCAGTATTCTTAGTCTTAATCCTCCTAAATTTTTAAAATAATTTAAGAGTTATGATAGATCTAAGTTAATCAAGTCTTTAATTAAGCAATAATCCCTGACAAATCACTGCTATATGTAAAGGAATGGCCTGTTGTCCCAGACAACTTGACTCCGGCATTGTTCAGAACCGTAATTTCCCCATCACTTTCTAAGCCTTTACTTAAGCAATAGATCAGCTTCAAGAAGTCCTCACCAGCCATGAAATATTTTAAGGGGGACTTTGGGGCAGGGGGAAAAGAGCTATTTGGAATGAAGTCCTACGCATTAGCATGGTGAAGTTCCAGTAATTCCATCACTCTCAACATCAAAAGCTCCTTTGATGCGTCAACATTGGATAAGCACTACAGTACCTGCTCATAAAGCCTAGATGACATAAGGACAACCGCAACTGTATTTAGCTCTTCAGCCCAAACAGGAGTCACAGCCAGAGCACCGACATATCCCAGCATTATTAAAATGTATTCATGAATACAGAAGCGCTCACATGCTTGCTAGGAAAAGCTGAAAATAACCATTTGAATTGCCAAGCAGCAGTTTCAAGTAATAGGTCTATTTTCCCCATGTATAGGCAGAGGATTTGCTTGCTTGACTTGGACTTACAAATCCCTACCTGAGGTGGAATACTGACGTTCCTGCTGCTGCGCCTTTTGACGAAGTTAAAGCAGAGCAATTGACTTTATTTTAACCTCTGCCCATTTTTCTCACTCTCAGGAGCTTTAAATGTAAAACTTTAAAAATGATGAGCATTACCTTGAGAAGAAAATACATTGTTTTGCTTTTTTTGGTTTTTAACCAACAAGCACAGCCATCCCAACAGACCAATTATAAACCAATTCAAATACGGAAACAAATCTTAATACCAAAGTACACAGATAAGTCAAATACAGCTTATAGGTCAAATTTTTGAGATTAAGCCTTTCCATCTTAAATAGAACAAATATTCTGTGCTTACTCCCTACCACCTCTAATGCAAAAAATTAAGCTGATGCTTCTGAAAGGTAGATTATGCAACAAGAGATACCACTAAAACATTGGGGGGGGGGAAGGGGGGAACAGATTAAAAACAAAGTACTAAAAGGATTCTGGTCCCAGCCAAAGAACTCAGTGTAGGCAACACTCAGGCTGCAGTTTCCATTGTGGCTCAGTTCGCTCTGATGTTCACTATGAGCTGAGTGCCTAATTCTCTAGTACAGGCTATAGGCACTAACATACATATGAACAGCAGAGGCAAAAATCCCAAAAAACAGTTCATCCTCACCAAAACCAGAGTGAGACTGAGGACTCATTTCACTCAAACAAAAAGCAAAGCAGAGTGGACACACAGGATGGACTAAAACTGGTACCAATGTCATCGCATGGGACAAACTCCCCCTGAGCATCAAAACAACGAGCTGTGAACTCAGTTACCAGGCAAATTAAGAGTCCAAGATAGATCAGACACGATGTGCACTAAGATCCAGTCTGAAGTTCATCAGGGCTCTGCCTGCAGCAGACGTGGTGCAATAGGTGCGAGAAGCAGCTGCCTTCCCACCAAGATCAGAAGCAACATGCTGTTCTCTGACAGCTTGTCATAACACTGTCCCGAATATTTAGGACTTTCATTTTCAAAAATCTTTTCTATGCTAATGACTTCCTACAGATGTTTTGAAATGTTTTAACTGTTCTGGTTTGATTCAGGAAGCCAATGATACTGTGATTTGAAGTGAATGTAGCAAGAGCTGCAGCAATGAACCCATCCAGGACCTTCCTGGACTTCCAGTAGCAACAGGAGATGGAGAAGCAAATTCCCATCCTCCCTGGGAGAGTGGGGTGCGATGAAAGACAGGAACAGTGTACTGATGGGACAAGAGTGCCTGTTTTGGCTGCGAGTACCTACATCTCACAGAAAATGGAATTTCCATTCCGCACGAAACCTTGCCATTTTGAACTGACTTTTCAAACCAAGCAAGAAGAAAAGGTCAACGTTTCTAATATACCAGAACTTTTTTAATGTTCATTGAGAAGTGTTGACATCTCCCTAACAACATCAAAACAATCTCAAACATAAATATAGCACCAAATAATAAATCCAAAAAGTCAAAAGGAAATCAAGCATAAAAGCAACACACAATGTGTAAACATCCCCCTATCAAAACAAGGGCCGAGCATGACATGTGCCCACAAAATGGTTAGCTGCGTTTTCACCAGAGGATCCCACTTGTTTCTTCTCCATTTCCTTCTCACTCTGCTATTTGTCCATGGCTTGGCATCAGATTTTGTTCGTAATGCAGTGCCTGCTCAGCGTTTAAAACTCAACCATCCTATTACACCTCCAGAATAATTTAAAACTCTTCTTCCCGTTTTGCTATTTCCTTATATAATACATCATTGAAATTAAGTGTTATAAAGTCGTTTGGGATTTTTTTTAAGCAGAATAAAGGTGATCAAAGAATATTAAACAGTAAGGAAGCCAGCCACCATCCTCCCCATTCCACATGCATGATCTTCCTTCTAACATGACTGACATACAATGGTCTAAAAAGCAACACAATTTCTCTCTACAGCTAATGCAGCTGGGAAGAAACGAGCAGGCTTTGGGGTTCTGCATCCCTTCACCAGACATTTAAGTTAGGTATATTCAGACTCAATGACTCTTAATAAAGGCCAATTATGCTAATCAATTAAAAAAAGCAGTGCAAGACTGAATGGAGTAGGATTAGCGTGAACGAAGGGAAGGGAGAATACATGGGATCATTAAGACTACGAAAGGCAATGCCGTAACACACGGGCAACAGTTCACGAGCAGCAGAAGCCACTGAGACCAGTGATACAAAGGGAGTTTCTGCCTTTCAGTTACTACCAATGACAACTTCAGTGTGATTTGTCCAGGTGACTTGTGGCACACCAGGTCTGAGAACTGCAAACAAAGTGAGAAGTTTCTCAAGGGGTCAGAGCCTTTTCTTTAAGATGTGCCCAGTGCAGCTGATGAAGATGCTCAGACGCATTCAAAGTGCAGCAGAAACCAAATGGCCAAACACTGCCAAGTACCACAGAAGACATTTTAGACTTTTGACATAAAGCAATATTTGTGCCTTAATGAGGACTTGAAATAAAGTGAGGAATTTTTCTCCCTTTGCAAATACAACTCACCTGAAGATGGGGAAGAAACCAATCACAAGCTTGACTGCACGTGTTTCGGCACAGATGATCTTTCGCACTACATTTACGCTGTTACTTTCTTTACAGGGACATCACTGCTGCCTGACTTCCTACCTTCTCTCCACACCTCCAGTGGTTAATGAATCATTCGCATGGTGAGATTTTCTGTAAAAGTTAAGTAAGAAATCTTCTGGGTAGAGGAAATAAGTTGTTACAATAACAAGCAATTTACTATCTGAATGCTACGCATACTGTATCATCTTATTTGTATTTCACAGTTAATCTCCCAGCTCACAAAAGTTTTATCGGATTGGAGGCATGTGCTGTATTCCCCTTTATAAAATTTTACAGTCCCTTGCTATTCTCAGGGCTTGTTTTATAGGCACAATTTGCTGCTTTAATCTCACCCAATTGTCATGTTCTAAATCACGGTGTATAAAAATGTCTTAAAAGGAGAGATGCGCTGAAGGGTAGTACTTAATTACACTTACTGCCTGATTTAAATGTTATCTGTGCTCTGCCAAGTGCCAGGCAGAGTAACCAGCAGTGCAAATCTGCATAAACTGATACAAGTCATTATTGGGCTTTTAATAGCAACCCTGTTCTCCTGTGCAGCATTCTGATGAAGGTGCGTTCCTCCTCCTCCTCTCACATTGGCTCGTGAGAAAATTAAGTAAGGAGGTTGCGGAAGCTGCTAATTGGTCACTCTTCCCTAACTTATTTATTTTGATCTCCTTGCAGAAATCTTTGTCAAGACAGTTTCACTGGTCATCTTCTTGAGTCTAATATGTCCTAATGAAACTGAAAAGCAGAGTGCAGAAAATCCATTTGCTCGATGGCTTCTTATTCCTTTTGTAGTACTGCCACTCCAGAAGAGCTTCTTTTGACACCCCTCTCCTCCCAAATCCCCAAAATCAAACAAACAAAAAAACAAATTAAAAATACTACCAAAATTTCAGGCAATTAATCTCTTGCTTTCTGAATTCCTCCTCCCCCACCCAAGCAAGCACATCGAGGGACTGATCTGCCTCTGCACTAACTGCATGAGACACGCAGCTAAAGCCTCTGGCTCTGGGGAGCAGAAATGCAGCTTGGAGTAAAACATATCCAAACGCTTTCTGCTTCATGCTCCAATCCCTGCTCCAATGACACGTAAGACAGATCATCCCAGGACCACTTTAGCCATTTCCCTCCGAACTTGAGGAAAAGCAACAGAGCAACCTTCTTTGCTTAGGCTCATCATATTTAATGAGCCAGTGGAGGTAGGATAAGTACTACAACTCTCAGTAATTTACCCAGCAGCTTCATTTCTGGTCCATACCACCAGCATAAATTCAATTCACCTTTTTTTGTTGTTGTTGTTCCCTTGGGTGTGCTGTGCTCACGGTTCAGCACTGCCAAAGTCTAGAAGGGACTAAAACATACTATTTTGTGCCAAGCGCCCAGCAAGTAAATGTGAAAGAATATCACTTGAGTCAATCCCAGATACTCAGCAGCTTTCTATTCACATGAAAGTTCTAACTTTGCATACAGTTCAAAGAATGTCAGAGCAGTCACAGTTATGCACTACTACTCCTTACCCATTTACCCATGGTTCTGATCATGAGACATTGGCATTGCTGCATGCAAGATAAACGACAACATTGTCCCTTATGGGTATATGAAATATCTACGTGCTACTGTTACTAGTCGACTGTGCTTTCACTACCCTTATTTCAGCCTTTGAAAATAAGCAACTGTTTTAAGCAGTCTTCTGGCTGAGGCCTGGTGCAGAAGGTGGAATAAAAAGGGAAGGAAGAAATCCAACTCAGAATGATTAGAGACATTTTATCGTATGATTTTTAGCGTTTTCTAAAGCCCAGTGGTGTGAAATACTAACCACTCCTCAGCTGCACAGAGAGCTGAAGTGATATAATGTCTTGTACGGCAGAAGCTGAGCCCCTCAGAAGAACCTGGCCTGAGGAGAGACGGGTCAAGGAGCAGCTTTTCCAGCTCAAGGTCAGTGTAATCTTAGCAAGACCCTGGTAGGATGACTGTGCTGTAAGCAGTTCCCCAAGTCCAGCCAGTGGATCCCTGGCAATGTGCCTTCCTTTGGGCAGAACAAGAGGAAGGGTATGAGATAGCAAAAAAGCTACGGTATCGGGAAAATGCTGCTCCCAAGAACCTCATTCACTCATTTTCTCTTAAAATGAAGAGCGGTATTTTCCAGACCGCTGGTCTCTGAAGCCATGTGAAGAAGTTCACATCTGTCTCAGGGGATCCCATCACACCTCAGCAGTGATTTTAATTAAAATTTTGATGACAAAAGCGCGTAGCCCTCTGCAAGTAATTTAGAGAGTTAAAGATGACGCATAGCTCCAAACTGCCTGAGACCCACTGAGTTATAAAACTATAGGCTTAGAAGTAATGACTTGCTGGCTTGATTCATGACTATAAAACATTCCCCCACCTAAAGGCTCATTTCTGTGGCCACAGACTAAAATTTCTCTGGAGGCAGATCAACCTCGCCATTCCAGGAGCAGACACTCCTTCAGGGGGAGAAGCACATTAGAGGAATGGTGCAGCAAAGTCTTCACTTTTCATAGTGGTCATATCCCCCCTCCTCAGAAGACTGGCTCCTCTGATGGGTCTCACCACACTCCTCTTTCCAATGCACATGCCAACTTTGACAACTCTGGGGCTTCCTCTTATCTCCAATGAATTAAGCTTTTTTTTTCTTTTTCTAAAGTAATAACATTACAGGATTAATTACTTAGCAAGGTCTCTATAAACTCATCTGCCTTTGAAACATCTACAAAAGCACAAGTGAAATTCCAGAGATAAACAAACACAAACTCCCTTTTAATTAAGCACTGTGCCTCTCTGTAGGGGGTGACGGAGTGAGCAGATGCAGGGGGGATTGCCAATTAAGATACAACTTCTTTGATAGGAAGGGTACAGCCATACACAGGAGGAAAAAGGAGAGGAACTTGCCATCCAAGTCATTATTTTAATTGGCTGCTCAGAAAGATTATGCATTCCCCACATCTGATGCTGCCAAAAAAGCATTACTGATCCAAAATACTAAAAAGCCATCAAAACATGTTCTAAGCTGCTTGTGCCATGCTAATACTAATGCTACCTGTGCTCCTCACTCATCCTGTTTGAGAAAGCTGTAACACAGGGAGCTAATTCTCAGGGTTAATTACACAAAGAAACAGAGAACTCTTGGATTTCATTTACTATTATCAATCATTATTATTCACTGAACACCAGGCATTCTTAGCAAAAAGTTCTTTAAAGGAATGCACAGTATTCCTGGCCTGACTCAGTTAAAAAAAAAAAAAAACACACTAAAAAAATGTGCATAGCTAAAAAACCACTGAGAAATCAGGAGAATCGCGATGTACTGATTTAAGAAAGCTGAGGATGCACTGGTCATCTTCTGCATAACTTGCACATATTAGACATCCAAATATTTTCTATGTGTTAACCGCCATTTTCTGTGATCCTAAAGGTGATGCTGTCATTCTCTCAGCTTCGTTAAAGAGCCACGTATTAACTTTCATTTATGTTTTTCTCTGGTTTTAATGGAAACGCAAATCAGTTTTTGCATGGCTGGTTCCATGCCTTTGTATCCTTTGGGGAGGAAAAAAAAAGGCAGGAAACTGATAAATTGTTTGTTTGATTCGCAGCCTGATCAGGAATACTGATTTTGCCTCCTTATACACTGTGTCTCGACCACAGAGGACGGAGGACTGTGCAGGGGAGAATGCAGGCAGGGAAACCCAGAGAAAGAAGCAGCTGCTTTATCTGAGCCTTCTTCCCCCAAACACGATGGCTCTGTCATCCAGCCCTATCAAAACACAAAAGCAGATTGGGATTTCACTGTCTCCACTCAAAATAAATGAATGCAACAGAAAAGGACCCCTTGTCTTTGCGAACAGAAGAGGAGCTCGGTTCTTATCGGGAATGGGATAACCAGAAATGTATTCCTGCCTTGGAAAGAGAGCCCCGGCTGCAGAGGTAAGGTGGCGCACAGAGGCTACTCTCTTCTAGTTCTCTCCAGCTGACAAGTCGAAAATAGCATCATTACTAAATCTCACAGTTGTACCCAGCAAAAACAATTCTGGCCTTTGTGGATGGATAAAAAAAAAAAACCACGCCTGTAAAGGTGAACCATATAGTCTCAGAGCACTTCAGGCTGTGAACTGCCTTTCTAAAAGATAAATATATGCAATTTGAGAATGGAAAGTGGAAAAGTCACCAACTTGCTGGTTGGAAGATACATCAACAAACGTCTTGTTGGGAACCAGCAAAGCCTTCCAGGGCCACAGCCCTCCCAAGGGCCATCGCCTCCCTTAACCCTCCCATGAACTACACCCCATTACTCACTTTTTAAAGCATGTTGCACTGCTAATTACATTCCTCCTCCACATTTCTAGTCCAAATCAATTTGTAGACAAAGTATATCTTCTGTTCTTGGATCCAGTACTTTGCTTTAACTTACTTAGTTTTTATTCTCATTTGTAGTCCCTTCCAGTTTTTAACTTGTGATCAGCATGCTTTTCAGCCTTCATTTTCCTTTACTCATCTCCTGTAAGGGCTCCTTTCAGGGCTTTCATCATGCCACCAATTTTCCTGTAGTCCTGGCCCAGTTTAGTTTCATCTTTCTCACGAAATAATCACTACAAATATCAGCAGTATTCCAGCGGAGACATCACCAGTGATATTTCCACTGTCATCACCAGTAACGCCTCACCTGATCTATCTACCCTGACCTTCCACAGCTTCATTTTAGACAGCGCTCACGGACCAGACGATCCATGTCTCACTCCTCTGTTGCTTCTAACTGCAGAGCTCCCAGCTCCCAGGACAAACCCTTGCGAGTCCTTCAATGCACGACCTTACATTCTGTCTTGAACTACCAACGAGAGGTCACTTTTTCAAAGCTCAAACAACTGCATAAACCACTGTCATTACAGATTAAAACAAAAACCTTAAGAACAAAAGCCCTTATTTCCCATTTAAAAAAAAAAAAAAGGAAAGAGAGAAGCCAGTTCCTATCTTCCTCCTTCTCTCTAGAAGTGCTTCAGTGCTATCATCAGGACAAAAAAAAAAAAGAGACAGAAAATAAGAGGAAACGACTACAATATCCTCCCTTGACTTGCTCACCCTGGACAAGTGCTCCATTTTCCCCTTCGGGGGCTGCTCGCAGCCCCCGACCCCATAGCACTGGGGAGTTCTTTGGGAAGAGCCTCCTCAATGCACCCCCAACACTGAATGCCCACCGACCCCCAGCCCCTCTCAAACCACGCCAGCTGTAGTAAGTGCCAACGGCCAGACCCCAGGCTGAAACCTTCCCCCAGCCCCCTCACATTTTCTAGCTACAGCACGAGTGCACGGCGTTGGTCCAGTACTTATAAAATACACCAGACGTGGAAGAGCTTCATAGTATTACCATACTCAGTTACTAATCACAATCTGAATAAAATGCATGGAGAAGTAAAGGAATTCAAGATATTTAATTTATGAATGAAAAGTTGAAGAAGAAACCTAATTACAGCTAATTAACTCCTGCACATGGGAAGTGCATCTCCTACTACAGGGCTCCCTCATCTAGCAGAGTTACAGTGTCTGGAAATCAAAGCCAGATCCATCAAGGCTCAAAATGAAAACAAGATGCAATTTTTCAATAGAGGGACGTGCTCCTATCTTCAGTTTCCTTACGTAGATCCTCCACCACTTGAATCCATTACCAATATCCATTATCACTAACTAATGCTGGATAATTTTCAAAAAGAAAAAACACAAAAAGAGAGGAAGGAAATGGTGTTCCCAAAGACACAAAAAGCAAATAGAGAGAAGAGGTGGAGAATCAGTTCAGTCCAGGCAGCTAATTTAAGCACACAAGTCAGGAACCTCAACTCCTCACATACCCACAGGAGAGAATCAGGCTCTAAATTCAGAGCTTTGAATCACCCTGTAGAGGCTCTAATGACCGTATTATTTGGGAGCCTTGAGGCTCCCAAATTAGACACCTGAACTTGCATGTGACTACAGCTATTGGCCATTTTCTTTTTGGTTAATGCTACAGGGATATGGACACCTAATATTGTTTTTATTTTTTTTTTCTTAACAACAGTGCAGTAGCATTGATGAGGAATGAAAAAAGAATTATCATTTCTCCTTTAAAATTTATAACAGTAGTGACAGTCTCAAAAGTTTTCTCTCCTTTTTGAAGAGATACTGTAACTAAAGCACAAAACGCTCTGAGTATCTACAAGCTTACAGCCAAAATTTACTATCTGCAGCATGCTATATTCATATACTTGATATTTCAGCCTCTAAAATTAACATAGACACAGAAAGATACACATCTTTGCCATAAACATGGACAAAGCAAACTTCATGCCAACAGGTCACATGCAAACAAAACCACAGAAGTTGTTTTAAAGATACCATTGATGCATATCACATTGACGACTTGGTTTTTTTTCCAGACATTTCATAATTCCTTGTTTCTGTCCTTGGCACATTTATCCCCTGAAACAATTCTTCCATTACTGCACAACTTCAAAAGCAAGCAAACGCCAAACTCTCACCTCTCCGCTGCTAACAAAGACTCTCTTAAACATAGCAGTTCTTGAAAAACAGTATTAAAGTGACTGAACTTGCACATAACTCTCACTGGACTTTATCTGGCACAGTATATTGTCAGAAAGCAGAAAATGCGGGCTGGTCTCACATTATCTGTAATAAGACAGACAGTCCTTCATTTTAACAAGGTACCACTGCCAATATCAGCCCTGCTGTGTAAAACCCGATGCAATGATTTTATTATTTATACCAGGGCAATGAAACCCAGCGAGATCGGATGTGATCGAAGGCTGCCTCCAGCAGCTGGTACATGCAACGCCTTCGAGAAGCAGCTTACATCCCTCACACCCTGCACCACAGTGGCCACCAGAGCACAGCTGCGCAGCACAGCCTGCAACAAGCAACACCACACACCACCGGTCAGCCCCACACACCTATTTCAGTGAGAAATCAAGCCATTTCAACGATGGCAATAAGAGTCCAGTGGTTTCTCCCCACTGAAATGTTTGAACTTTTCCATCTGTCATCACAAGGCTGATGCAGTGAAGCTGGATGGTTTCTTCGTACAAAGAGATGCCAA
Organism: Dromas ardeola; assembly: GCA_013398915.1. Taxonomy (NCBI): domain Eukaryota; kingdom Metazoa; phylum Chordata; class Aves; order Charadriiformes; family Dromadidae; genus Dromas; species Dromas ardeola. The sequence goes on along the minus strand of VYZM01017800.1, from coordinate 767,402 downwards.
CACTCTTGGGACCTACCCCTCTTCCAAGTAACCGCAGCAGCAGCAAAGGTTAAGCACCATGAACTGACTGGACAAGCAACCCTACAAACCCCAAGCAGGCTCTCTTAATCTCCATTAACAGAGCAACAGGTCAGTTCTCTTTCCTCTTGGCTTCCACGTGGCTCTAGACCTCCTCAGAAGCAGGTGAGTTGCCTGACATTGTTTCTCTGAAACGTGTTTCTAACTGACCTCACTCAAGAACATGCCACCTTATTTCCATCTGCACATAGTATTTCCACCCCTCGCTGCAAAGGGCCAATTAAACTAGTGGTCACCTCTATGGGGGATTGTGAAGTATAGCATAAGGACAAGCAATTAGCTCTGGAATTAAATGGAGCAGACATACATTGGCTGGCTGGAGGCATAAAAAGTGCACTGATGATTGCAGGTTCATCCGCATCTGGAGCTCCATTGAACTCCTTGTCATCTATGATGGCTACTCATTAACTTTCTTTCCACCTGTCGTCGTCACTGTCACTGGACAGGGAGTTATCCCTGCTCCACCCCAAACCAGGATCTCTGTAGGAATTCATTTAAAACAAACCCATGACTCCCTAAAGCAGGAGTGCAACAATGAGAAAGCTCAAGCAACTTAGAGAGATGGGTGGAGGAAAAAGAATTGATCTTTTGTTGCCATCAGATTAAGGCATCTGTGATTGGAAAGATGCTCCATGGAGCAGCCACCCATGTGGAGAAAGCCTATGCTTGACTTTCAGGTGCTGTAAGACACAATGAGCAATGCCACTAGGCTGCTCGAGTTGCACCAACCATGACCCAGCATACTGAAGAGTGACCAGAGTCATCTCTTGTTGTTTTGGGGGGGGACAGCACAGGGAGAGCAACATAGGCAGTTTGCATTTGGAAACTCTAGTCTTGCCACCAAGAGCACTCCCAAAGAACATGTCAAGTCACTGTCACATTCAGCGCTCTGCCTTGTTGAGACCAGATAACTGGAACAGGGGAAATTGTATTTCTTTCGGCTACCGCCACCCCAAGGTGGCTCACGACTCAGATCGCATCTGCTCCATCAAAGGCAAAAGCGGTTTCACTTCTAAATGCAGGTGTGCGATTGAGGCACAGCAAGTCCCAGAAACAAGGGAAGGAAGAACAACAACATTAAGTGGAATTACCATTTAATTTTATGTGGAAGTTGTCCACTGACTGGCTGTTTAAATCACAAAATTTTGAAACCATTACATGAGCCTGCTTACTGCCAAAACAGGTAGCCCAGGTCTCATCATTAAGAGGACAGTATGCACTTCTACAACAAATGCCCCTTTTTAATGCAAGGTGCCCATCACGGACCAGAGAGAAAATTCTTGATGAGACAAAATTTGGAGACCATGCTGATTTACACCTGATGGTCCTGTAACCTCTGGACATGACTTTCCCCACCCTTCAGTGAACAAGATGACAATTTAGCGAGTAAATGCTTTCTGCTGCTAGAGCAGAGAGGTTTGATAGCTCTATTAGCCTTGGCACATAAGGTCACAAGGAACGCGCACCCACCATGACCTGGTGTTTCAGGAGAGACACCAACAGTGGAAAAAAAAAAAAAAAAAAAAGGAAAGAGTCAGAAACATCAGTCGGCTCCTTCCAAGGTAGGTATTTACGAGGACTGTAGTTTTCTTCCACTGCTTTTCATTACAAGACTTCATATATATATTTCAGATTCTCCTGCTGAGAACATAGATAAGCTTCTAACATTAAATTTTCCATAAAACAGAGTTACAATACAAGGCTAGTGACAAATGCCGGCATCAGAAGCCTGCAGTACAGGTATTCTGCTAGGGTTTTGTGGAGCAATGAACAAAGATGTAGAGAGTAAAAAAAAAAAAGTATCTTCTTTCCCCAACTTGTAAGTTTTATTTCTGGAACCTTTAAAACTTGAAACACACATAAGGTTTTGAGAAACCTGGTCTAGTGGAAGGTGTCCGTGCCCATGGCAGGGGGATTTGAACTAGATGATCTTTAAGGTCCATCCAACCCAAATCATTCTACGATTAAAGTTCCTTTGCTGGGCATGCAGATAGCTCTATGTCTTGATACTTCCATATACAAGAGTGGCTTAAAACTGTAATACAACATTCGGTTTCAGTCAACATGAGTTATAGTATTCTATCTATTCCTCACAATAAATACATTAAAGCTTATTACCATTGATAAAGTCTCATGCTGTACACCTCAGGGCACCGCTTTGAAAATTTTCATGGTGAAATTCAGCAGTGTCATTCAGTGTAACATGATAACACCATGGTGACGTCTCAGTGATGCAGACACATCATTTTCATCATTTCTCATTCTGATCCCACAACTCTGAACAAAGCTATAATGTTGCAGTTCAGAACAGGACAAAAAAACCACAATATCCACAAAATATTACGTAAAACTTATTCCACTTCTTTCATTGGCTTTTCACAGTTGAACTTTTCATTAAAAAAACAAATGTTCCAAGACACAGACCACAGAGTTTAAATACAACACAAGAAAAATTGGTAGAAAATATAAAAAAGAATAGAATCAGTGAATGCATTATATACCCAGGAAGAGTCCAAGGTTTTGCAGGCAGCAGGCAGGCACAACAAATCTGTTTGACTTCCCTGAAGGAGTTAACAAGCACACGGTGAATGAGGTGACCTGATATGCACATAGCTGATGCAGTGCATATGGCTTTTCCCAAATCCTTCAGAGAGTCCTAAAAAGAGCCTTAAAAAGAGGTAGGCTATGGGTGGGAAAGAAAGGGCATCTTAAGGATCAAGAACTGGCAAAATCGAAAGAATAAAGAATCATTTGTCGCAATCATGGGAGACTGTTAACGCATCATCTCGGCATCTGTGCTGAGACCTGTACCAGTCCATATACTCATTAATGGTCTGAGAAGTGGGGAGGGAGGTAATGAAGTGCCAAACTTCACTGACGAAACAGAATGATTAAGAGTAGGCAAAATTATAACTGACGCGAAAGCTGCAGAAGAGTCTCAAGACACCGCGATTGGACAGCAAAATGACAGAGTAAATTAAATGTTAATAAATGCAAAACATTGCACTGAAAAAAAGGAATATGACTGTCCACATGGACTGACAGGCTCCGAATTAACTATTCTAACGCAGAAGAGAGATGCAGTCATTATAGACAGTTTTCTGGAAACATCAGCTCGCCAAAGAAAAAAGCAAATAGTTTTAGAACTTTTCAGGAAAGACATCCATACTGAAATACAAAATACCATTACAGAACAAAATAAACTCATGATTTATCTGCATCTTAAAAACGCATATATTTCTGGTTATCCCATTTTTAAAAGAAAACGTGATGGATCAGAAGAGCAAAATTATTTCTAAACAGGGAAAAGCCTTGTAAGTTAACAATGCATCAGAAGTAGAAATACATTGGGACTCTACAGCCTGAAGAAGAGTCAAACCACCCAGGACTGATGGATATCACAGACAGGATTCTGGACTACGTGAGCCTTTCATCTGACCACCCGAGTTCACCTTACTTTCTTGTGAGGCAGGGGACACAGTAAGGACAATTTCTACTTTCTTGTAAAGTGTTAGTAGGATAAGCCAGAGCATGTTTAGATAAACTGTATTAATTGGGCTGAGATTTCTAAGAGACACTTCTCATTTCCATCTGCTCTGGAAGCAAAGATATTAAATAAGTACTTAATAATTTTGCTCACAAAGTGCCAAAAAATTTTACCTTTGGTCTTATTAGGGTAAGAAATGGGAAATATTGTATGAGACTTGACGTTATGGAGTAGATTAGATTCAAGTTGCCTCACATAAGTTAGAAAAGAAAAAAAACCCTCCAGAGTCGACTACGCCATCTCCCATCCCAAAAGGGCAGGCTCAAGTTCAGCCCAACACTGTATGTTCTATTCCCATATGAAAAGCTGCACCTTCTATTTTTTTTTTTTGTCTACAGGCTGCAAGAAAAAGCAACGGTTGTATATGAAGAGTATACATAAGAAGTACTAAACACAGCACCGAACAGACAGATATCTAATGTATCACATACTATCCACAGGTTGGGTTAGAACACCCTGAGACTGTTAGACAATTTAAGCTGTTGTGGCCCAAAGATACAGGTCCAAGCTGGCTGAAAAGCCTGGGAGGAACCAGGAACAAGCTGTGAACTCCTGAGCCTGCACAAAGGGAGACATCTGGCTCCTCAGAGCACCAAATCTACCAAAGTATAAGAAATTATTACACATCATCTAACCAATCCACTATGAGGAACAAGATCAGTCCTGAAAGATGGAAGGAGAAATCATGGCGGAGGACCATGCCAGGGTTAAGTCAAAGTCTGTAAGAGAGCGTATCACAGGGTGGTGACACACTGAGGAGGGCTCTCAGTCCAGGAAAACACTGCAAGGAGACCCCATCTCTGCTAGGACACCCCAGCAGTACAAGGCAGATATCTTGCCTCCCTTCCTCCAAACTCTTAATTGCAACATTTTTCTATTTCTGATTCAACTATAATATCCTCCACATCAGTAATAAGAAGATTGTTAAATACAGTACTTAAAATTATTCACCGTTGACTTCACAAAGCTCTTTCAGGAAACACCTCTCCACAGAAAACATCATTACTGTAACAGTCAGGAATTAGTGCACAGGTGCTTTCTGTCTAAACCAGTAAATAAAATATCCACCTTCAAAACTATTTTCAAAGTGTGAAACTAAAGCGTGTAACAGCACATAACATCAGCCTGCATAAGAGTCCATGCCATAACTGCCAAAGAGGTACCTGTTTGGGCAGAGGAATTTAGAAGCGCCTGTTGCTCAGCAGCCGAAGAGCTCCGCTGATGAAGTCAGACAGAAAGAAGGGGAACAAAGAGAACAGGATAAAAGAAGAACATCTAACAGATTTGTTTTTCAGACAATTCAACCAATACATCAACTCTTTTATTCACACCTTCAAAAATCATCATCTGCTGGTAATTAATTACTGCATGCCTGACTCTGTTCCCAGCATTTTCGGTGACAGCAGGATTGGCCTCTTCCCCATTAGCTAACTCAAACCTATAACATGCTCTTGAATCTCATTCAGATCTAATATCTCCTTTTAAGTATCCATTTCTGGCAAAGCGTAAAATAATCAACCTACCATCAAAGCGCTGCAATTTCATCATTACTCCCCCCCCCACCCAAAAAAATAAACAATACTTCAGTGAACCAAA
>VYZM01017800.1:598242-754213 GCA_013398915.1 Dromas ardeola | reverse complement strand
CCACATTTCTTCTCCCTTCCTCCTTTTTTAATTTTTTTTTCTCCTCTTCCTTTGTCCCCCCGTTTCCTCATTTCTCCCCTTTTCTCCCGTCTCACCATTCCCTCCCATTTTCCCATCCCCCTTTTCCCCTCACTTCCCCCCCCCACGTTTCTTCTCCCTTCCTCCTATTTTTATATTTTTGTTTTCTTCTCCTCGTTTTCCCCATCCCTCTCCCTACCAAAGGGAGATTGTGGCCAGCAGCCAAGCGGGCTCTCTCTCCAAGGAGATGGCCAGGGGCTGGGAGAAGCGGATGGCCCAGGAGGACGTGGCGGGGAGAAACAGGCAGCAGCAGCCACCATGTACAGCACACACACACCCCCACATATTCCCCCCGGGACCCGACCCAGGCATGGCTGGCACAAGAGAGCACTTCCAGGGCCATCCTTCCCTGCCATCTTTGGGGGGGGTTAAGATAAGGCAGTGCAGCTTTTCCCAAGGACCCAGCAAAAATCAGGGAAGCAAGGCTTATTGTGCATTTAATCCTGAGCAGCCCACCCTGCTTCTGGCTGCGCTGAAATGCCCTCAATGTCCCAGCCCTTAGGTCCAGCCGGTCCCCAAGTGCCCAACCTGCAAACCGTCACTGAGGCAGGAGGCTCTCAGCCTCCCAGCCTGGGCTACAAAGGTTTCAGTAGCAACACGGCTCATTTTCCTCTTGAGTTTCACGTGTTGGAGATGGGATCAGTGGAAATGTTTTTTTTTTTTCTACCTTATAAAGTTCATTGTTTTGCCGCTCTATGCTTTGGTTTTACCAGGTGGCAGTGAACGCTTTCCTTCCATGTTTTATTCTGGAGCTCGGGATCAAGGTAGAAAATTGAAAGAGTTCACAGTAAACTCAGTAGCTACTGAGTGCTGTTTGCCAGGAGGGGGGATACTTGTATTCATGGAGAACTTGTCCATCACATGCCCGCTTGCTGCTCTTGCCTCCTCTCTGCAAGACCAGGCCCCGCGCTTCCCCTAAAATTCCAAGAAAGTGCCAGGGTTTGGTTCCTTGGAGGTCTGTAAAATAAGTACCCAACTAAATGACATTAGGACATTTAATGACATTAACTGACCTAAGCTGAAGACGTTATCCTGTCTCAGATCTCCTTCCCTCACTCCAGGTTAAGGACTTGCGTTTTTTTCTTTTCTGAGGAAGAGGAATGATAACTGATGAACCCTGGAACAACTTAAACAGAAGCATGGATACACAAATCAGAGGGATTGCTCCTGTCAGTTTTATTGAGTTGTTACTCCTAGTCTGTAAAGTTAATCATTGGCAGAATAGAAATGTGATTCTTGTAAAAGTTTATCAAGAGTTGGTTGGGCTCTTCTACTTTGTGACTCACTGAGTTGCTGCTGCGCCACTGAACCTCACGAGCACTAAACCAGCACCAGATAAAATTAAATGAAGTATAAAAAAATCTGATTAACTAGCAAGAAGTTTCTTTCTTCCATCTCAATATCAGACAGTTTGAAGGCCTAGTGAAGTTGTTTTCTTGCCCATCTGAAAAGCTTGCAGATGACAATTAGCGCTTTTGAGCAGTGCATGGAAAGTACACGACGGTCCTGCCCTATACACGCGCCTCTATACATGCACTCCTTCTGCCTGGTGTAGGTTACATCAAAAATTTCTGTGTTCATCCCATATCCAGCTACAAAAAAAAGGGAAAGTATTGAAGACATTTGACAGACCAAAAGAAAATAAAAGCACATCAGCAAAACTGGGAAGTATCAAGTACCATAAATTTCATCAAGTCAGGCCAGCTACAAATTTGACCTGTGGCTATTCATTTTCTTTTTTGTTATTCTTTTCATTTTTAATTCTTCCCTCCTGGAAATTCATGACAGTTGTTGTCCTTCGTTTGCACTGCTTTGCACTGTGCACTGGATCCAGTTGGCCAGCAATGGCAGGGAATGCTAATTCCATTTAGTTACCGGAAAAAGCAATAAAAGCAAATATGTTTCCCTAAGGCCCCAGCCCAGAGTGATGAAAAACCCAGACCAACAAACATATTTTGTTAAAATCAGTCTTGAATGTCATCTCTTTTCCCACTGAAACATAAAAGTAGGAAAAGAGTATATCAGACAAACTGAAATATAAATGAACGGCTCTTCCCAGCTCTAGTAATTGTATCTCAACGATATCCCCAAGCTGGGGAAAGAGTGACAGTCTCCACCCCAGAACTGGGCAAGCCCTAATCACGTCAGATATGCCACGAACACACAAATGCCGTGTGGCTATAACTAAGATTATTTAAAGTTATGGGGTCAGTGACAGCAGCAGCTGCTGCTCCTGACCCCAAGGGATCTGGTTAACGCAAACGCTTTCCTCCCATTTCTCACTGGGACTTACTGGGATGTGAGCTCTTCTTCGAGCTGCTGTAATGGGTTCCCAGTGCTGAGCTGACCACGGCAGGAGTGTGCCGCAGGGGCCGAGGAAAAGGCAGCACAGGCAAAGATAAAGTAACTTTTCCTGTTAGAGATTACTCTACTTATTTTCCCTGCCTTTAGAAAGGAACAGCTGCTGCTCAGGTTTGCCAGCACCCAGCACTCAAAAACCGTGAGTGAGAGACTCAGAAATAGGATGATTTTCTGTAAAACAGTCTGATGCTGGAAAAAAAAACAACCTCTTTTTATTTGGCTTGTGATTACTAAGTCTGCAGGGATCCTTTTTTTTCAAGCTTTTTCCTTTTTTTTCCTTAGTTCATGAAGAGCAGAGATCCACCTTTTTTTTCCCTTCTTTTTTTTTCCTTCTTTTTTTTTTTTTTTTTAAATGAATGCTGGGATTCTAACATAATCAACTAATTCCAGGAGCTGAGGCTTCAAGATAAAAAAAAAAAGTATACCATGTCGCAAAGCTCACAATGCAATCTCATTGCATTGCCTTTGGCAGCGGTTCACTTGGCTCTGGAAATAATAAAGTGGGAGACTGAAATGACAAACAAACCGGAGATCCAAACCGAAGTACCACCAGGGAATGCAAAGCAGATGGCCAGCTAAAGAAGACTAGCCCAAAGAATCGCTATAGTCTTAGCAGGAAGATTACTGACGGCATTCACCGTGGTGGCCTCCTTCCTATGAGCTTGCCTGGCATGGTTTACATCTTGATGTCCCTGTCATGGATTATTATTAAGAGGACAAAACAAGCTAGAGAGTCCTCTCAATTGCAAATCATTTGCGCACACTCTCATAGCAAATAGGGAGATTGAAGAGCATTGGAGAGCCCGCGTAAGGGTCAGGAACAACTCTACATTTCTATGTCATCGTCAGCCTACGGTGCTTCCTCGAACTGGTCACTTAGCTATCACAAAGGTAACACTGATGTGTGCTTTCAGGAAGAACTGGCTATTCAGCATGCTTGTATTAAAATGTCTGCTTTGTTTTCATATGTCATAATATCATTTTGTCAAGAGAATTTATTTAAAAATTGCAAAATTCGGTCTGTGCTAAGCAGGAGCCGGCACAATGAAAATTAGATTTTGGGACTCCCCATAAATATGCAAGTATGAGCATATGAAGTCACATACAGTAATTCATTTTCAGAAAGAGGAAAAAACCCTAGATTACATTGTCTTCTGTCATATCCAGTTTGCTCAGCAGAGGAAAACACATGAATATCAACTGTGACCATTTGAACCAAGCGGTGTGGTAAAATGCCCTGCAGAGCTCCATCGGGACTGATCCTTTCTGCTTAGCCTAATCCATACATTGGTTTATTGGAGAAGAAAACAATTCTCGTGGAACAGGTTTCAGACTGCCAACCCCAGCAGATTCTCTGTGCTGCCAAATAGGATTTCTCCTTAGTTTCTGTCCATCTCTAGCACTTAGTAAAGCTGCCCTGTCTTCTTGTGCTTCTAAGCATATAGCCATCTTCTTCAATTTCCACTTTTTACCAGTCTAGAAATGCAATGTTTAACACTGACTAAACCCTACATGCCCTCCTCCGTGGCCGTTCACAGGGACTGGGATTTTGAACTTTGGACTCAATAGGACAAGCACCTGGAGCTAAATTCTACCCACCATATTTGTGGGTGGTGCTCCCTCACCTGTCGGTTTGAAATAAGCAGGATTTAATCATTTGGGGATGACAGAGAATTACAGCCCCTCATGAATGGATACAGCGCTCCCGTCCCCCTCTCCCAGCCCGTCTGCTCACAGGCTGGTGCATCACTGGAGCACAGCCAGGCAGCCATAGAAATGCACTGAGTGAATAAGGTCTTCCTTCCCTATCAGCCAATAAAGATAATTACACAGGCCAGCATATATTAATTTGGGTTCAGTCCTTTTCCCTCTCAAATTAACATCGGTTTTGCCATTGACGCTGATGTTAGCAGAAGCTGGCCCAACATCACGGAGCTAAAATTAGATTCCTGCTGCAGTTTTGCTGGTCTCCCCCCTTCCCCTATACTGCCCGGCCGAGGGAGTTACTGGCCCAGCTGGGAATCAGTACTATTTCCAGCAACAGCCCAGGTATCCAAGGCACGGTGCTGATGGCTCTCAGCACCTACTGCAGGAGCTCAGGCAGCCCCACGATGATCAAAGTCCCACCATGTCCACCCCCCATGGCACCACAGCCAGGACCCTCAGGAACTCATTTTGAGTCATAGAATCATAGAATCGTGTAGGATGGAAGGGACTTTTCAGATCATTGAGTCCAACCATCAGCCTAACACTGCCAAAACCACCACTAAACCATGTCCCTCAGCACCACATCTACCCATGATTTAAATACCTCCAGGGATGGCGACTCCACCACTTCCCTGGGCAGCCTCTTCCAATGCTTGATAACTCCTTTGGTGAAGAAATTTTTCCTAACATCCAATCTAAACCTCCTCTGGCGCAGCTTGAGGCCATTTCCTCTTGTCCTATCACCTGTTACTTGGGAGAAGAGACTGACCCCCCCCAGCGACCCCCTCCTTTCAGGGAGCTGTAGAGAGCGAGAAAGTCTCCCCTCAGCCTCCTTTTCTCCAGGCTGAACACCCCCAGCTCCCTCAGCCGCTCCTCACAAGACTTGTGCTCCAGACCCCTCACTGGTTTTGTTGCCCTTCTCTGGATCCACTCCAACACCTCAATGTCTTTTTTGTGGTGAGGGGCCAAAAACTGAACACAATATTCAAGGTGGGGCCTCACCAGTGCTGAGTATAGGGGGACAATCACTTCCCTTGCCCTACTGGCCACGCTATCTCTGATACAAGCCAGGGTTAGGGTTAGGGTTGCCAAAACCAGTGCTAAATGAGGGCAGAGAAGGAGACAGGCACGGAAAATCCTTATCCACTGGGGCTCGGAGGCCAGGGATGGCAGCTTTTGGTGAGGGTGCCCAGGCATGCTCACGCAGGTGTGCAACACACACTGCTGTCCTCAGAGGTTCCCCGTGCGGGGCTGTCGCATTTTTATCCGGTATCCACAATGCAGAAGTTGCTTGTTATCGATATCGGTGATGCCATTCGAAAAATCAGAGGAAATCCATCATGGCCCGTGAGGTTATTCTGGTGTAACGAGCAGCCCCTGTGTCTCATTTTTCAGAAGCGAGACGCAGCCCTTACATCTCCATCCCTGTGCTGCCCTAAGCCACCTCGGCGGTGGCTCAACACAAGGCTTTGTGGGGCTTTTCTGCAGTCCAGCAGCTCGCTTTCTCCCTGCATACATCCAGATGTGGATGCACGCGGATACACACACACACATACATACATAATTATCTTCCACAGTTTTCCTCTGAAACGGTATTTTTTCTTTTAGGCAGTAATCTGCCTGCCAGTGTGTTTGAGTATATACATATACAGGCGCTTACCAGCAAGGCTGAAAAGTCACCTCAGCCACACTTTCACGGGGCGCACGTAGCAGCCTGATTTGCACATATCTTGGAAATACAAACAGTTCCTCTCTTTTCATATTCTGCTGCTACAATAACTTCGCTGACAACTTTGCTTACTGGACTCGCATCACGGTGGGTGTAACTACCAGCAATAGCCTGCCTGCTACTCGGAGCAGAGTCACATGCTGTGATTGCTCATATGCCGTTCAGATTCTCTAACAACCGAGAGAGGGGAAAAAAGAGAGGAAAAAAAAGGCAACTATTTCTAACTGAGACACATTCCTCTGTTGTCTCTGCCTCGGCTGCACTCTGTCACACTGATTTCCTTTAACTGGTCAATCCCCACCCTGTTTCCACAAACACGGAAAGCAACTGTTTATAATTCCAAACTCCCAGCCTTGTGCCAGACAACATTTGCCGATCAACTGCCAAGGCAAGCTTCACACGGGAAAAAAAAAAAAGAAAGAAAAGAAGAAGGAATGGCAGATTAAACAGATCAGCTCTGATTCTTACCTTCAGAAGCAGACTTCACTCAAAGCCCACAAATACTTTTACTTTGCTGGAAGTCTCTGAACTATTTTTAGCTTCCCTCAGGGATGCCATATAGGGAGAGCAGCCCCCTCTCTATCATTACTAATGTGCCCAACATAACAGCAGGACACCTGCTGCTAGTGAGTCATGTTTTGTGTGAAGCTAATGGTATATATATGGGCAAAACATAAAGACAATTGCTTATTTTCCTCCATACCCCATGTATTGTTTGTCTTCCTGTTACTCTAAGTAAATCAAATCAGTGCAAAGAAGACAAATACACGGGAAAATTCATGTTCTCTTCAGACCAGAAGCTCTAGAAAGGTAAAACAGAAGTATCCTTGTTTCTATTTGTGGCATGTATAGCTGTGTGTATACATATATCTGTACTTTTACACATGCACAGACTGATTGCGTTCTTGCAAGCTCCAGCTCTGGCACATTCAAACTAGTGTTTTCCCTGAAAACATGAATGGAAATTCGATGATTATAAATCTAAAGCTCCATCCTGAACCCATCTTTCCTACTTAAACACAGTAAGAAAGAACAAGCATGGAAAAGGGGCTTATCTAGGGGAAACTCAGGTTTATAACCTGCTGGCGTAGAGAAAAGAAACTTACCACATGTTCCCCATATAAGCTTCCAGATCCAAGGTAGAAGTAGCTTAGAGGTTGCGCAGAGGCTGTTAAACATCAGCTGTATTCCCCTTTGTTTGCTTCACAGCCATTACTTGCAGTGACAAATATATATATAGAACAGCCCTTTGGTCTGTGCTAGGAGCCTGATTTAGCTCTCCCCTCCAAGCCATGCATTTCATCGTTATGGGCTGCACTTGGAAACTTTTGAGAGCTGCAGTAAAGAGGTAAAGAGCTGCTAGGTTTGGCTTTGTGATCTCTGGAAGATCTCTCTTTTATTCCTTCCTGTCCTTCCCCCCCCCCCTTTTTTTTTCCAAAACATGAAATTTTGGTTATTTCTGTCTTTGAAGAAAGGCATTGTCCTGATCTTCTGCCTTGGGCAATACTTCCATTCGTGATGGATACTAGTACTCGCTCTTCTTAACCTTAGCTCACCCTACTGTCCTTAAATTGTATAACTTAGTCACTCTTATTAAAGAAAATGGTAAAATGTCCACTGACACCAGTGGAAATAGGATGAATATTTACAGGAAATACTAGAACATGTAACAATAACCTTAACTGCCACGGGCAGAATGAGTGTTAGGAAATGCAACACATGAAGCCTTACCCTGACTGACGTAACCACGTAAGCCTGTATGTTCAAAGAAACACACCTGAAGTATTCAATGGATAATAAAAAAACTTTCTGTAGGTTTATAAAACCATCATATTGAATGTATTGCAGGACAATGATTCTAAAATATATGTAAAGAAGATACCTTTGTTCCCAGAGAACTCTGTAGATTTTCCAATACATTTCTTTAGAGTCTTGCGCCTTTTTTTTTTGCCCCCCCCCCCTTTTCTTTTTTGCTTTTTTTTTTCTTTTCCTCTCTATCTCCTCCTGTTGAACTAGAAGAGGGACGGTAGAAACTAAGAAGCTCTCCCAGCCTGCCTAGTACTTCTTCTGCAAGAGGAGCTGAACTAGGCAACAGCAAATGGCCAAATTTTCGTTCTTTGAGCAGCGTAGGGACATGTGCTGCATAAAACCTCTCAAAAGATGAATGAAGCTCCTACAAAATTGCACTTACATATGTTCCAGGCTCTCTGAACAGAGTTCAGAAACACATTTCAAGCCCATTAATTTAAAATAACCCCTGGCAAATCAACATCTTACCACTTAATATGACCATCTGCCAAAACCTGAATGGGGGAAAGGAAAGGATTGCAACATGCCCCAAATACCAGCCCTGGGTCTCCTCTGCCAGATAAAGGTATGGAAAAAAAAAAGCCATGGGTCCTGTCCCTTCTATTTCCAGCTGCTTCTCCAGCTTCTGCTGTAGCAGAAGCAGCAGGATTTCAGGCAGACAGACCCTGAAGCGTTTGCAGTTTTCATACGGAAAATAAAATAAGTGCCAGTGACCCAGAGGCTCCGCAGTCCTCTGTTCCCCCCTAGTGACCAGCGCTCGCTGAGGGCATTGGATCAGCTGGAGCTTCCAGCTCAAGAGAGCTGCTGCGTCGCTGAAGCACGAGGGGTAGAAGTCCTGGCTTTGGGCTTCAGGAGTCCTCTCCGGTGTCAAAATCCCACCCAAACCCCCTCTCCGCACCCCCCTTCATCTCAGGAGGCCAGAAGTAACCAGCTGCAGCGGGCAGAGCTACAAACCGTGCGTGAGGGGCAGTTCTCCCCTGCCGTTCCTCCGCCGATAGCCTGAGCACACCGTTAACGTATTAACTAACGCAGAGCCTTTATGTCTGCTAAACAAAAAAGTAGAAGCAGAAGGGGAAAAAATCCCCAAACTCCTCGGCATGTCTGCCTTGAATCCCAATTAGAAAAGAATTGTTTGCCTTAATTCTAAATGTATTTAGAATATGGAGCATATATTTCCAAAGGATGTTTTGTATTTACAGCGTGTCTGTCTGGTTATACTGCTGCAATGTAATTGTTTTCCTGCTGAGAATTATAGCAGTGAAGTTACTCTGGGTACGATTACAGCTAATTATAGTTTCGCTTTGGAATTTAAAGGCTCCCCTGCAACACTCCCTCCTTCCCATTTAGAGGCACTGGCCTTGGAGCACGTTGTGACTGCTGCCCGTAATTGTAGTAACCGAGGTCCCTAAGGTCACTGCCAACTACGTGACACGCGGATGCATTTGAGGCTTAGTGGCTAGAAAAGGGTAAGTCATTATGGTAACGGTATGAGGGGAAATCTATAAGGAATACCCGATGCTGAGGCCGTAGCTGAGACAATCTAAGTCCAAACTTTGCTTGGTCTGCGCCTGGGGGCAGCTGGACCACGAGAAGGCAGCAATCCCTGCCTGGCAAGGATCTGGGAGCGAGAGCACCGCAGAATTTGTATCCAAATGGGGGATTGTCAACAAAGAGCAGTTATGTTCGGGGCGCTTAACAGCTGAAGAGCGGGGATATGTTCACTCCTGTGTACAGACTCAGCACAAGGTGACAGCTTTAACGTCAGAAACAGAGCCCTGCAGCACAGGTAAGACGGCAGACACGGCTGGGCCAAGCCGTGGTGAATTCATCGACTGCTCCCTAATGGGAAACACTTCTTCTTGACATTTTTCATACCTGTAGTTGCTCCTTTTGCCTCTAAATCTTAACAGCTTGATGCTGGAATCAGATTTGCATCATAAATCTCTTCCTTCTATCATAGCTTTGCCTGTCGCTGCTGATACTCCCCAGCAGAGAGCTGAGTCCCAGAGGTGCCGGAGCCGCCCAAGGAGGCCTCGACGTTAGTTCAGCACAAACCATGGCGGTGGCAGTGGAGGGATTCAGGCTCCTGAAGAAACCCTGCCAAGGCTCTGGGGCCGGCGGGGCAGCCCCGTCGCTCTCCCTGCCCCAGGTGGTGTGGTACGGGAAGAAACGTATTCCATCACTGAGCGGCACCGTGTGTTTCAAAACAAAATGTCAATGAGCTTTCCAGATTAAAACATTAAAAATGTATGAGCAACAACTGTCGCACACGAGGAAGCTAATAACTCTGGTAGGGTTTTGCCTTTCAACATCAGCTAAGAACATTTTTAATATCAGTGTATTCATATGCAGTTATAGTTTCATCAAGTTGAAGGCCAGGAAGACTCATTAGATCTTCATTTGACCTTCTAAAAAACCATTGTATTTTACCCAGTTATTTCTAATCAAACACAGCCATAAGTCCCAAGAAAGTCAATAGTGGAGAAAAGCAGCAAGTCTTACTCTGCAGCCACCAAAAAGCAGAGAATCCTCTTTTTTTCTCTTGATAATTTGCTCTAATGACTAAAATCACCTCCCATTTAAAAAAAAAAAAAAAACAAAACCAAAAAGCCCCCACCAAAACCCACACCTCATTTAATGGTATCTGGTTCAGCTTTCAGATACAGGCTCTTCTTTCACTTTTCTCTCCCTTTAGGACAGAGTATTTTCTTCGCAGAACCAGTCTCATCCACAAAAAAATCACCTCAGAATTTTTTTCGGTCAACGAAACACACTGAGCCTTTCAGGCAGCCTATTGTAAAACATTTCCTCAGACCCTCAAATAATTTTAACTATTTTTTCCTACCCATTCTCCAACTCTTCCGTATCCTTTCAAAGTTTCAACACAGTATTTTGATGTTTGAGACCCGGTTTTAGAGATGCTGCATGTAAAAGTAAAATTAACTCATTTCCTGTAATTCACTGCTCCCTTGTTTATATATTTAAAGGCCACGTGAATTCTTTTTCTCAGGTCATCGCAGTGGGATCAATGAGCAGGGGCTTTTCGGAGCGCTGCTCCCTTCATCCCATGCTCCTGCCTGCCCTGTCCTGCACCCCATCCTGCCCTCCTGCCTGCAGGGCTGTGCCCTTGCACAGACCAACGTGTAGTTTGGTGTATTCCTCCTCCTCTTTACCAAAATATTCATCTCCCCCAGTGCCCGTTTCCTTCCCTCTTCGCTGCATTCCGCTCTCTTGATCTTTGCGCTTTGCAAAAATTTTTCGTCTTGTGTTTTGCTGCAGCCCATTGATACCCACAATGGAGAGCTTTGGTACTTATAGTTAACCCTTATGTGCTGCAGAAACCACAGGTCCTGATTCTCCATCGACAGCTACTTGTTGAGCCCTGTCAGACACTTCGTAATCCATTTAATGTATATTCTAATGTTACTGAATAGTGCTAATGTTTAATCAGCACGCTATTCAGTGCCAAGTCAAACACCTTACAAAAGCCTAAATGCACTAAATTTTTACAATCGTTTTTGTCAACCAGACATGTAATATAATCAGAGAGTGAAAATTAGGTTTCTTTGATAAAGTTTGCCATAAAACCACGTCGTTTAGATGACTTCCTAATTTACTTTTGCATCAGTTTTTGAATTATTGAACCCGAAATGATTACGAACTAACTAGCCTGCTTGAGTCTTAGGAAATACTTCCTCATAACAACCTGCTGTCTAAAATTGATACAGGCGCGTTTCATATGACCGCGTGTGCATTAGCTCATTCACGAGACTTTACTTCCAGGGAGACTGGACTAGATTTTGGAAGGTGTCAGAGGTAAACTGGGCTGTGATGGGACCAGCTGCCTAATGCAGGGCACAGCACCCCGTTCCTCCCAGTACCCCTTTGCACCTTACAGACCCTCACTAGCACTCGTGAAGTAGACAGACAAACCAATCCCAACATCTCCGGTGTAATTTTCTTTGCAAAAGCTCAGAAACAATTTTACCAAAAGGGAAAAAAATGTGACTCGGGGCATTTCTGCCCGCACCTGCCAGCACACAGCCATTGCCACGCATGATCTTGTGATTTAGGGCCCCAAATATATCTGCTCTTTAACTACCTTAGTACAAAGCTAGAGCCATAATTTTATGGGCCGAAAGACAAACATGTTTAGGAAGGGACCCAGCTGCTGAGAGGATTTTTATGCCTAGTTTCTACGTAAGGTCCATGCACAAAGACAAAAATTTCTTTGTACTAAAATCCACCCCTTTTTGTTCAGGCCAGGTTATTTACAGGAGCCTAAAAGTATCTGTGAACCTCCTTCCCTTTGCCCGGTCCCCATCCTGCTCCTTTAAACAAGTTCATTGTGTCCTGCCAGAACCGCTGTTGCCTTCCTCATCAAATAATAACGAAACCTCAAGGAATTCAGTGGAGAGCTGTATGTTTTGCTCACAAAGACCCAATGGCTTCTCAGTGCTGCTGCTGGGGTTTTTTTCAGAAATCATGCAAAATGAAGCTGCGGCAGGGAGCAAAGCAAGGGACAGAACTGAAGCCTCCATACTTAGCGAGCGTACCTCGTTTGCTCTGCTGTCAGTAACTCAAAACCCCAATAAAAAGAGGGGGGGGGGGGAAAGAAGACCTAAAAAAAAAGGAGTAACTATATGCAAGCCACTAGACTTACCACTTCGCTTTTGGCAAAATATTGACTCCTGAATGATCTTTGTAAAATCTTGTAAAAAAACAGCCTCGAGGTGATGAATCTTGCCACAGGCATTAAATGGAATGCTGCTGGGAAAAGGAAAGAAGGGAAATGGAAAAGAAGTCTTCATTTTAATTATGTAAGCTACCTGTGTCTGCATTTGGTCACAGCTCTCATGATTTGGACAAGGAGGATGCTTGAGGGCTTGATTTTTGTTTGTTTTAAATATTCATGGCATTTTAAATGTCTTCTGTGCTGGGCTTGGTGGACCTGATGGGAAACGGCTGAACCAGCCCTGTGTTCCCAGCAGGGAGGAGCCTCGACAGCAGCGGAGTCAGCTCCGGAGGACGCTCGGCCAAAACCAGGGATCAGAGCGGAAAACTTACAGTGAAGACGCTGCTGGGACCCCTCGAATAGGGAGCTGAGCGCACTTACTGATTTCAGGAGGGAGATGGATGAGTGTGCAGCATGTCTGTATCAGCAATCCAGACTGGTTTTCTGTGCTGACATTTCACTATGACCTGGGTTTTTCCAGAGGCTTTAACCCAACTATTGAAGCTAGGAAGGACAGTACTATGAACAAGGGGTAAGCAGTGGGGAGGAAGAAGAAGAAAGTATTTGTTATCTAGAGCGATAATTTATCATTTCCAGACAGTACGGCAGGATAAAGAATAGGCTCATGGATAAAGAATTGATTTGAGACTGGGAGAAACAGGACTGTCCCAGCCTCGGCTCCAGCTTCCCGGCAGATCTTGGACCTGGCAAATAGAGACAGAAGACGGAAAAAATGCTGCCTGCCCCAGATGTGGTCTGATGGTGGTCCAGTGCCATACTGACAAGCTCTACTGCAAAGCCCCAGTTAAAATCCCAAGGAAGAAATTTGCGTTATATAAAGTAAGCTGGATTTTTTGTCATTAAAAAAGTGCCACAAGCGATGGCTGAGATATTCCACACGCAGTCTGCCATTTCTAGTTTCACTCTAATCAGTAATCAACATGAATTCAACGTTAACGTAGGACTCAATTTCTTCCCCAACTCATGTTGGCATCAGGCAATCCACCAATAGTCTCTCCCTCACACTCCTTTTTTTGGAAGCGATTTTTAAAAATCACTTTAAGTGATTTAAGAATATTCCTAAATGTCAGCTGCAGGCAGGAGAAGATAGTTATTGGTCTGTTTTTAGAGAGAATTTTTGGCTCAGTTTCTTCTTCCTACCCTGCTCATCACTGATGTATTTTTAAATGAATCCTAAAATACACACCAGGAAACTCTATTAAATAAAAATCATGAATGACATGCAGACTGTGCTATTACTGTGCATAAGAAGATAACAAGACTCAAGAGACTGCCCTTTACATTCTGCTGCTCTTGCTAACTACAGATCTGGCCCAGCAGATGCACATGTTCCACGAAGAAGGGAGAGTGCCACGAGCCACAAACAATGTGTCTGGAAAGAGGCCGGAGGAATAAGAGATCAGAGGGATAATCGGGATGCCATGAGCTGCAGCTCTCTGCGTTCTCAATTAACTAAGTGATTGGACATGCACAACCAGAGATCCCAAACGCATCATTTGTAGGTTATCAGTGATATCGGACATCAGATGGAGCGGTGCTGGGCTCCCCCTGCCAACAAACTGGAAGAAAGAATTAGAATTCTGAAAGCTTTTTAAAGCCAGACTCTCACCTCAAGACACAATAAAAGAAAAGCTTTTAGATCATTCCTGGCAGAGGAGTTGGAAAGCTGCCATGCTCACACAGAGTAACTATGGTAATCCATATCAGGTTGCAGAAATCATCTTTAGCATACAGTCTTTTAAGCCCTCCAAGAAGCTTTCTTCCTAATCTACTTAAAAATAAAAAATAAAGGGTGTTTCAAGGTCAAACAGTACCAATAATGGGATCAAAGACAATGAATGGGAAACAGGTTGAGGCTACACATCCCTGAGCGCCGACCGCTGTCTCTGCAAGGCTCTGGTGCACGAGGCCACAGCTGGGCAGGGGACGGACATCCCTGTCTCGTGCTCTGCTTTGCCGTGTGAGCTTGAGCATCTATCTTGGTCATCATGTTTGAGCATCTATCATCTGCAACAAAGGCTGCACAATTAAGATGCACTGCAGAAAACCTGTGCTTAATTGCTTCGATGCTTAGGTGACTGAGAACTGAATACATTAGTGTGTCAAAATTACTGAACACAAAGGCCTTGATTCTGTTCTTTTCTGTGCCGGTGTAAGTGATGCCCAGAGTTCGCCTTCATGGGCATCTGAGGATTGCTGGAGGATATACGTGGGCAGGCTCAGCCCTTGGTGACACTCCAACTCTTTAAATATTTGGGGTTGCAGTGTGCCTGGTTTAAAGGAATTTGATTCTATTGTTCACTTAGGCAGAATTAGGAGCACAGAAAATCAAATTCCATTATTTTAAAATTAGTTCAAAATTAAACTCTGCTACTTAAACCCCCATGCCACAGGTAGCCCAAACTTTTGCCCTGCTTCACCCAGTTGCGTGTGCACAGCAACCTGTGCTATCATCTATTCACCTTCATCAGTATTCCTCAAGAATTTGAGAAATTTGCACCTCTCAGAACACCCTTGAAATGAAAGGTAAATAAGCATCATTTGGAGCTGGACCCAAAAAGAATCAAGAAGAGCAAATGTAGCCCAGGAGCATTTGAGGGAAAAGGCAACGTATGACCAATAAAAAGTCTTACGCATTGAAATTCCAAATTTCAGTGTACTGTAAGGAAGACGTATCAGGCTTACTCAAGTCTCTGCTGCTTTATTTTGCGGCCTGCTGAGCCAGGCACCATCTTTCCCCCCTTGCAAAGACAGGAACATCTCTGATGAGTCCAACAGAATGTCAAAACTGAAAACCGTTCCACATCAATCTTATGCTAAAGGGCCAAAATCTAAGAGATCGGGCGTCTATCACTGAATGCATGTTCACAACATTCTTTTTATTATTTCTTTTTTGATACTTCAGCTAACATTTTCCTCAGTTATGGGGCTGGTTTTCCTTTCCTTATATGCAAAATGGTTGTACTTGCACGCACAAAGCAGCTGAATGCTTATCTGGCTGGTCTGTTCATATGAATCCAATAGAGGGCAAACATCTGTGTTTTGGGGGAAAAAATAAATAGATGTCCAAAAAAAGCATGCAGGCAAAAAGCCTCAATACTGATAGACACAGCTTTGGAGATGCTTTGAAAATCAGGGCTAAAATATCAATTTCTCTTGTTCTGTGTTGCAATGACAAGATACTGAATTGCTATGATTTCAGTAGTCCATAACTTAATTTTATTATGTTTGATCTAACAGTAATAAGCATATTTCTTGGTTATGTGTTAAACATTATACTCATGATACATTCAGGTGGTTTTAGGTCTAGTCACTTGTCTGTAATTTGATATTAGAATTTAGATCATTCTCCTCAATTCTCAGGTGCGGTAGCTGGGGGAATCCCTAACCTGCAATTTAGAAAGGAAAAAAATAATTATGTGCAATCAGAGTCTCTAAGAGGCGGCTCTTTTTATGGGACTGCAGAGCTACAGGTGAAGGACACTCAGTTGTGTCCTCTAAACAGGCCTGAAAAAGTGACTGGCAGTGCTCAGGCTATAGCGGGGGCCAATAATTTGAAGACATGTTGTGCATGATGTCATTTTTGCCTGCTCTTTTTTACTTCTGCTACGATCTCACATCATTTTCAGGAGCACCATTCCAGTCCCTAACGCTCGCTTCTGTGTACTGTGCCTCTGCGCCCGCTCCCTGGGCAGCAGTGAAGTACAAGGGCTGTTGTGTGGGGCCATGACGAGGGAGGCAGCAGGAGCTGGGCTGGGGAGCATCTTTGGTGGCTGACCTCCGTGTGGCAGAGAGCAACGCCAAGCTCAGCCGTGGCTCTCCTGGGAGAGGGTTTCACTCTCAACTGCAGTGCCCACTTTGGTTTCTTTTCTTCTAGCAAGTGGGACCAGTTTCAAATTGATACTTGCAAATATTTAATTTGCATGTGCAAAGTGGTGTAGGCTTTGGGTCACCTGCTCTTGATTTTTTTGTCTTCTCCTTGGATGCAGCGATTGCTACAGGAAGAAGTAGGATATGCAGTAATTCATTCAACAACAACAAAAAAATCTAATAAATCTAGTTCATAAATTAAGCCTGCAATGAAGGCAGATCATTGGTCTTCAGCCATGTGCATAGCAACCTGCTGGCCTGCCTGCCTGGTTTTCAGTTTAGGGAGAATATTCACAATCAGTCACCCAGTGCGCGTATGTTGATTTTAAGACACTGAATTATAACTTTAGAGGAGGTGCCGGCATTTATATGTATTTTGTAAATATTCCAGAGGATTATTTATTAGATTCAAAACTCTTTTCTTTTTTTCAGAGAGAAACCATCTAGGAAGATCACGGTGAACTTCAAGATTTGTGCATATAAAAAAGAAAACTGCAGCTCTCTTTTGGCAGGTAAAACCATCAATGATGAACTGTATGTGCTCCCATTTGTATGATAAGTGCTATTTCATCGAGAAAGGCCTAACAAGACTTTTACTTCCTACTCATTAGCTTTATCCAGAGCACCTCACTCCTGTTTGCACATCAAATAGCCATATACAGATCCTACTGAACAACAGCCCAACCCAGAGTGGGTTTTGCCCAGCCTCTGTCTACAGAAGCCAGTCTGGAGCCAGTAGTGCCTCTTCGTTAGCTGGTGCCCCCTTTACTACGTCGTCTGCCCCTTACCATGCATCACGCTCCACAACCTAGGAAAACGCCTCACCTGCAGCAGGAGGAGATGACACCAGCCCAAGAACCATGAGAAACTTCATTCGCCAATGAGGTATCCCATTCATCAGCTGTAATCAAAGTGGCCACAGGCAGCAGCAGGTGAGATCAGGAGAGAAGCAAAGCAATATGCGATCAAGAGTCCACATCTGCCACTGCTTCCCCCAGCCGGAGGGCTCCGAGGTAGCAGGTTTCTCATCCCCTCTGCTCAGCAGAGGGGGAGATGCTAGGTCTGAAAGCTGCTGTGAGCTGTGTCAGACAGCAGGCAAGGGTGAAAATAGAGATGGTGATTGCACCTGCGAGTGTGAGTTGGAGTTACTGACTCTGCTGCAGCATCCCCAACTGCGGAGCAGCAGCACATCCAGTGTCTGCTGACAGCAAACTACACTTCCCATGGGAGGACATGAAGAGTAACACCTTTCCCATAAATGAACTTTGCTTATTGCTATCACATGGACATTCTTAACACACACGTTGGTAGGACATTCTTGCTAGGGCAGCTCTGCTGGTGACTGCTGAGCAGACTTTACTTGCAGAAACACCTGAGTATCCTCTCCATCTATTCCTTTCTGGGTCTGTGAGCAATTTGGGACATGGCAGTACAATAGTACGGTGCCTGGCTGCCCAAAACCCTCCTACTGCCTTCTCCAGTCCAGTCTCTACATAAATCCCTGGGGAAAAGGGCAACGTAGGCAGGAGTGCAGCTATACAGATTCCCTCTGCAAGAAGGGACTCTCATTCTTCCCCCAACTGGTCCCTTGTAACCCACCCCCCACCCCCATAAAAGACAAGCACAGAGTGTCAATAAGTATTTAATTAATAAGTTTTTATAAACTACTCTGCTAAACTGAGCAGCCTATAAGGAAATAACATCTAGGGAGTGAAATAAGGAATGAGACTCCAACTGTCAGCTTTATGGATGTCTGCCGGTGGGATATGGCTCCTTCAGCTGTGATGGAAGGAGCTTATACTTTGGGAAAGAGATATAGGAGCTGATGCACACGCCTCTTGTATGCACATTTTCCACCTGGAAAATGTCTGTGAAGATACGGTCTGCTACACTGTGTCTCTGGCACAGGAGGGAGAAACAGATGGAGAGATCGTCTAAAACCTTTTGTTCTCCATAGTTAATAACCTGGAGCTCTTCTAATATCTAACATGTGTAGGTTGGCTTCATCTCCGCGTGCATGCTCTTCAGAGGAAAACCAACTGCATTCACCAGTTGGCTAATACGAAGATGTGTGACTGTTTTACGAAGAGAACAGGATAAGCTCTTAAAACCGTTGTGTCCTTTGCGAAATGCTGTTTACAGCAGATCTGTCATGAACATCAGTAACTCACCTTGCCGTCTTAGCACAGTACGACATTTTAGTGCCAGCAAAACTGGGAATGAAACCAGCCACGTTTTGACCCAAGTTTAGAAATTAGGAAAACCTTTATTTTCTTTTTTTTTTTTTTTTTAAGCTCAGACACATTGATCTGTTCTAGGGGAAGACTGCAGTGCTTCTGAACAAAGAATTTTCAGCGCATCATCTCATGCTCAAAATATAGCACTGGGCTTATTTGGAATTAAGCAAAATGTGGAAATTGTTATTTTTCCCATGAAAGAAATGTCCATTTCAGTCCAGCTTGACCTAAGCAACAACACAATATTGCTGGTGGAAGAAATTTCCTTCCTAACCCCCGCACGGTTTGTTGTACACTCTGAAATATATGATTTTATCATCCTTAATTTACCATGCAAAGCTACAAATAACAGTCGCCATAAAATTATCCATCCCTTGTTAAAATGCAGCTGGAATACACACCCTCCTTTGATAGTGAATTCCAGAAGAGGACGTCACCCTGTGTGAAGAATCACAGCCTTACTCCCATCCATGAGGAGCAGGTAATGTTAACTGACAGACGGCCATCAGAGCATCTTCCCAGCTCTGCCCAAAATGCACCCTTCAACAACTGAAACAAAACTTTTCAGCTCCTACAAAGTCCTTACATGACTTTGGAGCCCATGGCTCATGGCAATGAGACTTAGACTTCCAAACGAAATTAAAAATTTCCACCTTTCACCATTAGGAGTTGCCAGGGGAAGCCAATGTTGTTCATTCAGCCTGCAGCTTGCAATTTCCTGTTCATAAGTCATTTGCTTCTCTGTGACTTAGAGGGAATACAGATTTTTCTTGGGACACCAGGACTCAAGGGAATTACCTGTAGTTAAACATCTGATTAATGGCTCATTAAGAATCAGCAACAGTGTTTATTCAGTCCCTGTCTGAGTGTGGTTTTGCAATTATGTGCTTTTGAGACTGCAGGTGTGTGAAATATTCATAACCCAAATGAAAATATGATGGAAGTGCAGTTTATGCTTACTCAAGGGCTAGCTGTTCTAGATTATAAATATAAAATAGAAAAGCAAAAGTGCAATTATTACTCTGCCCAGGGAGTACCCAGACACCCACTAGACTCTTTACAAACATATTAGACACTACATTTCTGTCCCAAATAATTTATTCTAAGTGGCAGAGCCTCCTACCCCACTCATGCCACCTCTGATACATGCTACTACAAGATGCGAGGCTTACTTGTAAAAGCAACATTCATCACCGGATTACAGGTGTAGTAACCACTGCACACTGAAGGGCCTGTTCTTCTCGGGGGAAACATCGGGGGAAGAGAGAGGAGGAAGAGACAGACTAACGGCACTTGGCTGAACCTGTCTGCTAGGTTTCTGGGCATATATTAAAATCACAGTATTGAGGCTTTGATTCTGTTTAACGGTGAATTGTTCATTACCCTCATCCCTTAGCTGACCCCAGGAGGATGTAGGGTTTGGCCACTCTCTCCTGTGTATGACGTGCTTCTGACATTTGCTCTGTCAGCTCCAGAACAGCCGTGTACAACACCGCGTACAACAGGCAACTGCAACTTCTGACTTCATGCCCAGCCAGCAAGCAACAGTCATTTTAAAATATGCAACCATAACACTCTATTTTTGAAGATGAAACAAGGACTGGAGAGCAAGAGGAGGGTCGGGAGGCTGGTACCTGAGCAAACACTGTGACTCAAGAAGAGTTTCCCCATCAGCTTCAGGTGGGGCAAAGCCCATTCTGAAACAGTTAACTTTTCCTCACTGTGGCTGCTGCTCTAAGCATCAAGCTTTCCCAAAAAACTGCTTCCTTTTTCTAATTTATTGTATGCTGTTGTTTTTTAAAAAGGTGGTTTCAGAATTCCTCTGGGTCCCATATATGCCGTGCTACCACCTTGCAGAGGCTCTCGGTGGTACTGTACAACTAAATATTAGTCACAGGAGAATGGGAATGGATAGCCAGGCAGAAACAAATCTAAAAGCAGTGAACCATCAAATGTGAGGAACACAGGAGGAAGCTGACAGGTGAAGGACTGTGCAGAGTCCCTAAATCCAAAGCGAATTTCTGAAATGGCACTTTTTTCCAAGAGGAGTATTTCTAATAGTCTCTCTCCACTGCAAAAGGGAAGGACTTATCTGTTTGCCATCACTGACTGCCTAATGTAAAGTACTTTATATTAGCCTAAAAGAATGCAGCCAAGTGCTTCCAGATGGTGGGAGGCAACAGGCAGGATGGCCGCGGCCAGGCAGCGCCTGGTGTCTTCTCCCCACTTGCCGCAGGTAGGGTGCGGAGCTGGTGGATACAGCCTGGTCCTGGAGGCTCCTCCTGCCTGAAGGCAGCAGCTACATCTCCCCCCGCTTTGCCTTCTTTTCCCAGGCTGAACAAATCCACAAATGTGCCTCCTTCTCTTGGCTCATGGGTAGGAGTAGCCTGAGAGAGACATTATGGATGGGCATCTACAGCATGAGCCAAGAGCTCCAGATGTTCAGATGGGGAGAAGGAACTCCCAGGCAGTGACCATACTGAAGATCCCACAACTTTGGGCTGAATGCTACTATGATTTCTAAAAAGGTGCCCAAACCCATTTTAAAAATGTATTTAATGTTGGGGAATCCACTATGGTCTGTAGTAAGCTGCTCCAGTGTTGATTACTAAAACCATTTGCCTTTTTTCTATTCTGAGTGTTTCTTATTCCAGTTGCTAGGCTGGGATCATGCTGCAATGTCCTCCATGACATCCAAGGGTCCCCCGCTGCCAGAAGTCTTCCTCAGTGTTAGCACTTGTAAGATCCCTCCCAACTCCTCTTGGAGAAGCTAATGAGATGGAGCCACCTTTAGTCCATAAGCCAGGACCTCTAGAACTCAAACCATTCTTCTAATATTTTTTTTTTTCAAAAGCATTTCTAAATTTGTCACATAGCATCACAGAAATGGTCTGTCTTTATTTCTCTATACAGTGATAATATCTACATGAACTCATTCTTCCCCAGTTCACACATTCAAGGTTCCTATTTAATTTCTCAGCCACTGCAGCCAGTTCACATTAAGGTGTTTATCATTTCTAAAATACAGTCCCCTCAGCCAGTAAGCATGACCTATTTTCTTGGTTCCTGGACCTCATATTTTCTGTGTCATTCAAATGAGTCTGGTTGCTCATTGGATCCAGATCACTCTGAGAACTGATTTATTATTTACTCATCTACTCGCTTTTCTGCCATCTGTAATTTTTGTCATTAGTATTTGGATATTTTCTTCTAGATCATCGATAATGATGCTCTATGACACTGAACCAAAAATAGATTGCTGGTCAACTGAAGAGAAGCAGCCACACTGAATGTTGGTTCCCTGCTACCAGTTACTGTAACGTAGCTAAAATATCTGTAAAAGTGAAGGCCATTTTGAAGGCCCATTTAAAAAACTTTTGGAAAGCCTCCAAAATAGAAAAAGGGAGACTTCTGCACTGTTGCCAAAAAACCTCAAAGCTCAAATCTGTTTTCTTTTTTTTTTTTTCCAAACAGCCTTTTTTTCATGAGGTAATACTTTTTAACTATGTCGGGGCTTTTAAGTCCTGAAGGATAAGGACATACGAGAAGAGTTGTCCCATTATTGTCTTGTTAACTCTCCTATTGCTGGCATACATGCAAAAGGCTGGGAGAAAATATTCCTTGTTAAAATTTCTGCCATCCTTTCAGATTTGAGGAGAGCCACCGTTTATTCTCAGCTGTCATTTCTAGCAAAATAAAGAAGAATGTCTGGGGAAAAAAATCCCAACCTTCCATCTCATTTTTTCTTTTAAGCTGTATGTTTGATAAGTTCTTGCAATATGAAGTTCTAAAAAGCCAACTATCTCCTTTAAGTTCGAAATATAATAGTTTCCTATTATAATAATTTCCTATTATAATTTGAATACTGGTCAAGCTTTTCAATCTACTGCAGAAAGACATTCAAGGATGCGCCAAACGTTAAATTTTAGCATTACCTATTGTACCATTGTCAGTGCTATCTTTTTTTTTAGTTTGTAAAATAAATTAATACACAATGGTAATCCTCGAACCATAGAGCTTCCACCATGCAGGAATCCAAGAACTGGGTTTGGGACAGTGAGTTAGTGACAAAAATAGCAAGCAACTTGCAATTCTTAACCAGTCTTGTACTATGAAAGTCTTCTGCCACCTGGCCAGGATATTTGTGATGAACTTCTAGGAAAGATAAGCTTTGAAGCAGCTTCAGAAGATGATAAGGCTGAGGGAAGGATGTGTTCATGCATTTGCTTGCAAGTATTTTATCTTTGCGGGGTCCAAAAGCAAGCACAGAGAACCAAGCTGTGAGCAGTCTCAGGGAAACCACATATTTGACTTTAGATGTGTGCTTGTACCCAGTTAAATCAGGGCTCCCATGGCTTGTCTGTCTCGCTCCCATTTTTACCACAGGCACTTGTCGAGTCGCTCAGCGATTTGCGGTTCTCTTATGGGCAGACAGCTCCTTAATACATGAGATCTTTCTAAGATTGATAGAGAGAAGGTCATATGCTTTTCCTCGGCTCTGTGCTTAATGCTATTCAAGGCTTTAAAAATACATATAGCAAAAGGCAATACTTGTCAAGGTTTAGGTGAGTGTCTACTGAATTCATTGCTACTTTTGGGAGACAATTTGCCATACCTCTGATGGAGTAGGACAGTCTTGTAAACAAAAGAAAATGTAATGAATATAACAGGAAAAGAATGAGACTTTTGTCCCCATTGTCACATGAAATATCTCCTTCTCCCCCCCAGGTGTAGGAATACTTATCAATACTATGTTTGAATCCTACCTATTAAATAGCGGAAAATAGAATCATTTCACAGAACTAAAACCTGTTTCTAAAAGAGGGAGAGGTTCAATCCGAGAATCCACTAATAGCATCATTAAAAGTAGAGCCCAGTTCCCAGGCTGTAGCCTGCAGTCCCACAGGGCAAGGACAATACTGCGCTCAGTCTTGTCCCCAGTGGGTGAAGGCTCGTCTGCGCCGCGGCCAGGGGAATCTGTCCCCGAGAAGCCCTTCTCCATTTCTTTCCTCTAAAAACCTTAGCCAGGAGTCTGAGGTCTCTTCATTGTCACAACACACAGAGCAGACCTGCCCTTCATTTCAGGGTTTCAAACCAAAAAACCGCAACTGGTGCTCTAATTAGCAGCTCTGCCGACTTCTTCTGGACTGCGAAGGATTGAGGAGTCACAGCCAACCTTTGATTTAAAATCAAGAGGGTTACAGCCTGGCCTTCCTTTGAGAAACACAGATTTCCGCACTCCGGTACTCATTAGGAAGGAAGCTTTTACCGCCATACATATGCTTTATTAAAAGGCTGAACTTTTTAATAGATGAGAAGTTACACCCAGATGTTCAATTCCACCCCTTCTTTCTCCGTGCCCACCGGAGACCCGTGGGGCCGGGGCAGCGATGCCTCTGCTGCACCATTGGGGTACATTTCATTGCCAAGAAAAGCCGATGCTGAGACGAAGGTTACTTTGCTGCTTACATAAGGGCTTGGGTTTTTTTTTTTTTGACTCCTCTGTTACCAAGGCTTTTCAAAAATCCACAATAGGCCCAATTTAGCTGGCCCCTACACCAAGTGCCTTGCAGCGTCTGTGAGAGCAATTAAAGGCACTATTCCCAAAGCTGTCTTCTCCTCAATTATGTCAGCAAACAAAGAGGCGTGACTGTGTAAGACCCTCTCTATTAAACAAACCAGGCCTACTTATTTTAGCTTTGATCAGGGGAATGAAGTCAGCAGGGAACAAGGGCGGCAAAGCAGCACATTCGCTCTTGGACTTCTGAGGTTTACAAGCAAAAAAGAGAGAAAGAAAATAATGATGATGTGCAACTTGAAACTAAACTCGTCCTTTCTGCAGAGCACAAGGTCTGTACACCAAGCACCTCACAGGACAGAGGGGCCTCAGGTTCCCGGGACTAGAAACTGGGTGGCCATTACAGCTGGCATAACAAAAAGCAAAGAGAAATTTCCATCGGGAATTTATCTTCCAAAATCTCTCCTTTTTCAGAGGAGCTCATAGCAGGACGATCTATGGTTTGTATCCCTTTCTGTTTCAGATGTGGCAAGAGATACCATTAATTGCTATGTCCCTGCCTCATCGCTTAAGAAAGTAAATAAAAGCCAAGCAATTATGACACCTTGAATTCTGCTATTCTTTTTATTGGTATAAATCTATATTAAGTTATAGTATACTGTTATAGTATACTGTTAAGTATAAAAAGACAACATGTTCCATAAACTAATAGTATATTCTTTTCTTTCTTACAAATTTCAGTAATTGCCACTTTGTTTGGGTTTTTTTTGTTGTTGTTGTTTGGTCTTGTTTGGACTAAGTTTTTTGCCTGAGCTTTTGTGCTGAGTCAGGATAAGTGTTGTCCCTCATCCCAGACCCCCCGTCACCCCTGCAGTCTCTGCTGGAAAAGCCAACTTTGCATTTCTCGGCTAATGAAACATTCAGCAGAGTCTGGGAAGGGAGGGTTACTATCAGACTCTTCCTACTGGGAAGTAAGTATATCACAGTATTTCTTAAATGAGAAACACAGCGTCTGTATTAGCTATTTTGACATCAGTCTTAAAACGTACTTGGTCGTGCATATAACAGCCTAGAAGACAAGAGCTGTGCTTGTTCCTTGGGGTCCCTAGGAACCAGTCTCAGGAGTTACAGTAGTTCTACCAAAGCTGCACCACATGGAAAACCTGCACAGATCAGCTGGCCAACTTCTCAGCAATGTCTCCAGGATGAATGAACAGGGGGCTTGTTCAGAGGATTATTTTTTTTAACATAGATTTAATGTTCGCAAAAGCGGTGGATGCACAACAATGGAAACAGAAGCCGCTTCCACGTCTGCAGACCTATGTCTTGGTGCATGCAGAGGTACTGACGGTTGGGGAGACAGCAAGATTATAGCTCTTTGCATAAAAACTTACTCAACCATTACTTCGTTTTAATCTCCTATTTATTACTGGCTGCATCTGCTTGTAAATTAGGACAGTAAGTTGTCTGGAGCTCTTAATGGCACATTTGACTGCTGCTTTGAAAGATCATCTGTACAGTCAACAAAATAATATTAATGGGTCATTACTTCAATAAAGCAAACCACAGAACGACAACAGCGATAGCATTAACAGGATGGAGATAATGAAGTCTTGGAACTTCCCTAGCGCCTGATATCAAAACACTTTCCAAAGGAGAGCAGTATTTTTTTACCCCATTCTACACATGGGGAAACTGAGAGAAGGAGCACTATATGGATTCTCAAATAGTAACACAGACAGATGTTTGAAGCTCGGAAAGTGAAATTGATATTTGCCACAGGCCATATTCTAGAGTTTTTATTTTACCATCACCTTCTCTTTTTGAGTCTGCGCCTCTGCCAGCTCAGGGGCAGGCTGCTCTGAAGGAGGAGGAAAGGCTGTGGTTGCCCATTGCCACCCTCACGTCACCCCCATTTGCCAGTTCATGCCCGTAGTCTTTCAGCTTTCTAGAAGTATCCTTCATTCCTTGAAGAGTTCATTTCCTAAAGGCATGCTGTGTATGCTGGTGATTATTCTAGGGCTTGCCTGGATGGAGATATGTGGGGAAATTAATCCAAAAATCCTCTGTGAACTTGCTCAGAATCAAAGTAGCCTCAAGTGGTTTAAGCTCAGCTAATGAAGGCATGACTGAGCCTATCTGCACAGAGCTCTCAGTGCCATTTGAGTCATCTACTTTATCAAACCCTTAATTTTGGATCAACAGCATTACAGACAAACCCTCTCAAAATAAAGGAGAAACACCAGGAGGACAACAGGATGTGGGTAACTATCAGTAAGCATTTTCATAGCAATTGCTCTACAAAAGCCAAATCTTATAGTCCTGATGAGGGAAGACAAGAGGAGTCTGCTTCAGAGACT
This sequence comes from Dromas ardeola, assembly GCA_013398915.1. Classification (NCBI taxonomy): domain Eukaryota; kingdom Metazoa; phylum Chordata; class Aves; order Charadriiformes; family Dromadidae; genus Dromas; species Dromas ardeola. The sequence goes on along the minus strand of VYZM01017800.1, from coordinate 727,788 downwards.
TGTGGATAATGAAACCAGGATTTTGGCAGTTCAGAAATGTGCCAGAAGCTGCTCTGGGTCCTTCCTTCTGAGGAAGAACAGAAGAGGGGGTGACTCGATGCAGACACTGCGTGCGCATAGGAAACCTGTCCTTGGAGAGAGTGCTGGGGGGAGAGGAGACGCAGGTCTCCTGCGGGGAGCTGCACGGCAGTGAGAAAATTAGACTTCTGATAAAGTCACCAACCAGATTTGTCACCACTCTCAAAGTACAAACTTTGTGACACCTGGTTGGGTTCCTAAAACTCCAGCATCACTGTGATGGAGTACGAAAAAGCATTACTTGTTCTTTTGACCACCAGATCTGTGACTGCCATTAATTTAAGGAGGTCACACTTGCAAACACCTGTTTGAGAACTGCTTTTTGAGCAATTATTCGGCATCCTCAGCTTTCACCAAAAGATATTTCTGACCCTCCTGGCTGGAGAGAAGTGCCTGAAAATGTAACTCTCCAAGGACCAAAATTAAAAGACAAATAAACTCAGATTTCACCCTTTTCTTTCAACCTTTTCTCAATTTCTCATGAATTTCAGACCAGTCTCAACATGGTTATTCAGGATCCAGCTCTCCCTTCCTGGTGCTGGAGGATGGGGTCCGGTGGCACATTCCCAGGAGAGAGTCCAACCTCTCGGGGACCTTCCTCTACCAGAAGGAGGGGCATGAGCCTGCAGCAGCCATACTTCAAATACTTTAAAATCTACGGTTTTCTGCTAATCTGCTCCATTTGAACAGAAGCAGTGCAGTCAGTGCTGGAAGCGGACCAATGCCTTGGAGAAATACTTCAGTTTCTCCCAGCTTTGGAACCTCGGCACAATTTTTGATCTTCCCTGTATGCTCTCACCAGATCAGTGTATCATCACACCAGTTCCCTCTGCTGAAACAGGGTCATCCTTCTCCCCACACAGCTGAACATCTCACCCAGCCTCTCATCATCTTATACCACAGATCAACTCTAATTTTCTTTTCTCTAGCACAGAAAACTGCCATTTTGCTCTGCTTGTATTGTCTGAGAACGCCGCTGTAAAGACATTTTGCTTAGCTTCACTTCAGGCTATGCCCTTCCCTTCTACGTAGCCCTCCTCTCACCTCACTTCAGCGGCCACATCAAACCTAAGCTGCTTGGTCTGTATTTTCAAGACGCTTCACAACTTATATCTGCCTTATCCATCATTTTTCGCTGAATTTCACGAGATCAGCTCTCACCTTCAATCAGCCCCAGTGCCAGATGGAAGCAGCCCCAAATCCTTCCCCCACCCTCCTCAATACAGCTAACTAAGATGAAACAGCAATTCCTCCCTTCTGCGCCAGAGACGGTGGCAGATGGCACCACCCTGTTTATTACAGGATAATCCCTTTTTAAAGGAAGATAAGGAAAAAGAAATACACAGAAATTTTAATGAGGACTTTGAAATGGAGTTCCTGCATCTTTACGCAGTCTGGAAGTCATCGCTGGGGTCACCGAGTGCAGTCCATGCTATCATGTGCACTGCATCGTATTATCACTCCATAAACTTATTGAGCTGTGGCTTAAAAGTAGTTGGGGTCTTTTTCATTGCCATTCATATCAAAAAGCTGTTCCAGCCTCCCTGTCCTAATGGCTGGAAAACTTTTGATTTCCAGTGTGAGCTAATTTATGTCCCTTTGTTCTTACAATAACACTCTTCTCCAGTGCAAATAGTCCTTTTTCCTCCCTGATGTTTTTACAGACAGTAATCGTAACCCTGCTAAGCCTTCATTTTGCTATGATCAACAAGCCACGCTCCTTTAGCTTTCTTTTGTAAATCAGGCTCTCCATTCTCCTGATCTCCGTAATACCCTCATCTGCATGTGTCCCTGTTTTAATTCACATTTTTTGAACATAGGTATTCCACAAATGGCTGAATCATGCATGGATTTTAACAGCTCCTTATCTACATAGCCAATATTTTTCCTGACATGGCCCGTGTCCTTTTCACAACTCATCACAGCAGTGGGCATAAAAATTTTGCATAAAAAATTTTGATTCTGAGGAGCTGATGCCAGACTAAAAGGCCTGTACACACCGGTCTCCCTATTTCTCTCCCTTTCTTAAATACAGACACCGTGTTTGCTATTCTTCAGTCACACAGTGCCACCCTTGAGTTGATAGATTTATTAAAAACTCTTACTACCAGATTTGCAATTTCACACATCAATTCTTCCACAACTTCAGGACCAAAAGTTTCCACTCCACACTCCCCGCTCCCCCCAACTTATGGTATGGAAATCTTTAAGCTTTTATTCCACTTATGGTGAGGCAAACTCTGTTCCAACACACTCCTCCCCATTAGCCACTGCACTTTTACCCCCGTGCAAACCGGCCACCTTGAATTTCTCTCTACATGCACTGGGATACGGTCCTCGCCATAGTGAGTGATGATTCTATGCCTACAGTGAAAGTATGATATTGGATTTGTGCTGAGATGTTAAGAAACACATAGGATATATTGAGCATTTCAGAAATTTAGCAGGGGTATCACGATGAACAAGTATGTTTTAAAAACCTCTGTGTAATGCTTGAGGTGGAATAAGCACCATATATCGACTGGGCCATTAAAACAAAATCTATCCCAGGATTTGAGTGCGTTTCTGCAATAAAGAGGAGAGAACAATGGTTGTGGCAGCCACAGCCCTAGTAACTGCCTGGGTACCTTGTGAGAAACCAAAGTCCAAAAGATGAAGCAAAGAAGGCACAAAAAAAAGGTGAAAACAAATATTGCAAGACACCTGAACAGCTATTTCACTGCTACAGAAAAAAATGCTGTGTGCTTTCTTTAGGAACAGCATCCTAACGCTCTTGCTTTCATTGAAATCAATGGAGAGCACTAGAAGAGCCCATTAGCATCACAGTCAGCTGCTGTACTGTGGATCTACTCTCTGATATCCACGGGAGACCTCAAATTCTCCTAGTACAGCCCTCTTAAAGTCTGTCTGACATGGAAACAGGCCCCACAGCTGAAACACTTCAGACTCCCTCTAGATACAGCTTAACTCAAAGCTCTGTAGCTGGTGAAATCGCTCGGCTGCGGGGCCTGAGAGGAGTGGGACGTGCCCTGCCTGTCCTGGCAAAAGTCTGGAGAGGCAGCTGGCGTCCAGGGGAGCACAAGCAGATGCAAGGAAGGGGCAGTGGAGGATGGAATATTTAAAATGCAAGAGGCACGAACACATGGGGTACCAAGAGAATCGATTCAGCTTTTTCTTCCTATCTCACTCTGGGCAAATCACTCCGTAAGCTAACACCCAGCTGGTCTGGGTGCAGAACACAGACTGCATCTCTTCCCTGCCTCTCCCTTGAAACATAAATACATGAAGCCGAAGTCACAGGAGCCGAACAAGTCCAATGCCAGGCAGAAGGAGCAAGCTGGCCGGCCCTGGACCGGGGCTGGCATGCTGCTGCTAAGCAACGTGCAGGCACAACCCGCAGCCCTGCGTCGCAAAAACCAATCAAGGCAGCATCTCGCTCCCCTTACATTAAATGTCAGCTTACAAATGGAAGCGACACATCACAAACCATTCCCCGCCGTAGCGGTGTGGTCTCCTCCCGAACCCATCTCCCCGCGCCCGGCTCGCGCGAGCTGCTGCTGCGTGCCCTGGGAGCACGCCTCTGCTAAATCACTCCCCGAGTCTCCGAAGTACAATTTTGTTTTATAGTCGCTGTCAAACCAAAACGTTTCATGTTAATTTCTTACAACCTACTCCACTGTCTGCTATGCTCCGGTTTGATATTTATTCCCCTGCCAAACGTGCATTTATTTGTTGACATTTTTATTAAATTAGACTGCAATAAATCTGCCTGCATTTATTTTTATATCCCTTCATGCTCAAGTATGCAAAGGACCCCGAAGTAAGTTGCATACCTTAAATGCATGGCCAAATGCTCGTAAGCATTTCACAGAGGGTAAATAAAGTCAAAGTACTGGCAACCCAAAATGATACCGACCCAGCCTGGCTGGGCTGGAAGGGGACCGTTGGAAGCAATGTTTTTGTTAAAGTGGGCAATCTTCTCTCTCCTGAGCAGAAGGGAAGATTCTGGGAACAGCTCCGCTTCCAGCCTGTGAAAATTCACATTTTGAATTTCCTTGTAGACAGGATAGAGAATTTCTTGAGCCTCGGTGTCAGCAGATTTTTTTTCAGAGTAAAAAATAGCTTTTAAATGGTTGCACATTACAAAATGTTGCCGTAAGATACAATATTAATGAAATTCCAACATGCAGTTAGTGGTCAAATGCTACCCATCTCTTAACAGACAATCTAAAAACAGCCTTAGCTCACCAGGCACTGGGTAAATACAGTTGTGCATGGGAAAAGTGAGGCGTAGAGGGGTTTGATTTGCCTGATGTCACCCATCACGATGTCATCAGTCAGGAATAAGGATCAGACCAGCTAAATGCTGTCTGTAAAAACCTGAGGGACCAGACCAGCTGTCTCACATTTGCGTAATTCGAAGCTTCTTTCTGAAAGTTCTATGGAAAAGAGTATTTTTGTGTAGTACCTTTTTATCCTAGCTGCAACGGGGAGAAGAATAAGTTAAAAATTCACCACAGCAAGGTCACTCAAGGTTGCGGCTTTTCCTCAGCTCTCTCCTGCTGTCCCTTGTTGTATCGGTCACGCCTGATATTATGCAGCACACGTGCCCTGCGAGCCACAGGCGTAACGGTGGCATGCTAAAGAGGGTCCTCACGCCTTATTTCTCCCTCCACGCCATTCACACCGAACCGGATAAAAGGAATGCAGAGAAATTCAGAACAGCTCCTCCAACTTCAGAGGACTCTGAACACAGGGAATTTTTGCTAAATTACTATGTCTCGAAATTGGCAACAGCACACTGATTATGTCTCATTGTGACTGTGATGTCCTTGGCGATGGAGCCGAGAGACCGCAAAGTGAATATAATGCTCCTATATGTGACTCTAATGACTGATGGTGCTCTGCTGTGGGTAGCAATTTTGAAATAACGGAGAATGACGACAAAGAATATTGCCTTTGTCTTTTTGCTTCAGAAGAACTTTACGGGTAACTAAGGAGTAAAACACAGTATTGCCAGCTACACATGCTGCTAAGAAGGAAATCTGCAGCCCCATCAAGTAGTTTGTGCTAATCTGCCCTATATGTAGTCCTGCAGGGTCGGCTGAGTGCACGAAGAGGGGAAAGGTGGGCGCTCGCTCCTGGGCAGGGCGTTCTCACGTGCAGGATGAAATCTCAGAACAAAGGGACAGGCAACAAGTGCTGCAAATGACACGATCAAATTAATAAATTAAATTAAATGTAGCATTTTTTAAATTGGGAGCCAGATGCTCTCCTCACTCTGGCTGCTTCCTGTCATTCTGATAGCTCACAGCAACCGTCGCACTGAATAAAACAAGTGCTTGATCCCACGGAGGGGTGAACTGAATGCTTTGGTGACATGCAGCGAATGCAGCTATGTTGTCTTCGAGACCTGACCTAGTATCGGTGTTTGCCAACCCTTTGTGCCATGGAGAAGTGCCAGTGTGCTCAGGAATACCTCGTGTTTCGTGACTCAGTCAGCAAGTGCACAGGGGACACACAAAGTGTGTCCCACATTAGACAGGGATGATGGAGTTTCGCTCCTTCCTCAGCTACCATCTGACAGAGCATGAAGGACTTCGGTACAGACAAATGCTGCCGCCAGTCGAATGGAAAACACCGTGTGTCAGCAATCACCATGCGGATGGGAGAGGTGAAGAGCAACTCGCAGAGGAGAGCACAGAGGGAGGCTGAATGCAGATCCCCCCACCAGCATCACCCGCAGGAATCTCCAGATCTCCTCTGAGATCTCCTGTGCCCATCCTGCCCACCACGAGGAGACCTGCAGACCTGAGCCCTCACTGGCGAGAGCAGCCTGCAGATCCACCCTGGCTGTGGGACCACCGAGCGCACCGACCGTTGCACACGAGCTGACTATTTTGATTTTTCCACACTGTCTGAACAAGCTAATTTAAACTTGTGCAGGTCAGTCTCCAGAGATGGAGGGCTGACATAAGAGGGGCACGGAAATCTATTTCTGATCTGCCAGAACAGCAGGTCCTGAGAAGTCCAAGTGCTGTGCTGGCAGCACATTACTGTTTGCCTTTGAGGGATGGGGAAATCAGAAAAGAGGAAATTGGTTAACTTCAAGATAACACAGCTGATTTGGGGAAGTGCCACCATGAAGCCTTTGCTTTGATGGTCATTCAGACTCCTGAAGATACTGGACTGAGCAAATTTTGTTTTAATCCATCCTGAAGGATTTTAAAGTCAAGATATTGTTCTGAAAATGAGCTCCTCGCTCAAACCCCCATGCAGACACCGATTACCATGGTGGCCTTTCTGTTCTGGCAGTGGCGATTTATTAATCTTCTCCCCTTCCGTTACTGCAGAAGCCAATGGAGAACAGAAATGTAATGACAGGCCTGAGGAAATCCTTGTGAAAATCTTTCCCTATGAAGATGGCAAGTTGGTGCCCACAGCATCTAATCTCCTCCCAACTGTGAACTCACAGAGAAAATGAGACAGAGAAGGTGAAGTTTTCCTGACACCTAAGAAACAAGTTTAGGTGGGTACAGCGGCCTGTGTCCTCTTCCACCCAACAACAAGCCCAAGGGTCTTTTTGAACCAGAAGAGACTGATCACGCCTAAGGGCTGTTCCTTAACACATTTCTTAGTATTGCAGCTTTCTGAACAAAATTCATTCCTTGCATGGGGTGAAGGCCATACCCAAGACCTGTTTCCACCTCAGTCTAGAGGGCTGGGCTTTTTACAAGTTTAAATGGTGATGACAGCTCCAGCGGTCAAGCTCTGAGGAATCTAGCGGAGGCAATTTAAAAAGTTAGTGCTCCCAGCGGTCCGCTCTCCCCAGAACAATTAGAGGCAAACATGTGCCTGCATTTCAATGGCTTCGGCGTAGAGGTTGGCATATTAATGCGATCCCATCGGCAGCCACAGCTTCAGCCGAAGCACTGAACTTTGTGCTGAAGGGACTGCGTGGCTCTGGCTCCTGGGCAATAGCTGAGGGGACAGAACTTTGCTCTCCCCATCACTCCAGCCCATCTCCCCGTGTCCTCAGCCACCTCCCAGCACGCAGACAGTTTGCATTGACGGTGTTTGTTACTTCTGCGGGATTTCTTGGCCAGGCTATTTTGAGTGAGAGGTTTGGCAGTGGGGCGGATAGTGAGCTGGGCACTGCCCTAACTCCAGGGGCTCCGGGCGCCTCCCAACCAGCAGCTGAAATGGAGCTGGGGCACACGGCATCACGTGGACAGTGAGTCCAGGGAGGAGGAGGAGGAGAAAGCCCAGCCACAGTGAGGGTGTTCTGCATGGAAATTTGCAGTCTACCAAGGTGAAGGGCTGTCCTAGCTTCTCCTTCCTCAGGCCTGCTTTTGTGTTTCAAATGAGAGGGTTTTGCCTCCTTTCCTGCTGCTGAACATTGCTTTTCCTCGGGAACACTGGGGAACAATTACAGCAACGTGAAAATGGTAAAAATAACACAAACCCAGCGCATTCCTCATGACACCGACAGCCAGAATGCTGTTTAGTACGGCAGAGAGCAGAAACATTAACATGTTTAATAACCAAACAGGTGAACACGATCTGCACTTTAAACCACTAGCAACCACGCTCTCTTTGCTAGAAATATTTCAGAAAGCCAGAATACCTCCATGGCTCTGTGAACACACTTAACAGTGCTCAGTAATTTGGCACTTGGGATGACAATCACTGTAGTTTTTGTACTGTTTCATTTGTGGCAGCACTGCGGCACAAAAATATTTAAACATTGCTAGGTTAAAATATGTGTTTTCCCAGTGGTAATTAGTACAAGAAAATCAGGCTAAACATATTAGTTTGAGTTGGCTTTTTCATTCTCCTCCTGTAGTTTTACACTTCACAGTCACAATAATTGTAGCCCTTATGAACAATTACGTAAAATTATGTAAAATGCAATATGATCAAGGTATTAGACTATTATTATCCCAGCTGCAAATGCATGAATCATTACTACAGAGTACCTAAAAAACCCAGAATTTTCTGTCAGTTTGAGTTTAGGGGACTTTTTTTGTCTTCTGGATGTTCGTGACAATTAAATCATACCTTGATAAATATGAAAGGAAAAAATCCAGCATAGTTATTATGAGTCCTCATTGGGAAGCAAGAGAGTGGTTTTCATGAGTTGTGCTTGTTTTGCCACTTAGTTAATCGACTGGCTTCTCGCTTGGCTGGAGAGGCCTTTCTGGAGCGGGTATCCAGGCAGAGCTGGGAGGGATGCGTGGGGTGTCTTTGGGAGCTGGTCTGGTGGGGAGAGAAGATCTGGCAGACTGGAAGAGGGCTTGGCTTGAGAATGTGTGTTTACTGAGCAGCCTGTTGAATGCATGACAGTTACAGGTAGCTGACAAATGACAGAAGGACCCTGTAGAACCTTAGATCTGAATGAAGACAGGAATTTCCCTCTCTGCTTTAGTCTGTCGGATTCCTTCCTGAAGGGCAGCGATGCGTGTCTTTTCTTGGGCATAAAAACCAGAATTTTTTTAAAATATATTTGTGTGTGTGTGTATAAACCCCCCCATATTTTAAAAATTAGTCTCCTTTTTTGGAGAGGGCAACAAACATTATATTAACGCAAAGGTCCCGCAACCTGACCTTAAAATCAATGGGACCGTAGACAGATGAGGAGTCCCAGAATCACCGGTCAGATCTCAGGACGTGTGTCAATTTCCCTCCCTGCTGAAGGATAACTGTTCCCACTGATTTTGAAGGCATTAAACTAGTAGGTTGGGGGAAGGAACACCATGACCTGTTTCTTTCTTTTCTATTTCCTATGGATGTGTATGGTGATTTGAATGTAAGACAAAACTCTGGAGATCGCTCAGGAAATTTTCATATAATCCACTCTCTCCTAAATCTTACAAGAACCATGAAGATCATATTACAGTGTTACAAAAAATAATAGAGCCTTGAAATTAGGGGGAAAAGTCATAGAGAAAAATGTGATTAAGCCAGGTTCTACGGAAATTACATGTCGTTGGCTTTTATTCCTGAAAAGTGAGTGAAACAGAACCGAGATAAAGCACTAACAAATACGTGAAGAAGAGTCTTAGCGTGCTGAAAACTGAATAACCACTATGAATTGGTCAAAAGAAAAGGACAATTATTTATACATAGGTCCAGAATAGAGAAATTCTTGCCTTGGAGGATAAAGCTAGTGGGCTGGATTTATCTTTCTCCCCATTGCTCTTATAGCCCATCCCTCTTCTCCCTCCTGACCCTACCTGCAGTAAAACCTACTGATTTGCTGACACCAATCCTTGCTATCCAATACCCGTGTCACAAAAACTGGACAATGTTCATGTAAGAACAAGAAACTGGACCTGAGATAACAACAGATGAAGTGGCAAAGAGGGAAAAGAGACAACGATTCGTCAAGGAAAGGACACCACAAATGTTCCCTTTCTTTAGTTCAAAGTACAACAGTCACTCCCTAACAGGTTGTTATGGAGAGTTGGGGCTTTTAAGGAAATCGCAGTGAAAAACTAATGCCTTCTCTTTCCATTCACAGAATCAGGTGCTGGTGCTGAGTCTTTCAATGACAAACACAGGCACTGACAGCAGGACCCAAATAATTCTTGAATCTAAAGGAAGAGCACTCAATATCCACATTTGGAGCAGAAAGCCATCTCCTGTTTTAGGTTATCGCCTACGGGGAACAGCAATAGGGCTGCTTTGTATCTAGAGCCCGGCTGCAGATGCCCAAGCTTGCAGTAATTACGGAACTGGCAAAGCCAAGTCTGTTAAACTTGAGATCAGCATTAATAAATGCAAGAGAAAGCTATCTACCTAATTGTCTGGAAAAAAAACTATGTTCCCCATTTGCAAGAATAAGACAATATTAATTGTTGCTCAATAGCACGAGGTTGTTTTTTGAGCGCCTTGTTGTGCCTTATTTTTTCCTTGAAAAGGAGAAAAAAACAAAAATAAAGAAATGTGTGCATGGGGGAGAAGGGAATATAACTAGAAGTGAAATGCTAATGTTATTTCATTAAATAATTTGTGGAGAATGAGATACGAGATCGACATTCTCAAAGAATAATTTCTTTAAATACCTTGTGCTCAAGATTCCCCTCTAGGCAACTTTTCATCTTTCTTCATTAAAAAAATAGCATTAAATTTTATTAAAGAGTCCCAATTAAGCTGGTAACTTGCTTCAAAGAGCATCCAGGCTTAGGGGGATATGTTAAACGTTAACAGTGATGGGAAGATTCACCCGTAAAGCTGATTTTAAAAACAGCATCTTTCTGACTGGTACAATTTGGCTTGCACACCCTTAAGGCATTCTCCCAAACCTAACTGATGCTTATTTTGGGAAGCAGCAGATAAATGCTTGGATTTAAGGTCAAGTAGATGGCGAAGTTGGCTGTAACAAATGCAAACTTTTCTTGATAGCTTTGGAAGATGGTAAAGGACAATTTCATTTTTCTAAAATGAGCATTTTTCTTAGATCCCAAATTGATCTGATTCAAGGGTGGCAACAGACACATCGGAAGCAAAGCTTGTGAATTTAGCTTTAATGCCATCTATCCTGACAAGTTGCATACCTTGCCTTCTTGTTTAGACGGAATTGGCAATAAGCACAACAGCTAAAAAATAAACCCTCAGCCTTGAACGGAGGCCGGTCAGAGGAAGAAAGATGTCAGTCCCATGTGCCTTAATTCTCACAGTCAAAACCAATAGGAAGGTGGACACATCTTTTTGTTTTCAGAGAAATACTCAGAGTATGAAGTGTTGGGTTTTTTTTGAAAAGACAGATGTTACCAACGGCCCTCGTAGCCCAGTGCATGGGAATGGGGCTGTGGGGTCAGGGTGCTCCTGAGCACATCCGCAGCCCCTGGGAGAGGTGAGAAGCTCTACCTGGTGACAGAGGCAAAGCTGCAGTACATCTAATGCTGACAAGGGTTGAGAGGTGCCTTCGGACCCAAAATGGAATAAACTGACTGCATGGCCTGGCCAAATACTCTTTTGCTGATGCCTGCCTGTGGGTAAGGGATGACGGACACTCCACCTTCATCGCTTTACATTCTAGGGAGGAAAAACCAGACATAAAGACAAATATTGCAAAACCATTCAGAAGAATTAGGAAGCTCTGGTCTAAACTCTATGGAAAACCAATGAGAAAAAGATGAAGGGGAAAAACTCAGAGAAAACCACTCGTTATGAACCTTATGCAATGACAATAGGTAAATAGGACAGGGAGAAAAAAGTGCAGCGCTTTCAGGTCCCTGCTGATCCCAGGGGAAAAAGAGGGTGGGAACAGAAGTGAAGGTCAGGTCTTCCACTTGAGAAAACCACCTTAATTCCGGACTTCTCCTACCCTGTGGAAAATCACACTCTCTTGTTCCTGTGGCAGATCTTCTCTCTGAGCGATGCTGCACAAGGAGACTATTTATGCAGCCATACAAATGTCACATTCATATTTAGACATTGATATAGTCCTTTGCTTTACATTCCCATCCTGCATTTCCTTCGCTTCTAATCGAATGCTAATTTCACATGCATCCTTCATAGCCAGGTTTAGACAAGGCACCCAGCGGTGCATACATAGGGAGGGTTATTATTATTATTTATTTTTTATCAGAGTATGTCATTCCCAGGTAAAGGATGTGCTGCCTGCAATGTAATTATGTATGCTGGATAACACTTGCATCGACTGGGAGGCTTATAAGTCAATTGCATATTGTATTGTGTATTATTTTATATTTATTATTTGCTGTCAAAGTGTTTTTGAAAACCAATGCTTATGAGCTGTGTGCACTTTACTATAAATATGGGGTCTCCTGGAGAAGGTACAGGGATCAGGATAAATTTAATTTGACAATTCTGTCAGAAGTAACCTCCACTTCTTTCCAATCTGCCACTTGCAACAAACAAGCCAAACTGGTGTTGAATGCAGAGGAAAAAAGCTGGAGGGACTCGGTATTAAATATTACAGTGTGCAGATACAGGAAGGCTTGTTTCACTAGGTCAGTGAGGTGCACAGCAAGACTACATTTTCCTAAGAAAATTATTAATAGCACCCCTGAGATAATGCCTCCACTTTTTCGTCTCTTTTTTGTCTGTTTAATTCCTCTTACAGGAGTCAGGTTTAAAATTATACCTTTCTCCCTCTTTCAATGAGACAGCATATCTCACAGGGGAAAAATCAATTCGAAGTGGGAAATGTGTATATTGCAACATTTATATACAATAATTCTCCCCTCCTCTCCATTGTACACATCTCCATCAGTGATAAATAATGGAGCCAATTTGCAGCGGGTGCAATCTGACAGCAGCTCCGCTTGTTCTGCCCCAAGGCTGGCTGAACAATTTTACTTCGACGCAGGCAACAGAAGGCTGCTGGAAAGTTTTTATCAGCCCACTACATACAGGAGGCTTAGAAGTGGAAGGAGAGCAGAACAAGGTTCCCTGGAAGTGGCCTAAAATGTTTTACTACTGTAATTATGATTGATATTCTGGCTTTTCACACTATGTAACTTCTTTTCCCTGTGGTGTGCCTTCTCGCTCCTCTCGCTGAGAGCTGGCGCTGGGTCTGAGTGACTCTCGGCTGTGTCAGAGCCTCTGTGCTGGGCCTGATGGATCTGAGACAATCAGTTACCACTGAGGACTCGCTTCTTCAGCTTCACTTCCTCGCCCTTCCATGCCTACACATGTATACTTTTTGCATGGAAAAAAAATCGGAACTGAAACTTAAAAGTCAGGTGCCGTGAGCACACGTGTTCTGGATTCAGAAGCAGGGAGATCTTATTTGATTGGCACCAAAAAGTCCAGGAACACACTTTCATCTTCTTCTGCAAAATTGTTCATGCTATTGCTCATCTACCCTGGTTCAGTGCACAGAGACCGACAGGGACCAGGACATACCCAGTGTGATGGCACAGCTTCTGGCAGGGGGTGGCTGGAGGAAAAAGCAATTATATTTTATGTTCTATCTTCCCCTCTGTATTCATTTCATTATCCTATAAACCACAGGGAACACTCACAAGAGGTTCACTGGCTGCACAGCAAGTACGCTGAGGTCAAACCTGCTTGGACTTGCAACTTTACCTTAACTATCGTATCAAGACAACACATTGACCTGGTCTCCAGGTTGATTAGATAAATCTTGAACACAAAGCTTAATCACTCTCCTTATTCCAGCTTATCTTTCACCAAAGATAGAGTACAGTTGCTTGGCTGTTTATCATAGTGTTGGCATGGTATTATCTGCCTTGAAACTTCAAACTCCCCCGGCCGAGATGTGACAATTAATAGGCATCAAAACCAGATTTTTGTAGATAAAGTAGGATTGTGCTGAAAAGAAGAGCCTTTTGAAGCAGAAAAAAAAAAGGCACTATTATGCTTATTTTGCACAGATCTCTTGCCAGCACTTGCTTGCTATATGTCTTGTTTTAGTTAACGTTTTTATCAAATGATCAGGGCTCAATTCCTAGAGTCATGAACAATCACAAATTATCTCCATTCCTCATTTCTAGGGACCCCTTTGCATTAAACCCAAGCTGACTGACAGAAATCCTTCAAGGCTTTTCTCTGTAACAGAGAGGAAAAGGGAATTTAAGAATTAAAAACCAGCAACTATTTCCAGCCACAATAACAGAAATCCTTTTATTGCTCCCAGGAGATTGAACAACAAGAAAAAAATCGCTTTTGTGAAGGACATGGTGACAGAAGGAACTGAAAATTATGTGGACCTTCAGTGCCTAGGGAATAAAACCTAATATTAAAGAAGCCGGCATCTACCTCACATGGCGGAATGTGCTTCATATTTATCAGTTTCTGGCTTTTTGTTGGCCTTGAAGGATGAACCCATCATTAACCTCAAGCAGTATCTTTTAATTCACCTGAGGTCCAGACATGGCTCCTGGATGCTTTCATGATGATCCTTAGCAAGACCTGTTCCAGAAAGCAAAGCCATGACGAGATGTGATGTTTCTGCCTGAAGGCCACTTGGGAGCTGATGGGAAAGCAAAGCAGGTGGCAGAGTGTCAGTAATGCTCCGAAGCCTGAAGGAAACCTCACAGCGGAAACATCACCTTTCATTCTAGTCCCCTCCCTTCACAACACCTCCAGTTTTCTAATGTGCATTTCCCTTACTATAATTTTATTTTGCTGTCTACATAGTGACGAAAACACAGGTCCAGATTTGCGTTATCTATTTTTTTAAGTGATATCTGTAATTGACTTCTGGAGCGCAACAGCGTTCTTCGAGTGAACTGAGTTAAAATTGCTGTAATAATACTGCAAAATTCCTTTATTAGTGCTGGAGTACATCAAGGAGAATCAGCTAGATTGCCATCTAGGATAATAAATACTTATAGACAAGTGCAAGTAGCCCACAAAAGGCGGCAATTTTACGATTGCTTTCTCTTTCATTCTGTTTCTCCAACAGCCACTAGCCCATCATCACCATAAATTAGATGCTACCTATAGGAACCATCTGCATGGACGTTTTTCATATCTGTTGTGAGCATGTGAAGAACATGAGGGAAAGAAAAGATGAGAGGAAACAGTGACTACAACACCTGCGAAGTGAACTGAGCTGGTAATTCCTCGTTACGTGCTGATGTTGGGAAGAAGGGACTAATTGTCCTTCTGCTTATATCAGCGTAAATTCAGAATCACTCCAGTGACTCAGGGAGTAAGTTTGGATTCAGAGCGGAATGGTCAAGCCTTAAAACCTATTTGCAGGACCCAATCCAAGAGATCCTTCCAAAGGATCCCAGCTTTGCACTGACTTCAAAGGGATTTGGACCGGACGCATTTTCTTACAAAGCAGGAGGAACGAGGATTAGGCACCTCACACAGTGTGTGTACCAGCAGTCCTGTCTGGATGATCTCCTGAGATCAGCCCACAGACTATTTAAAAACAAAACGTTCATTCCCTGAAGACTGCATGCCACAATCCCTGTATGAACCAATAAACAAATCTGACACCAGGACAAAGTTATTATTATAGCCTTTCTTATGCTTTAATTTTTCTCTTCTAGATGAAATATTTCAAGGATATTTTACTGAATCTTTTCCATGAGAATTAAGGCCAGGCTTAGCTGTGTTATTTTGACTGCCCTGGTTGGTCCAGCCTCTTCACAGAGCTGTCACAGAGTCCAAGCCAGTGTGTTTCTCTCAGCTTCCAAATTGAAATACAGCATATCACACACGCTGAAATTACATATCCCATACTCAGATCATACACAACTGAAAAAAATCCCTCATTAGTATAATTGATGCAATTATAGTCAGCAAATTTCAGATTCACTGGTGACTCAAACCTCAAACAAAGAAGGATTTTCAGAAACATATAAATCCCATGGGATCCATTTGCTCCTAGAATTCGGGGTTTATCGATACCTATCACATCCCTGGTAAGTAAACCATGTCAGGTACCTCATTGCAGTGATAATTGGTGGGAGTATGATGGTCTGTCTGAGGGGGGCTACCCTACCTCATTCACTAAAGGAGGCTTATTGCTATAGCAACAACTGCATCCTATGATTTGCTTGCTACAAACACCCGCAGAAAATATTCTGAAACGATCCGTGCAAAAAACAACTGTTACCTTGACCTGGTGCAATTAATGTTCAAATCTGAATTATTTCTGCCACAGGTTAAGCATTCTGAATTCAGATGACTCATGCAAAAGGAAGAAGTCCCACCGTGCTTCAGATTGAGGAGGTGAACCCTTATTTTGAGGTCTTACTATCCTCTGTGCCATGCCTGAACTTCCCCAGAGTAAGAAATAGGGAACAGAGTGACAGCTTGGTCTGGTTGGTGGGAGACACCACTCAGACAGCCAAAGAAGCAGGGCTTTTCCAATCAGGGCTTGATTATGGAGAACAGCAATCCCTTCCTGACACTACTTGTGCCTTAGGATTTCCTTGCCCGGGGCTTAGGAGTCACGGTGACAAGATATGACCCTTCAGTTTGGAAGGGATGGGGGATTTGCTGCTCCCCTACTCAAAATTATGTTGACACTGTCCAAATTATCAGTAGCCTGGTCCCAGACATCAGGGGTCCTGAGCAGGGTTGCTCCGCTCAACTTAATGCAGCTTAACTCAAAAAAATATTTAGCTTTGCTATCTGTGTTGTTACGCAGAAGGCATCCAAACAGAAAACCAGCCTGAAGACAGATGTCAAGGTATACCATAAAAATGTTGGTCAAAGGATTTTAAGGAGAAAAATGAAAAGATATAACTCCTCCTTCTGCCTCTTCCCTCTCTCCCGTATGGTGTCCCAGTGCAAGAAATGAGAAAGTAAAGCTTGGAAGAAGAGATTGGGCAGGACTGGGCATTCCAGCTTGGGATGGCATATTCCCTTCCTCCCCTCCCAGGAGGGAGGGAACAGACCTCTTACAATGCAGAGTAACAAAATTTCACTTTGTTATTAAGCTTACCTGTAAGTTAAAAAAAGGAGGAAGGTAGGGCAGCTTGATGGGGAACAAAGCTGAGAAGGAAGATCTGTGCTGCAAAAGACATTTTATCTTTTTATAATTTTCTCTTGATCTTGCAGGTGTCTCTTTTTAAGTACCTTCTTCTCATATCTCCTCATGTCTACTGACAATTGAGTTGAATGAACCAACAACCATTTATTCCATTTACTCTACTCCTAAAGGAGTGATGATAACTAAATCCAAGACACAGAAAAGCAAAAGACAGATGCCAGCATTGCCAATTCTGGCATAAGTAGAAGCAGCATCTTCCAGTGACCAGGAATGTTCTTTAAAAAGCAGCAAGTAATACGGAACATAGCAGTACCCTAATGGTCTCATGGCAGTCCCATACATTTCCTCTCAAGCCACCTCTCTAGAATCAGAGCACTTAAGTAATGATGTCCCTGTCTCAGCTGAGAAACTAAGTGTTTCCCAACTGGAGTTTGTGTATTTCTGAGAACACACATTTGAGGCAACTACCAAGAGTAAGGATGAAAGCAACGGTAGTGTCTCCAGGGAGGGATTCACAACCAAACTGTACAAACTGTTTCTGAATAAAGAACTGTCTTTACCCTCCCACTAAAAGGCTTTTTTACTAACTGAGCATCTTTCAAACTCTGTTTAAAAACAGAATTGTAATTTCATCACAGAAACAAAAAAAAAGTCTTACAGACTTGCTTCCCTTCCACACAAATAAACATTTAGCAAGAGAAGAAACTTCACGTACTAAAGTCTGAAAGTTGTCAACTGCTGCAAGAAATTCCTCCTTGCACCACTGCCATTTAAAACAGCATGGCACCAATTTGTGATATGAATGATCTATTGCGGGGAATATGATTCAGTGCCTCATAAAGGCAAATGCATCACTCTGACCCATCTGTTCTATGGACATAATCTTAATTGCAAACATAGGGTCACATCCCAATAAATCAGCGATGCTGCAATGAAGGTGCCTACATTTACGCCAGCTGAACATTTACCCAGAACTGCCATTAGAATTGCTCAATAGAATTGCAGGTGTCATTGCTCAATAGAATTCAGAGAGAAAAAGAACAAGGAGATTGCTATCAACACCTTCTTCCTTATGTTTATTGAACCTAAAGCTCTGCATGGGCAAAATCCAGGTTCTATTTCTGTACAACCCAAAACTTCCAGGCCCAGAGCTTCATCCCATACATATGAATGACAGGCCACATAAACACAAGGGAGAAATATGTATCAAGCCACAGAAGAAATACTATAGGATCTGTCCCAGGCTTGCAGAGCCAAGTGTGCAGAATCTGAGCATCTTTAGTCTCAAAATAAAGGTAAATGATTAGAAAGGAGAGAGCACCTCCATATTTCCCTCTTCCCCAAATGGCACAGACACAGATGATCTCATTAGCTCATCTGTGTAATTTACACTTCTAATATGGCTGGGGAATAAAACAAATATTCAGAAATAAGCAACAGGATGGGGATAGAAGAGGGGGAAACCTCACAGCCCTCTCTCATCTAAGCTCCTTCTTTCCTTGCCAAATGTTATATTCCCTTCCTGGGAACCCCTCCAAGTTTGCGTCTCCAGATGCCACATTGCAGCAGGCTGCCTGGAATCCCTCCTACCCGCCTCCACATCACTCACGCTGAACAGGCAGGGCAAACACAGGGTGGAGAGAGCATTTTATCCTTATTTATTTCCAGATGGAAAATCAAGCCATGGAAATAGCCAACAAAGAAAAAAAAAAAAAAAGAAAAAAATCCTTAAGCATCTTGAAAACTGACTCTTCTTTGGGGAAAAAGGGAAATACAAGTCACAGGTTGAAGTTTGGAAGTACTGTCACCTGTGCTGTGTTTTCTGCTGCTAACCTAGGGTTCTGGGACGTGACTTACAGTCAAAAGAGAAGATCAGTATGCGCATAAGGGAAACCCTCACTACGAGCAAATGTAAACACAATGATCAAAAGCATGTGCAACTGAAGCCCAATGGGATTCACTTGTAACTGAATGTTTGGGCCTAGGTTCATCCTAGCTAATTGTCAGCATTCATTCGAGCCAGGACCACGTAACTGTAGCCTCCCATCAGGGCACCTATCTTAAATACATAACTTCAGGCGAAGGAATTTCCAACTGGAAGTACCTACCAGTCTATGGAGGAAGCTCAGGCAGAGATCTAAGAGCTGCTGCCAAATGTATGAGTGGGTGAAATTAAATGAGGTGAACCCTTCTCCTCCCCAGTGGCAAGAGTTGAACCACTGGCACGTCATTCTCCACCTCTCTCTTTTCCTTATCTATGGAGGAAACGTAGTGTGGCTATCGCTCAGTTTGGGGCATGAACTTAGGAAGGCTGGAGCTGAGCCTAGGAGCTGGTGGCTTGCTGGAGGCAAAGTAATGGGATCCACGGTTACCAGGGAAACATGTTGATCTTTAGTATTTTTGACACTTAAAAAATGCACCTGATTTAAATACAGATAAATCCGGTTGAAGAAGTAAATGCAACCAGACCTAATTAGAGAAGTGAACTCGTGTAACACAAGGCTTTCTCAATTCACAGCCTCCTTTCATCCTTTTCCTACATATCTCCAAAGACCACTGCTATCCCATCTATGTCTCTCTACCTAATTTTCATTTTTAAATGTGCTTTAATGACTGCAAGCAGGTCTGCAGTCCAGAAATAGAAGTCTCAAAGCACAGAGGGCATTATGTTCCCATCCACCTCACAGGGCAGGCTGGAGCGGAGTCCAGACCCGAATTACCTGAGTATTAAAAGAGACCCCTGTGAAGTATTTCATTCTGGTCCCCTTTTGGATGCTATTTTACAACCACCAGCTGTCCTTCAGTCCCAGTAAGAAACACTCATGCCTGATTCTCTCCATCCCTCTATTTTTCTCTCCCCTCTCTTTCCCTTGCATAAAGAATGGCTGGTAAAAATTTATTGTGGGTGGGATTTTGAGGCACGCATCCCATTAAATTTAATGGGAACTGAGCATCTAAATCCCTTAGGCAGCTTGAAAATTTCAGCCTCTATTACTAATGCTCTTCTCATTATAACAAGATTTGTACATGACAGCTCAAGAGCCCCGACTCCACTATTAGTGATGTGGTTCTGTATCGCGCTGCTCACGGCACCCGGTGAAGGCTGCCTTGCTCACAGCTCATCTTGTCACAAGCTCTGCAGCTAACACGAGACCAGAAAGCAGTCTGTAATTTCATTAGGATTGGTGAACTTTCTTGTAGGGGGTTTTCCATGAGAGAAAGAAAATGCCAAGTAAATCTGCCTTTGTTGTGATTATTTGAGAACCATTTAATTTTAATTGTAATCATAAACTTCTGATGTGCACCGTACAGTAGGATGGATGTGATCGTGTTGGAAAGCTGCATCATGATATAAAAGGGAGAGTTTTTCAAGGGTGGTTGTAGACTTTGCTGGGCTGTCACAATTGCCAGATTCCACCACATTAAATTTTTCATCAGCATTCTGCTTAATACACTGAAATTATAATTTACCAAGAGGGCGTGACTGGAAAGAGAACAGCTTTTTTAAAATTTCACACACATCCTGCAAGTCTTCCTTGGTAAAGTGTTTAACCATGTTGGTGTTAATCACACCTGACAGGGCAACCCTTGTCATTCTCGTCAGAGATTTTCCCGTCCTTTTTCGTGTCACTCTGGCCTGACTGTGCCGTGGGATAAAAGGGACTAGAAAACCTCTAGGAAACCTTGGGAAAAGCAAAGAACAATTGGACTGTCATGATAAAACCTCACCTTTTTGTACTTGCAGTAGGGAGGATGGGACTCTTGGAAAGGCAGAATTTCTCCATAATAAACTAGGGTTGCTCACTACCTAGTTTTTTGCTACCATTGTTCTAGGGTGTCATGTGTACCAATCTCCTCATAGGGTGCTACGTGTGACTGAGCTCTGGATTCTAACCATCAGATCTGTAAAGCTATGCTGGTGCTTCCTCTTACTTGAAGGTTTAAATCCTCAGAGAAGTCAGAGGAAGTTTAGACACTTAAAACCTTGGGATATCTGAGCCTTTCACAGTGTGAGGGACAGATTTTATACCTGACTTATTTTTTCTTTTGTTACCTGTTACTGTTACAGCTGATGTTGGAGCCAAAGACTTCAGGAATCTCTTTGTGCTGTTATGAAATTATTGGAATAAATTAGATCAGGACCTTTGTCCATGTTCCTGTCTAGTGGCAGCGGTCATGACAAAGGGCTGGGTGTGCTCTTTGCTGGATTTCATGCACTCCTTTGTTAGCAACTTACCTCCCCTCACCCAGATACTCAATGCACTGCCCTTCATTGCTTTCCTTATGGCTTGAGTGGTTTTAATAGTTCTTCCCATAAATTCAGGAATTAGGAAATGGCACCCTTGCACCAGCTCAAGTATACAGGCAAAAATAACGTCTATACATTAAGACATCACTGCCTCTGCCTCCTCAACTTGCCAAGCTTCTGGGGAAAAAAAAAGAATAGAAGAAAATTTCCGTCTCTGTTTCCTCCATGCTACAGCTACAGATTTAGGCAGTGAGCTTGCTGGGCTTTCTGCACACAGGGCCAGAATATGCATACTTCAGTATTTCTCATGTAAAGCTCACTCTTCTTCCCTTGAACTACGACATACCTTTCTTTAAATTTATTTTTCAGTTTTCAAGGAAGGCTCCTGGGGAAACAGGAGCTCTATCACTCCACCGCTACCAGGGGAAAAAGGAACCATTTTTAAGGGAAGCAAACAATAAAAGGAACCATTTTTAAGGGAAGCAAACAATTTTTCCACAGGTCTCCTGGAGCTGCTACTGCAAGAAGATTTAGAAGGAACCAGCCAGGTTTGCTCCACTGCTGCAGCATATCTGACTTGCAAGGTAACGTGGGAGGAAGGCTGGGAGAGGGCTGAGACAAAAATTAGCCAGACTGAAAAAATGCATGCTAACCCCAGTGATGAAAATACACCAACACATCAGCTTTCCATCATTAAAATGCATGTAGGAGAGGGCATGAACCAAAGCCAACTCCAACTAGTACCTCTACACACACACTACAAAGTTGGGTAGACAAACTTGCTGAGGATCCCTATACAAGAGAGCTGTCCCGGTATGGCTCATAGCCAAGCTAACGAACCCACACCTCACCAGTGCTGCCTGGCTGCCCCACAGCAGTGCGGTCTCCTGCTGTTTCCTCCACAAGCACCTTCCAGGAAAGATCTAAGCAAACTGTGCTGGGATTAACAGGCACCAAGCTCTGGAGCCAAATGCAACTGTCTCGCATAAGAACTGAAAACATTTAGGCACTTTGCATTGCAGCTCATCCTTGCTCCTGGTTGTTGGCCAAATTTGCCCTTCTGTTGATGACAGAGGGACGCCCCATACCCACAGCAATCTCTGCAGCTCTCAGCTGTGTTGCTCAGGAGCTGTGGTTCCCACTATGCGGGCCAGAGCTGCGCTGACCTCTCTGCTGCCATTCACTGGGCTGTCTGCACAGAAGTACTGGACAAGGGTAATAAAGAGCATCTAGATGTTGCTGCCATGCAGGAAAACTCATAATTTCAAACAAAACTGGATTAGGTTGTTTAACATGAGTTAAACTTTGCTTTTTTAGCAAGAGTGAGCTCAAAAAACTACAGAATCCCTGCTTACATATTTTACTTTAACTAGACAGGTGATTAGTTTTATCTGCACCTACCATACAACATTTATTAAGTCAAAACCATCCATGGACTTCAGATGGGAGTTTTGTCTCCAATAAACAACAAAATGGCTCTTCAGCTACATTAATATTAGACTGTCACTAGCTAGATAAGGCTGATAAATTGGCACTACTATGCCAGCAACAGACAATCTTTGTCTGGCACTGTTTGGTTTTAAAAAAAAGAGACTAGTCTTCATCAGGAAATATATGAGCAGTGGGTTGGAGGAAAGGAGCCCAGAGACAATGCTAAGTTTAAAGGTGAAGGCGGCAAGCGGAGGCTTGTTCAGGCAGAACAAGACGTTCTGAGCATGCAAAAAGTCTGGGAACCTCTGCTGGTGTACTGCAGAGAGCTGAGAGGCATTTTAGGGGAGTTAAGCAAGGTCAAATGGATCCACAGCTGGGTACTTCCGCTGGTCCTGAGATCCATGTAGGATCTCGGGAATGTCCAAATTCTTTGTGTGCAAAGCTCTCCTTGGAGTTGTGCCTGGGTACGCAGCAGCAGGTCATCTGAAGCAGCTTTCTGTGTAAAAGCCCTTTTTGTTTTATCAGCTTGAGGGAAAGTCAAAATCTTCTCTATGGTGTGTACATGGCTTCACAGACTGCATGACAAAATTCCAAGTAACTAAAGAGCTGATAAACATGGTGTTAAAAGAACCGGCATCTCTTCAGGACACTTCAGATAAACCGATCATTCCATCTTCAGAACAATGATCGTCTTCCTTGAAGACAGAGATGAAAAACAAGATGAGTCGCTGTTATATCTGATATGATATGAACAGAAATCTGTATGATGTTGTTAGAGATATGAATGATACCGGAGCTGTGGTTTCAGGAATTGTAGTAGGAAGGCTTTAATTTTCCAGATAGAAATTGGAGAACAAATGCTACTTATTACAGTGGGCCTCAGATACTTGATTGTGGTTACCAACACATTTCTTTGCTGCATGGGCTCTGAATAAACAAGATGCTTAATACTTGGCTTTAGGGAAGTGATAAATTCAGATAGGAACCCTACTTATAACAAATAATTTTGTTATAAGTGAATCAACATGAGTTTATTTTCCTCAAAGTAAAACCAAATTTAAAGAAGTCTGTAAAGTAATGTTTTTCCAAAAGGGAAAATTGAAAATTTAAGAGTACTATTTAGTGGAATTATCTGAAATGAAGAGCTTAGTGACCAAACTGCAGAAGTACTCAATGTTTTCAAGTTATAGATCCATCCATCACCTGGAAATGATACATGAAACAATTCTCTTCTTCCCGGTGCTGAGGGCAACACTGACAGATTTAGCCTGAGCATATGAAGAAAGCTTACAGGCCAATGAGAAAAAGTCCAACAGAGAACCACAAGAATAACCAAAGTTCTCCAAAAGCATGAGAATAAGTCTCAAGAGGCTCAAATAAAATCAAAGGAGATTTTAGTTAGAGATTAAGGAAAACTGTCTGGCATGAAACTAGTGAAATGTTGGGCTAAACTCTGAGGTGACGGAAATCCCCATGCAGTAAGTTTTGAAGAACAGATCAGACAGACAGCCACCAGGAGCAGTTAATTACATGTCCACGTCCTTTGAGGCACAGAGATGAATTAGATGATCTCCCTAGGTCCCTTCCACTCTTATAATTCCTATTTCATCTATGTAGCATCTCCGGCTTTTTCACTTCTTTAATGAAGCAGAGTGCAGTCCTGGTGCAAGGGAGTATTTCAGATGCTCAGCCAGCAGGAAGAAAGACACAGCAAGCAAAGTGAACTGAAGTCCAGAGAAAAAATAACTTATGACTGAGATCTTTGGCAGGAGAAGAGAGAATATACATCACATCCTGTCCTGACTGTCCTTAACATTTCCCCTCAGCTGGATCGCTCTTGGCCCATCTTTGAGGAAAGGAGTCCATAGCCTACAGGCAACTTGGAGCTGGTTTGAACCACAATACAAATAAAACACCCCTATGTTTAACTTTTTTCTGTCCTTCTGCTCTTTACAATTTTCCATGATTCTTAAAGCTGGATATTTTCTCTGCTGTACCCCATACAAATGTCACTCCTCATGAAAACAGAAAGAAAAAATATAGGGCAGTTGGTATAATCTACTTTCTTAAAATTAGTAATTACCGTGGTGAGTATAGTGCATTTCCAATGCAGTTGCTGGTGTTACTAGACTAATTCATTCGCGTCATGCTATTATTGGGCCTTAAATCTCTGTTTCTCAGGCTGTTTGTTAAAAATAAAATGCTTCAGCATAAAAGGGAGTGAAACAACTGGGATGATTCAGCCCGCTCAGGGTGCTATATATTTCTTCTCTGCTCCATCAGTACCTCTGAATTGTAGTTCCCAAAGCAACCAAGCCTCAGTCTTCAACCACAATT
This sequence comes from Dromas ardeola, assembly GCA_013398915.1. Taxonomy (NCBI): domain Eukaryota; kingdom Metazoa; phylum Chordata; class Aves; order Charadriiformes; family Dromadidae; genus Dromas; species Dromas ardeola. The sequence continues at coordinate 703,240 of VYZM01017800.1, read as the reverse complement.
TTATATCTGCCAGGGAAAGGGATAAGAAGAGTTTTACACTGATTTGTGTACTCGGTGATCCTTATTCTACAGCTGCATGTTTCCACAAGAGGGCAGAGGATGAAGTTTGCGGTGTGTTGACTCCTACAGCGTTATATATGACTGCACAGCGACTGTTTGCCATAAAGTGGCGTCAACCATGTATTATTCCCCTATATCACCACCGTATTCTTTACCTACAGTGTTATGATGATATATAGCGCGTTGGATCACTTCTCTGGCTCATGTGCTGTATATTGCAGCCCCAGCCTAGTGCCTGCAACACTGCTCTGTGCAGTTTGACTCTCTACAGCCTGAGCCGAGGTCCAGAGTGCCCAGAATGGAAGTACCAGGCACAAAATACTTGCTAGAGTTTTCTGCAGTTATCAGTTCCCCTCTCCCTGCCCCACAGTTGCTAGTACACACAGCAAGATATGAGCTAACAGCTTGATTTTATTATGAAATGCTTTCTTACTTGCTCCCCTAAAATAAATAAAAATAAAATGTAAGCAATCCTATTTTCAGCAAGAGAAAAAGCTGCTGTCATGCTGGTGTAGTGTATAATGGCATACAGTAACACTGTATTTCATTATGATTCAGTGTGTTTTCATGTTAGTTGCCAAGGATTCAACAGCTTAACGTGAATTCTAAAATAAGATTAGTATTCCAAATAAAATACTTTTGAAATACGCGTCTTTCCCATTTCGTTCTAATGAGCTTCAGTAAATGCACAGTACCGCTTGTGGGTATGATTTGAATTCAGGAGGGACACAGACTAAATGCAGCCATTTGGGACCAGTGTGGTATCTGGGCACATAAAAGCAAGAGGGACAGACGTTCTGGTCGGCAAGCCTGCTTTGCCATGGGCTCCGCAGCCATCAGAGCCACACTGTAGGAGGCCTGGCCAAAGAAAGACAGCACAGAGGCATGTTTCCCAGCAGCCTTCAGCTTTTATGGGACTTCCCAGGACAAGAGTTTGCACATGATGCCTGTCTGACACGAGGAATGGTGTAAAATGGGGTAGTGCTCCCCCACAACCTGCTCAGGAGGAGGAAGGAACGACACATCTGAATTTCATTGTAACCACACAACCTAATAGGTTTTTAATAATTTTAAAAAATCAACAGATTCTTCTTGCACGTTCTGGAGCAGTGACCACCCCATCATGCAAACGTCACCAGCAGCTCCAACACTGCTCGTACTTCATTCATCTGAATTACTGCAGCAACTAATCTCAGCCCACATAATTTGCCTTTTTCTACCTTGAGATTCATCTTATTGGTCAATCGTCTTCTTGGGTCAGTGAGGCAAAACACTTAGACACAAGTGAAAAATCACCACCCAACAGAGCAAGTTCCTCTGGTCCTTCATAGAAATTTAAAACATTTACATTGTATTTTGGCAATGCAGATGAGAAAATGACACAGCCCAAACCCACTGCTAAGAAAATAACTTTAAAAAAAATTAATAAAAAAAAATTAATTGTACTACAGGATCTCTTCTGGTCCAAGGTTAAGGCTACATCTACTTCCAGACTGCAGAGGAGTGAGGAGAGACCTGAACCATCATCCTTGCAGGCAGGCTGCAGGAGCACAGCCCAGGAGGGAGCCTCGTGTATCCCGCTGGGAAGTCTCTGCGCTGCTGGAGGAGCTTCTCAGCAGAAGAAACTGTCCCCCAGGGAGCCCCACGCTGCTGCAGCCGGCGCTGCCCCACCAGCCTCCTGTGCACAACCAGCAGCTTCCAAAACCCTCCCAGTTTCCAGCAAGCACCTCCTGGCACCCGTGTTAAAACTGTGATGGTTCAGTGCTGACACACCACAGGGTCTGGGAGCAGCAGGGGCTGCAATACCCCGAGCCCAGGTGCACACTAAATGCAGGTACCTGCTAAGGACTGAGCCCCACATCCTCCCCAGGATAGATGGAGACAGCTGGGCCAGGTGGGAATCACCCGCTGCATAGCATAGCCACACACAGGCAAATTCTCAGACCTGTTCTCATCTCTTACAGCTTTGCCAGTGGTCCTTCATTTTGGGACTAGGCTGGAGCAGAGGCACAGCAATGAGAGCAGCCTTTCATAGCGGCCACAAAAAGGGTCAACCTTCTCATTTACCCCTGCTCCGAGCCCAGCTATGATGGTCTCCTCTTGCCAGAGTCAGGGCTTCCCACAAAGCACCAAAGTAACCACAAGAACAAACAGGCTCTAAAGTTTGTGGGAAAGAGTCTTCCTTCGCGTGACACAGCAGTGCCAGCACCTGCAGGTCTCACCTCTCCTCCAGCGCTCTGCAATGTCACATCTTTGCTGAACGGTGAGAAAAACCTTTCAAAATTCAGCCCATAGTGGGACCACCCATGGTAAGAAAAATGACTAATGCCTAGAGTTATGAGGTAGCCGTGACTTTCTGACAACCTTACTCCCAGGGGACCCTTTTTGTATTCCTCTGCTGTTTTCTTTTTCACTCCTCATTTATTAAGACTGTATAAAATGCTTACTGAGTGGACTTCAGGTTCAAAGCTGAAGGATGATGTATTTCTAGCTAACGGCCTTTTTAAAGAACTAGCTGGGAAAGAGGTGGTAGCATTAAGCAGCAAGATAGCTCTGTAATTAGTGGGAGTCATACGGGAACAGAAGACCGATATACTGGGGCCAGGAAAGTGCTGGAAAGAGCAAGTGGGGAAGACAACATGTAAAGGAAAAGGAGAAGCAGCATGGAGGCGGGTGGGTGAAAAGAAAAGATCTGGAGACACCTCGGTGATGCGCAATATCCAGGAACCAGAGTGAAGGATGACGGTGCGTGCTGTCCGTGATGGCATGCCTATGGGAAAGAGAAAGGGCCAGACCAGCCGCGACTTCTGGAAATGGGGCACATCCATCAACCAACAGGCATCTCTAGTGCTTGCCCGTAATTCAGGTAGTCACTTGATCCCTTACATGAGGGGACAATAAATTGAAGTGCCTTATCACTGAGCTTATGATAGAGCAGGAAATATTGCGACATTAACTCCATTAGCTACTTCCACCATTGGAATGAGAAAATCAGGCAATGTTTTGTTGCTGGTGTGTGGTTCCTGGGCTGTGGTAAGCTTAGATATTAACTCAAGGAAGCCTCAATGGGGGACTTAGGAGCGATTTTTGCATAGACAAGAAAACGTGAATTCACAAATCTGAGTCCTCACACAAATCAGAGCAGGATTTTGACCCGTATATTTGAGACAGAGGAAACAGTACCCATGGCATCTCCATGGCTCTCCATGTTCACTGACAGTCCTCTGGACAGACAGCACACAAGCATTTTCCTAAGCTTCACAAAATAATATCTGCCCAAACATTCCTGCACATTCGTAACCGTATTGGACCTATATAGGATAAGAAAAGCAGCCTGGCCACAATCAGTAATTACAGCAGACTATGCTCTCGTTTGGCGCTCTGGCCACACTACGCAATGGACAATGTTTAATTAAAATTAAGTTGACTCATCTTACAGTACCAAAAAACAAATTAGAAACTTGTCTAGATTACTGTAGATATGCACCCAGACGTGAGATAATTAGGCTCCTGCGAGGCACCCGGCCGCACATGTCAAACAGTTCTGCCACCCGTCCCTCGTCACCCAAGGACACACAGACATAAATGCTGTGATTCGCATCCCTTTTAAAAAGGACTTATGGAGGGTGTTGTACACAGAATGTTGAAAAAAGCAGGCGCGCAAAAGTTCTTGGTATGAGAAGTTATTAAAATAAATGCTGAGAGAGAAAATAAATGTGTTTTATAAGAAGAAATCATATTTTAACACAGGAATTTATTAACTGAGCCTACAGAGCAGATCTGATTGATCCAATGACAGGGTATCAATACTCTGTTATTTTTTGCGGTAATAATTATGTTTCCCTCTGGTTTAGCCTACCTTGCACTTAATGGAAGCTTACAGAAGTGAGTTTAGATTACTCTGGTTTCTACTTTCTGGTCATTTTAAAATATTTTCCTACAGTGAATTTGCTTATTGAAAAACACTGACTTGAACAGCTAAAATTCTTTTCTCAAAACAGGCTTCTTTCAGAAACTGAAACGGTTCATTGTTATAAATTGGTATCTAATGTCTTCAGGGTGTTTATAACTACAAAGCGTAGACCTAATCTGTCTTTTTACAGTCTTTTTTTCAAGTTAGGCGTTAAAAAGCATTACCTAGAAACTTGAGAATAGTTATCGGTTTTCACTTTTTTTTTTCTGGGGACCTGTCACAAAAATAAACCATTTTCATACGTGTTATTTTTCTCATTAATATTAAAAAAAAACCCCAAACTCTGAAATAAACTGCAAAAGTTTTATCTTCTCTTTTTAGTTTTGGTGGAAAACAGAACTTTCAGCCACCTCTGGGGAAGTCAACTGTCTTGTTCAATGTACAGCAAGGACAGGAGGAGGAAGATGAGGAGGAGAGGTTTTATCATATGGTGAGTTCTACTTGTCCATTCTTTAGTCTCTGACATTATCCACAGACTTCTTGAGCTAATTATCCAATAGCATAATTTATCCTTGGCATAACTTTACTGGCATTATAACAGGGGTTGTATTCAGCCCAACCGTGCAACACCAATACATTAACTCCCTTGGTCTGATATAAGAAAGATATACTCTTATTACACTGATAGATAAACTCTTATTATACTGACATATACCCAAACTTCTTTTCTTCCCAGAACAACTATAATAGAACCACTCATTCCAAAGGTCTCACCAGGAATTTGGAGAGGTGTGTTCCCAAATTAATGCATTTCTGTGGCCATTAAAATTAAAGGGCATTTTTCCAGTTGGCTGTAGCAGGTGAGGCAGAACTTCCAACCTGGACGTGGCCAGGATGTCGTTGTCTCTCTTCCGTCTAACCACGGTTCCTTCACCGTTCTAAGGTAAATGTGGCATTGTCTCTCTCTTCTGCTACATCTTATAATAATTCCAGATGAAGGGCTGGAACACTGCACATCAAAACTGGCTGCTGGAAATGTTCTTTTAAATGTTTTGAGATAGAATGTATTACTGAAGCAAAAGGCACTTCAGTATTTTACTTGATATGGAAACATCTTCCGTTAGCCAGAACGAGCAAAACTCTCTTGTTTCTATTATCATGTAAGCCATTACCAAGGTTCAACTCTGGAGCATAATTAACAGTACACGAGCTGTGGTACCTGTGATTTTGCAGATGTAGACCAGCCCCCCCAGATTTTATGAGCTGTTCTTCTGAATCAAAACCCAGGGACGCAGAAAGACTGAAAGCCTCCAAGTCCATCTTCAGTTTAAAAAAGGGATCTGAATATTCCACACTTGAACATTTGTTCACCTGTAGTAGCAAGCAGCAAGTTTTCAGAGCTGCGTGGAAAATTTAACCAAAACCTCTTGATCTAGCTATTTTGAACTTGTAGTTCTGGTCACAGGTTATGCCAGAGCAGGGGTTGCATTTCCCGGACAATTCAGAACTGTGGCTGAAAATGCCCTGTCCCAGCCTGGTCCCAAAGCATGATGAGCGCTCACGCAGCCAGACCAGTTCCTCTACCAAAACTGCTTTGGCCATTGTGCTGAAACTCCATCCTCAAGAAAGTAGTGCAAACAGTGTAAACAGCATCTGTGCTGCCCTGTCTGCAGCTGTGGTTAGGAACGGGGAGGAAATCAGTAATTCCTGGAGCTGGAGAAGATTCACTGCTTTGCTCCTTTACTCCCACTCCCAAAAGAGTTATAGTCAGTGTCCAAGTCTGGCTTGGTTTATTGCTCAGCTGTGGTCCGGAGAGGTGCTTTTAAAACAGTACTGCTTCCACCTTCTCCTTAGACCTTCCTAGCACGGGTCTTTTGAAGAGAGAGTCTCTGTATACAGGTTTACGCATCTGCTGCTAAGGCCTCCCTTGTTCTTTTGCTGGAGAATCCTTGACTTTGAAGGGTAGGAAAAACACCCTGCTATGAAGGACACCAAAGAAATCCGCAGTGCTTTTTTGGTGCTTTGGTAAGTAAAACTGACCTAGATATCACAAACAGCAGGAGGAGAAAAATGCAAATACCTCTCCCTCAATATAAAATTATTCAACACAACAGAAAACTAAGGGATCTGAAAGGTGAAGGATGATTTATAAGGGCAGATGTGGGAATATTCTTTCCACTTCCCCAGCTGTGGACTTCTGATGCGCACAGCTGTGTCCTCCTTTTCACTGTTTGAACTGCTGTCTCTACAGCAAAAGTCCCCTGACTTCTTTTTCCTCCTAAAATCTTTGCTTCAGCTGGCTGTTTCTTATTAAGCTTCCCCAAGAGATATATGTATTTTTAAGATATTAAAATAAAGAAAGAAAACCTAAAAGAGGCCATGTGTCTGCGCACAGGCATGTGTGTGGGGCAAAGCCTGTCTTAAAAATAGCCTTTCCTTTTCCCTTTTGTTTTTTAATGTTTGCATAGAAAAAAATAAAATCCCTTTCCCCATTTCAGAGGCCTATAACTCTGAACAAATGTTTCAATTATGCTTCTCAAAAGCAGATAAGTGACAGGTGAAAAACGTTAAACTCACTCAGGCAAGGCAGGTTTAGAATATCTGTAATGAACTGAAATTACTTCAGTGAGTCCCCCTTTTGGTGCAAAAGCCCAGAAATCACGATCATTTGAGCTTTTCCTGCATCTTTTCAACGCACTGTAATTAAGCTCCAATTTGTGACGTCTCTCAAGTCAGCTGGATTTTTAACTGACGTGCCTGCTAAAAGGATGCAGCCGGTGCTGTGCAGGTGGTCAGCAGGACAGCTCATTCATACCTTTGCATCATTGGTACTAGTCAGCTGGAAACAAAAAAAGTCACGAATATTTGGGATACTCTGTTTTCCTCTCCAGGGGCCAGCACCAATACATCTAGCACAGGACCAAATCTCTGCAATGCTTTCAAGTGGCTCAGCTTCATGCACGAAAGACGACTTATTTCAGGGCCACTGCTGGGACAATTACAGCAGCTCCAAGCAAATATTTTGATCACCCCCATCCACGCCAGCTCCGCAGGAGCTATTTCGAGTCTGTACAGATGGCGTGAGCAGCCAGGTTTCCCAGCGCGGTACCGCTATGCCCCAACCGACGGTGCCGAGGATGCAGAGAAGGTCCCTCCACCTCTTCAAAAAGGTCCCTCCACTCTCTTCAAAAGCAACCCCAGAGGGGCCAAGAGGTTACTGTGCAAAACCTGCGAGGCCTTTAAACAGAGGATGAAGCCAAAGTATGTATCGCTGTCTAAGCATCAGCCAGAGGGTAGATTTTGCACTGGTAAAGGAAGAAAAGCAGTTGCTGATGAGCCTGTACCAGTTCCCTCTCCTGCTCCTTTTATTGCAAGTCACTGAGAATAAACATGGTGAAGCAGTTTAAAATAGCCTTTAATTATCTCTCAAGCACTTCCATTACGCAATTTAGGCAAGGCACTCTGATTCTGACCGTTTTGCTTTCCCATGGTCTGTTACCCACGAGTCCAGAGAGCTTTTCTTAGAGCTTCCTCTCCATCCCCTCTTCTCCTTCCTTCTTATTTCCTTTAGAATGGAAAATCCCAGAGGACTGTGACTGTGCAGGACCTCTAGAAGCTGCACTCTCAGGAGTTCAAGGCAACACTGCATCCCCTCAAGCCCAGCACTGGCAGATTTTAAGCTCTATTAAGGGGTCAAGTAACTGATAAGCTCAGTTTACCATCCCAGCAGACAGGTTTGTGCCCTTAGCTAACATCCCAAACAAAGCCATAAGTCAACTCCCAGGGTCTGCTTCCAGTGGTGAACTGAGATACGCTGTCGTAGTCATTCCAGCAGGAAAAGTTTGACACACAGAACTGACTTCAATCAAAGTTTTTACATCCTTCATATAAAGTGTCAAGTATTGCAATCAAAACCATATATTTATAAACTTAATTAGTCTACAACAGTATTCCATACCATCAACTTGTAAAAGTTTTAAAGTTAACTACAGATGATACATATTTGATGCAAACCATTGTAACTTGATAATAAAAAGATTAGTTATAGAGCTATAAAAACGTTACGTCAGGTTTTTACAGCCGATCATTAATATTGTAAAATGCAGTTATGTTTTTATGCTTTGTTGGCTGACAAAAACAACCAGAATCTGAAAGATACGCTGAACTTTCTTTAATAGAGGTCTTAAATTGACCCATTCAGAGAAACATCTTCTTAAAGGCTATAAAATACTCCTGCAGTCTACATTGCTCCTTATAAATAGGTTAGTAATCAGCAGAGACCTCAAAGTCAAAATGCACTATCTCTGTTGGGTTTGTAGTTGCTCCAGTTCAAAAGAGAATAAGATCTGACATCAGGAACAAAAGAACAATCTTTTGTTCATTTTTTGTAATAAATTTAGAGTGGCATTCAACAGTCAGAAGTAAAACACACTAAGTTCACTGGGTGCAGGTTTGCTCTGGTGTGTAGGATGGGTAGGTACGTACGACGTTTACCAAACAGCAGTAGGAAATGTGAACAGACAGAAAAACACTGGAAATTATGACTTTTTTAAGGTTGTGTGGACATACTGACGGGCATCAGGATTTGCCCACACAGGAGCCCTCAGGAAAGCAAATCCAAATTAACTTTTGAAATTGATCCCTTTGTTGTATTAACCAGAATAGTGAACAGTTTAATTTCTGATTAGGAATGACCATACCTGAATTCACATTCATCTCTTTGGAGGTGAATTTCACCAAATTTATTCAAAGCCACTCACAACTGTGAACTGGGAAACCCACATTGGGCTTTATTTGATTTAGTTAATTCACAGGTGCAACAATTTTGGACAAAGCCTGAGCATGTCCGTGTAGCCAAGGGCTCATCAGCATGTCGCGCTGCTTCCCACGCTGCCCATCCTGGCCTCTCTTTCCTTTTGCTACAGCACATCAAACTTGCATTTTACTTTTCCTGGAATATCCATAGCAAACTTATGGAAGCCCCAAGCCTACGATCTGCAATTTTCTGCACTATTAATAACAATGTGCTGGAGCAATGAAAGACCTATTGATGCCCTGATGGATTGTGAGAAAAAGGAAAGTGATTTGTTTAAAGCTGCATTTTAAATCAGCTCATTACACATATTGTTTTATTTTATTTTGCACTGCATGACATCAGCATTCTCTATTTGCTATTCACTGGAGGTTAAAACATCCAAATGGATCCTGCTTCCAGGCCTACGGTCCAAGTTGTGATTTGGTTAAGCAAGATTGGCCAGATTTTCTCCTGGAAAAAATCCATTCAAAATCAGGAAAATTATTCATCCCAACAGACAATTTGGCTTGGAAATGATATTTTCTTTTAAAGTAATTTAGCAGAGGCCTGTGCAAATCCAATAAAATTTCCATTGACTATAAGAGTTTTAATATAAAATTAAAATAAAATCTGTATTTTTCCCAAGAGGCTCCACATTTTCATTTGCATCAACCCCCTTAAAGATATTTGTTCACGTAACCTAGTTGATGATTATTTTCCTTTTCTTTTGCAGGGTTTGGGGTTTTTTTCCCCCTAAAGAAGTCTAAGATTGGAAAATGGACAGAGGCAGGCCTGCGCAAAAGAATTTTCCTCATTATTTTATCCTGTCCAGCTTAGAAAGGGGATCCTGGAAGTCAGAAGAAACACCCGTTGAAGGGTGGGGAGCCCGCACCAAGTGTGCAGCTGGGATGGGATGGGATGGGATGGAGAAGGGATGGGCTGGGGACAGCACCGACATGGGTGGACCTGTTGGAAGGTGTGACCTGGTGCGGGTGCCCAGCGACAGCCCATCTACAGAGCTCTCAGCAAGGAGGACGAGGGGAAGTACAGAATTTAATAACTTTGAAAGTCTTTTTATTAAGCAGGGATAGGAGCAGGGTACTGTGGAATCAAATCCTGAAGCGGTGTCAGGAAGCTGTTATACTCAGAGAAAATCCTTCCAATCTCTTAAGACAGAAGATCCTCTGTTTTATTCTACCCCTTTATTTTCAGCTAGTTCAAGTTTTCAGATGGAGGAAATTGTGGGGACTGGATTAAGTACCGTGCTTGGCTTTTCCTCTTAAACCGTGAACACTAGATGGTCAACATACAAATGTTTTCTAGTCAGTTATCTGCAGATTCAAAATACTGGTAACTGGTGAGACTAAACCGGTGATAACAAATAAACATTTACTTTGAACAAAATACTAAAAAGCCTTTATCTTGAGGAGTCCAGGAATAGTGCCAGAACCACATGGCTTAATAGATTTCACAAGTCAGCCCCATCAGGGGATGAGAAGTTATTATACCTGAATTGTCACACTGAGAGATCCCTGCTGTAACCTCTACTAGAAAATCCTCACTAAATCAGAGGACAGTAAACGCATGTTCAGTACCGGGGACCGCAAACACCTACCTCTGTGCATGCTATACGAAGAGAAGACTAACCCGCGATTAATGTCACAGAAGAGAAAATCTTCCCCCTGTAGTCACCATCCTGTCACGTGCACTCCAAGCGCTGAACACGGGTGGACTGAAATCCTCCAGGCCTGCTGCCACCATCGGCTGGCATTTGTCACAGAAAAGATCTGAAGAGAGAAGATCCAAAATGCAGGTGAGTCCCAGAGGACCGCAACCATCAGGACAGGGTTACAAAGTAGGGACAAATCCATGATCCACGGTCAGAAGATGCAGTGATAAATGCCAAGACTAGCCATATCCATTCCATGAGCATCACATACATGAACACACAAACCTGTTGCCATTTTAAAAAAAATCAATGACCCGAAGCTTATACCCTGCTTTATCTGCATTTACCGTTAGGGGTGTGTGATACGAATACAACTGCACAAGAGAAAAACTGCAACATTAGTGAATGATTATTGGTCATTCCACAAAACATACCCTAATGGCACTAATAAGATCACTTTATGTCTTCTGCTGCTGCCTACACCAGTCTGTCTGCAGTAGATCTCTATCTGAAGCCAAGGGGGTTATCCAGAATAACACGCCCAATACTAGAAACTTAAATATTTCCATTTCTCATGCAGTTACACTTGAGAGAAAAGCTCTGATAGTTCATATTTCACGGTCCTGCTTTCTTTTTGCCAGCTTTCATGTTTCTTGAGATAAATATTTTTTGTCACTCTCCTCTGAATGAATTACATGTGGGAAATGCACTCAGTGTGCTCTGATCTTGGCTTGGAGAAAGCTTCCTGGCCTGGCTGAAAAAAACCAAACCCAAATACAACTTTTAAAAGCTTACACTTTGAGATTTAAGGTGAATATAAACAGCAGGCTGGCTCCTAGTCTTGAGCTTTACTGCAGTTCAGACATGGCTGAAATTATCTTTAGAAATGAGATTTCAGTTTCTGAGCTCCTTTAAAAAAATGTTACTTCCTGGCCTGCGCACAGCATATCTGCTGCAGTGATGGAGATGTTTTAAATCCGTGGGAAGGAGCGGAGCTGTCGGGGAAGCTGAGGCCGGGCTGGTTCGCTCTGGGGCTCGTCAGGGAAGGGAGAGGCCGGGAGCTGTGTGCTCAGGGCATCCCCGAAGTTAAGTCCTGGGAAACACTTTGTGTTTGCAAATGAGACGTTTACAAACAACAGTGAACATTTGCGATGTTCACCTGCCTCCCTTTGCAGAGGAGGCGGCTGAGGCGCGGGAGGGCTGTCATTTCTCATTACCCGGGAAGGGCCTGCAGAACCTCCGGCTTCTCTGCGGCTGCTCAGACCACCTGGGCCAGGCTGCCGACAGCCTAACGCCAGCAAGGAAAAGGATGTCTCTACTTCCTTCGTTCCCGGCACCGTACAAAACGAGCAGCACTAGTTTTCCATACTCCTCCAACTACACCAAAGGGAAATACCTTCGTAAATCTTTTCAAGCTCAGTCTTTGTTCACCACTGTCCCTTTAATTCAGCATTTCTGCAGCATTTAGTTTCACTTTTTCATAGTCTGCTTTATTTTAATGCTGATTAGCTTCACTAAGGTATAAACCTCCCTCCCTCCAACTTTTTGCTTTGTTTTGTTTTCCAAGACACCGGTCTTTCCTTCCCTTGGATTTTTATAAAGCATAAGATCATCTGCATGAAAGTATTTCCAGTATTTCACTGGGAAACAGTTATTTACCATTTTACCCAAGAGTGACAGTGGTTTCTTATTCTCCAAACGCAGGCATGAAACACCCCTGAGTCTGTCTCCGCCACAGCAGAACATATGCCACTTTTAATCAAACTAACTGCTTCTCTGTTTATTAATCTAAACTCCCAAACCAATCTAGGGATGAGAGGGAGGAAAATAAAAAAAAATAAAAAAAAGAAACGAAACAAAATCTTGACAACAAGTCTACTGTCTCTTCTAATAAAATTGCAGTAAGCTGCCCAATCGAAAGTCTCTGGAAAAAAGCAATCACTCAGGATTCCGTGGGGAAGATGACCTCTGCCTTCTGCCTTCAAAAGATGACTGGTGACACTGGCTCGGTGGCTCTCTGAAGATGGAGGTGGCTCCTTTTAGGCTTTGCTTCACGCTGTTATTTCTGCCTCTTTGGCTCACAAAGCTGCTTTCAGCAGCTTCTTTTAAAGCTGCTTCTTAATTCTACTTGCAGCTGAAGGCAGCTGGGTTTTCAGAGACAAAACGAGCACTTCCAGGAGCCCTGGTAGGGGCTGTAAAGAGCACACAGGAGAAACCTGCTGAAAGTGAGCCGGTTCTTGTTCAAATATTACGTGGAGCTCCAGAGCCTTCACTGCAATTCATGTGCCTGTATTAAAGACATGGCCCTGAGTCTGCAAAACGTCTGCAATTTGTGTGGTTTCAACAAACTCCCTTATGTCCTTGCCAAGCTTCAATCAGGACCACATTCTCCAGGCATAGGGTGGAAAAACATGGTGGGACTTTACAATACTCTAAAATTGTGATTGATCTTCCCTCTCATTGTCCGTTAGGCTCCTGCAATGATTCAGGATGCTACAGGCTGAGGCATTAACAGCTGTAAGTGTTCATTAAAAGCACCGGGCCCCATGCTGGAACCAACATAAGGGAACAGCGTGTAGCACCACATCAACACCTATTTAGTTTTACAGTCCTATCAGACCTACCCGCTACAATGGTGCATCTCAGCAGAATGAACTCAAATGTCTCATCGACTTAATGCTTATCTCCGTGCTCTGAGCTCACCTTTCAAGAAAGCACCATTCAACCAACAAAGCCAGGCTGCTCTGCATGCAAACCCGCTCTGTTATTCAACATGTCACTCCAGAGAGGGTGCACGCAGCTGGTTGCATGTAGGCAGCTGCCAGCAAAACTTCGCTGTTGAAGAGAAGGGTTTGCCGTGGCTCCAGAATTGGGGGCAGAAGGTAAACAAAGTGCCCTGGGCATCCCTTGCAAAGACACGGGGAGCTCTTCCAGCCCCCAGACAGCGAGGTATTGAAGTGATCGGCAGAGACATCCCTGCTTTTTGCAGTTTGTGAGCAGTAAGAGATTACGATGATTAAGAAGGACATCGGAGCTGTTCACGGGGTGAACTCACACCCTCGGACAGTGAGAAATTATCGTGATTAGCTAGTCAGAATGATTAAAATTTCACAGGGCGAACTGAGATCCATGGACAGGGAGATGTAATGATTAAGTGGCTCATGTCCACCACCTCGTCAGGGGGAGGCTCAGATTCATGGGCAGCAAGACGGTTATTAACATGGCGACATCAATAGTTATTAACCTGGCTGCATCAGCATTGTTCACAGAATGAACTTCGCTTCACGGGGAGAGACGGGGAGAAAACGATTAACAAAAGAACTTAGCAGTGCTCTCCGGGTGAATTAAGATGTATGGACAGAAACAGGATTAATGCAAATACATCAGCGTTGACCGCAATGTGACCAGACTCACAGGCAGAAGATTCAGATTAACACGGTCTTGTCATGTCAACTTGCTAGATGGCTCCTCGTTAGGAGGGCGCGGGCAGTGGCTGTGCCTCCAGAATTCAAGGTTAAATGTTACCCAACTTGGCAACTGGTGAAATCAAGCCAAAAGGGGAAGCAATTATCTAGTCTAGACAGACCCTCACATCTGTACAAATGTTTAGATGTCTGTTGGCTGGTGCCAAATACATCAATTAGTTTGCAGAGAAGCAACATTAGACACCATGTTGTCTGACTGGTCTCCAAAGCGAGAGGCTTATGGATTTTCACAAAGGGTTAATTCATGAGATTAAGATTCGTGACAAGTTTCAGAACTTTGCAAACTTCCTTTGTTAGCATAGAGGCAACAAGGAAGAGGCACATATACACAGCCTTTACACTCCCATATGGTACAGTATGGCAGAAAACACCCAGAGGCAGTGCCAGGCACACAAAATCCCCATTCAGCTACTGCTAAAACCGATTAAACTGATAACCTTGCAGGCTAAACCTCTCTTTTCACAGGACAGATACAGTGACATAATTGATTACCACCTAGCCGGGTTCTGCAGCTTTGAGATGCTGGCACAGCTGGGATTTTGGGGGAGGAGTGGGGGAAACCATTACCCTCTCTGCTACTGCACTACTGCCCTTTCTGGGTCTGTGTCCCAGCTTCTGAAAAACTGGGGTCCAGTTCAGACCACTCAATACCAATATGGCACAACTGTCCGGTCTACATGACACTCCTCTGAGCCCCTGGGCATACTTAAGAACTTTGGAGATGCATTTTAAAGGTATTGCTATGGTCAGAAACAGCAAGGCAGAGAGCGAGATCTGCTACTAACTACCCAGAAAGAGATTTTCCTGTACATCTTTTGGCCACTGTGACTAATAGTCAAACTCTTATTTCAGTATTTCAGCCAATTGTATACCAAATTGCTTACTAAGGCCTGCAAACAGCTTACCTACCCTTAGTGAAGAATAGAGGGCAATGATCTCAGAGGTGGAAATCTATTACATGTTCTTATTTTGCGACCAGAAGGAAAGCTAAGAAAACAAAGTCAGCAGGGGATTGAAGCGTCAGGAAAAGCTGTCTCCTATGGGTTGGGTACAATGCAATTCTGTGTACAAACAGCTAGCTAATTATTTCTTACTGCATATCAGCTAAGGCTGACCTGATTAAAATTATAAATCAGCCAATGCCTCTGTTTTTATGCTGCGAGAATCCATGTCTGTGTTTGCATATTAATTAAGATATGCTAAGTAATCAAAAATGTTTGCTAGGAAAAAGAGAATAGATTGTAACCTGACAGAGGCAAACACGGGAGCGTGGTACACCAACTTCTCAAAAAACTTCCTCTGTTTACACTGTACCCTTTGAAATTATGAGCAGTTTCCAACCACCTGTGATTTCCTTCCATCAGGTTTTAAGGGAAAATGTCTCTGTCATTTGTATCCCACGACTTGTTTCCACTTGGTGGGAAAATAGCATGAAAGCTGCTGTCAGACGAGAAAGCTGCATAACTTTATAAGCTCCAGCATATTTTTTGGCTGTTCTTCCCCATGTGCTATGCAATATCAGATTAATGTCACTGTTCAGCAAAGCTTGGAGTATTGATGTTGAAACATTAAAGCTATTTCATCAATACCAGGTTTGGAGAGAGATCATTTATGGTCATTAGAATAGAAGAGCATTTATCCTGGACATCAGAGAAATCCCCATGGGTCCTAGAGATCATGCTGCAATCCCCATAATGCCATTAATATAATGGCCTCTTTCTTCTTTATTAGAATTTTACGGCTAAGTAGGATGTAAGGAAAACTATCAAGTCAGTGTGGAGTCCAGCACCCTACAGTCACTCTTGTCACAGAGTCCATATGCTGTTCTCTGCTGGTTTTCGTGTGTGAGAAACAACATTCATTAACCGATATCGCTGAGCCTTTTCTCCTAGCAGCTACAGGACGCTCAGGGGCTAATATCTCCAGCAGGATGCTAAAATACCCTGCCCCAGTTACAGTGTACAAAGCAGCTGCAAATGCCCTGCTTTATTTTATCCTCACATTATGCTAATTCAACAAGGAGTACTTCAGGTTTGGGGCATTTTTCCCCCATATTGTTGTGAGTCAGAGCTTAGAGGGCTGAAGCCGGGATCACGTCTCCATCAGAGCAGTCGCGAGGCGTGAAAATGTTTCTCACCAGGAATTCAGAAGCATCTTTTACCAGCCCAAAGGGATGGAGTGAAAGATCTGCTGCCACTCGCATGCTGAATGTGGACACTTTGGTCTCCCACTATTTTCGCCCTATTTTTACATCAACCAGAGACATCACCAGACCTTCAGCCTCTTGGCCTCTTTCTCTTCTCTTCTCTGCCTCCCACAGCAACAGGTGAAACCACCGTGTGAACTAAGCCATACAAAACTGCCACTCAAACGGGTTATGCTCCAGGGCACGTTCCCAGTGATATGCCGAAAAGAAATTTATGCAAAATGTTCTGTTAATTTAAGCAGGAGGTGTATATGCTGCATCTGTCTGTCTGCAAGCAAGCAAGAGGAGCTGCTACATTTGGATGATGCTGCTGCAAAACCAACACCACAAAGACAGATGGGCTGAGCTGGCAGGGACTATCTAATCCCAAAAAGCCATGATTTCCCAAATAAAAGGCAAACACCCACCCTCTTGATGGACTAACCTGCCGAGACTCGGCTGGCCAGCCTAGCAGCGCGCAGTTGCTGTGATAACACTGTCCTGCAGGGTGAATTTGGACTGAGTAATGACGTTGCCTATGTGCAGGGTGAGGCGCTCTGTTTAGCAATGGGCTTGATTCTGCCAGGAGATTTCAGAAAGAAAAAGACCTGTGAAGATCAAAAAGAACACATTTCAGGTTGGAATGCAGCCATTTCACTTGATGCAAAATGTCCAACTCTCTGGTACAACACTGCAATCACAGTTGCAAAAACAATTGTCTTATAACACAAGTCCAAACCAAAGGACTTCACCAAAGGAAATACCATCATCTCTTATGTGCAGACATAAAATTAGGACCTTGAAGAGAGCGTTACCCATAAAATAAAAGTGTTTAAATCTTGTAAATTCCTTAATGGTTTTCCCCCTAGCATGGGTCCTTAAATTGCCCTGCAGAGAGCACTATTTCTATTCTTCAATTCCTGCCTTTAAAAGTTTCACTAAGACAAGCTGGGAACAGACCCATTCCAAACAACCCAATAAAAATGGCAGATAAAATATCAGACACACTCCTGTAGCAAGTTAAGAAACCTGCAATCTGTTCAAGGACGTTTTGTGCACAGAAAAAAAAAAAAAAGAGAAAAAGAGACAGGCTAAATTCATCAGTTAATTATTCACTGTGAATTATTTACTCAGATGCAGTTAATTAAGAAACACTTTTAACATGAACATTTTTCTGTCTCTTACCCCTGAAAATTAAGCTATCTTTGAAATCTTCCCAAAGGCACAATTCTGAGGTGGGTGCTGGAGGACCCACCGGTCCCACAGGTGTTTCTATCCGGCCAGACGTGAGCCGGCTCTGGGATAAAACCTGAACGACGACACTAGCGTAGCGATGGGGCTGAGCTAAGGGGGTTAGACTAACAACTGCAGGCGCAAACCTGGATACGGCCCTGCCCACACGAGTCTTGCCATGGTCAAGGTTAGAGCTGGCTTATACCTGAGCAGGTCGGACCTCAGGCAGGGAGATACAGACACATCTGAATCTGCTGGGTTAAAGGTACCCAAAGTTTCTCAGAAGAGGAAATGCCTTGTTATACCTGGTGAATAAGACCTCAGACAGCCATTCCTTGCTTAGAGCTGTGATTTGCTCTTGCAGTACAGATTGACTGCAACCACAGTAGTTGACAACCTACACTAATGGCAATCATACCAATTTTTGCATGCTTTAACGAGAAGCCGCTAGTTACTCCACACCCGTGGCTTACTTCACTTTCCTTAGTCTCCTCCTTGAAAACGTTTTGCGTTACCTCTTGTTTAATTTTTAGCAACTATCTGACCTCAGCATCTTTTCTTACCGGGAAGACAAAGCAAGAGAAGCTCCTGAGCAAGGATAATTCTGCATGGGAAAAGATCGGAGTTTTCTGGTGTGCTTTTCATGTAGTGAGAGATGGAAAACACCCGTGTGCCCTGATATGCATGCAAGCGTTGCAGCAGCACAGGCACTGTGCGCACAGGCAGTAATCCAGCCCTGCACAGAGCCAGGGAAATGCGCCCACACAGACATGTGAGAGCAAGACCTCTTCTGGGTCATAATTTTGCTCTCTTTGCCTATACTTTCAATGTGCAGTAATTTAACTTCCCGGTAGGAATGATATTTGCAGAATGCGATAAGACAGCATCATTTCTAAATTATGGATTGTTGCTTCTGCCAAGTTTTCTCCTCCTTATGCTTTTCCACCATGTGTTTCTTATACAGTGACTGTACTTTATCACTTAGAGAACAATGTTGTAAGGCTTCTTTTAAAGCTTCCCCACAAAAAGAAAAACACATTATTTTATTAAGTTATCCTGAAAATATTCTAAGCTGAGCACGTCTCATGGCTGCAGTATGGATCCTATTGATCTCCATCTTTCCCAGGTAGATAACATACTCCCTGGACTTCACATACATGGAAAAGAGCAGAGCTCTTAAACCTCTGGATCAAGATCCAAAAGCCCTCATCCCTCTATTAAAAAGAAAACAGCAGTTTATTCTGATTTGGCTAGGGAGTGGATGCCTTTGATCTTATTCAAAATTCCGAAGCTCGCTGCAAATGTTGTGGACGATAAGCTATGGGGCCTGTATTTTACATCTGGTGAGAACAGATGAACGCCATAGTCCCTTCAGGAATGAAAAAAAAAACCAAAACCAAACTATTTAAGGATGGAAAGTTGCATTTTTTGGTAACATTTTTCATTTTGATTTCACCAGTCACTGAAGAAGGTTGTACAGTCAGTATCTGAACTACCTTAAAGACATCCAAAAAATCAACTTCCCCTGAACATTTCCCCTTGGTGGCTATCGACTGTGTCACTTTGGTACACTCACTTCTGCCTGTCACCAGCAAATAATCTTGGTTGGCAGAGTAATTGAATAATGTACATTGCAATTAATTTTTCATAATTCCTCATTTATGCTGTAATTTATATAAATGCTGTATGACTCCCTGGGACTTTCAGCATGGATTTTGGATTGTAACGGTCACAACAGTACAAACTGACAATGCCAAAAATTATTATGGAGTTCACAATCTGATTTCAGTGACAGTTTTAGATAAATATTTACTTTCTGGATGTCATTTCATTAGTAAAGCTTGAGCACAGAGACATTTGCAGAAAAGAAACACAAAAGAATGACAATGACAGTTGAATCAAAATCAACCACTGATTTCAAACAAACACGAAACAATGTTTTCTACTTTTAGAGCTTATGCTGCTCTAATACGGAGTTGTGGCTCTTCATAGCTGTGTCACACAGCTCAACACAGGGTCAAGCTGGTAGTCTAAGTCCTAGCGCAATTTATATTCATGTATAATCTTTGCAAAATGTTTGCTTTTCTCATCTTTTTTAAAGACAAGGGGCCTGAAGAAATTACTTGTGTCTGGTAAAAATAGTTTGTCTCAGTGGGGATGCTGTTAATCGCTAGATAGCATAATACCTTTCATAACTTTCAAATTAAATATTAAGCATTTTAACAACATTTTGGCTATTCTGTCGCTACCACCCTACTGTAGGTCATAGTAGGGCATCTGTCTTCAAATACTGCATGCTGTTTATTGCTGATCATCCTCTAAAAGACTGATTACTGCATTAAACTTGAACATAAAACTACTGGTATCATTGTACAATCTACACAGCTGGAGAAATTAATCTATTCCAGTTTATGATGAAGGGAAACTAAGAGCTACAGCAGAGCCATAAAGAAAATTTGTAGTGGACAAGGCAAAAAAAGCCAGCATTTTTCTGGTTTGCTTTTGCTTCCACCTAAATGTGCTAGTGGTAAATTCATACACTGTTCTGCCTTTTGTCCCAGCATTCCCTTTGTGGCACGTAAAATACACAGGACAGCTGAGCTGTCTTAACAGGTGGCACCACCTAGAACGTGCCAAATTGCTTCTTTTAGTTGTTTGCTGTTCCCTTGCAGCTCCTGTTTTGTCCCTATCATTGTACTATTTAAGCATCAAACAACAACACAACAAAATAATAGAAATTCGATCACATATAGTTACTGCATACTGTCACGGCGCTCAACAGTCCAATGCAAAGATGAATAAAATTCTTGTGGAGCTGTTCATGCTAAGATTTATCACTGCAAGAGGTGTTATCTGTTAAATGTTTTCCTTTTCCTGCAGGCTCCCATTTAAGAAATGAAATCTTGATGCAGAGACAGACCGTACAGTACGTTTCAGTCTCATGCAACTGCCAGCCAGAATTTGCAAACTGATGGGCTGTATCTGATATGAAGCTTTCTTCTACTTAAGCTCTCCCTTATTTCAGGAAAACACCTAAATATTCACCTGCTCACACACTACTTTCTTTTTTTGGCAATTATTACTGATTTGCACCTACTGCATTTTTTAACGTGGTCACTGCACTAATGGTCCTTACTCATTCCTTCAAACTGGCAACAACTACTCTACTGGACTCAAAACGCTATTCTGGTCTAAGCTCTGGCACCGAAGTATGAGCAATTCATCCTTTCATCATACTTTCTGCATATTTGTACCTGAGATGATATACAAACATTATATATTTACCGAGGGCTACTCCTGATGGCCTTTGAAACCATCCTGAATTTAAGCAGCAGTCTGTGTCACTAAGTATTATGCCCATCAAACACTCTCGGGAAAAAAAAAAACAAACAACAAAAAAACACTTTACCAACTTCATGCCTGTATTTTGTGACTGTGACACAAGGAAGCGTAAATCTACCAGAGCCATGGGAGATCTTGCTCAAGTTTCTTTTATTTAGAGTCACTAAAGATAACATTAAGTTGGCAAATTACTCTGATTCCCTTAAGAAATTGCAATAAATAATGTGTATTAGAATTAAAAACACTAACCACCAAAATTTACTAGGACTTTTTTGTGGGAATAAATGTCTGGTTTACTGCCTTAAAAATAAATGCACAAACATTTGAAGTTTCTGTGGCATGAGATCTAATAGTAAAGAAGAATGAAAAATGATTTCTCTCTGCTGGCTATGCAGTAGACACAAATCTAAGAAACAGTGCTTATGTCTTCAAGGAGTGTTAAAGATTGTATTTTCTTTCACCCATATGCTTACAGAATGCTTAAATGCTTACAGAAGCAGACAGTAAGTATTGCTGAGTGCAAAACGGCAACATGTAAATTTTCTCTGCGTCTTACCAGAGAACCTCAGTCCTGAACACCATCAGTCTTTTCCATTTCAATCCCATACCGCCCTGCTTTTTTAAGAACACATCTTTGGTCTGCCTGGAACAAATTGATGAGATCTGAGCCTGGCTGCCCACTTTCCTCTTGCCTGACTGCAATGCTCGGGGGCTGCCCGCTGCTCAGGGGGGATCGCTGCGGGGAGAGATGCTTGATGAGCCCGACCTGAGCTGGGTTTGCATCCAGCATTGGCAGTGAGGAGACTATGGTGGAAAAGGTTCTCGAAGGGCACTTCAGAAACTCATTCACATCCCTTTTTCCTCCCAGGCAAACTCCCGCCTACAGCCCAACAGCTCGGGCAAACTCACCGTACCTTCTCCATCAGCTGTGAAGGCAGACTTCAAGAGCTGGAGGTGCTTACAGCCAGTTGGCAATTAATTTGAAACAGATCCTGTAAATCTGTTGTTTTAAAGTTTGGTAGCTAATTTGCATCCAGAGGCTATAATATCCCTGATCACAGTATTGTGACAGTTTCCTCTTAAAATCCCTGAAGCTTTAATTGAAAATAATCAGTGGTGGAAGTTGTTCTAACAGTCCACATTCACTGACGTAAACAAACACACGACTTGAAAGCTGTGAACGCTTCTGTTTGCATCTGCAACTCTTTCACCAAAAGGCATGTTGTTGATTTCATTTATTCCAAACACAGCATAAATGAATGCTTAATTGAGAAGCCTATAAATAATGAGCATGCTCAATTACAGCAGCAGCATCCAGAAGCAGGCTTGAAATGGTGTTCCTGAGTCACTAATGCTATTAAGAATTTCTATACGCTAAGCCCCAGATATACACACTCAGAAGTTCACGGGGAAGTGTGTTCCCCCCACTTCGGGACAGACCCGCTGTCCCTCAGGCACTAATAGCTCTCAACATCACAAAGCCTCTTCACGAATTATCCTCATTACTACAACAACCCTTCACTGGTTCCCCACGATGGCGTTAAACACAAGGTGTTATAGGAAGTGCTATAGGAAGCACCAAAAAAAGAACGATGCCTTTATCAAGTCTCTTATTATTCCTGCCAGAACATGGGAAAGTTCTGGGGAGCATTTGGCTAATTTAAAGCATTTTGCATGATCAATAACAGCGTGAGATGCACAGCTTCTTACCACTGTCCTGAGTGACAGGCACCTGAAACACTCCTCTCCCGACGTCTTTCTCGGGAAAGACAAGTGGTTCTGGCAAACTGTCTCAGACAGGCAGGCACGTAGCTGAGATGAGATTCACGTCCCTTTTTTTCTCTGCAATCTCTCTGGGCCCGTGAGATGACAGAATGTCATGTACAGAAACCAAGAAGCCTTGATGTATAGGGCAGGACCAACGCGCACCTCTCAGCTCACGGTCTCTTTCTGATTTCTACCAGATTCACCTTTCCTCATTGCACAAAATTAGATCTGACTCCTCAGCAGAGATGGATATACCACCAGCGCATTTTCCTATGCTCTGGTACCTACCAAAATGCTTGGAAGTTGACCTCGTGCTACTGAGCTCGACCGATCACCTCTTCACCCAGGC
Source organism: Dromas ardeola (assembly GCA_013398915.1). NCBI lineage: Eukaryota > Metazoa > Chordata > Aves > Charadriiformes > Dromadidae > Dromas > Dromas ardeola. Next base: position 680,442 of record VYZM01017800.1, on the reverse strand, counting down.
CTGTGGCTGACATCCCGCTCACCAAAAGGAGCCTGGCACAGGAGAGGGGAATGGGATGTACCCCCAGCAAGCTGCAAAAGCACCAACTGTCTCCAAACCTGACTTCAATCAGGCAAGTAAGTTCTCAAAAAGTACTTTACGGTTATTCAGCCACGTTGAAGAGGGGACAGGCACAGGGAATGGGACCACAGCAGAGCTCAGCACGACCCTCCCGTCATAACACACACACTAGAGGGCATTTCTTGAAAGATCCAAATTCCTTCATTGCTGATAATTGCTTGGTGCTCTGAGAAGCTTCTGCTGAGAAGCTTTGGGGGTTTTGAGAGGAATTGTTGTGAAGAAGGGTATTATCTGTGCACACTGAATAAGAGATGAAGGCCACACATTAGAGCCTGTGCTCTAACAGGTCCTTTCTCCTGCAGGTGTAATTTCTACACCACCATGTACAGTTTCTAAATTTAATCTACAAACACACTTCCATTTAATAGGCCAGCAGTGTTTTTTCCCTCCTCTTGCCACAAGCCTAGCCTTAGGCCAGCTACTGCAGACAGGGCAGCTGTCACGTTTCAGCCGGGTCTCCAGCTATCATTGCTTCCAAGAGGATGGCTTGCTCCCGCAATAGGATGGGGGAGACGCTGTTAAGATTGTCCCCTTTCCTTCCCCCTGCCCTTACTCCCAAAATCAGGTCAGCCAGCTTTTCTGCCAAAGACTTAATTGCACTTTCTGAGGATTGGATGCGTTTCAGCCCCCCTGGTACCTCCATTGCGTGCCACACTCATTAATGCTGAACACAAAACCTTCGCTTCTTAGTTGCCTTTCCCTCATGCCTTGACCTCTCTCCATTTTCCCCCCTTGTAATGAGGCCGTAAACGGATATTTACTTGCATTCCTGATTTTTAAAGTTCTGCAACCTACTTTTTAACACACAAATCATCAGCAGCTTAGAATTATTTAAGAAAGGACATAAAAATGCTTCCTTTTTCTTCTTGGACACACACAAGCACCTCCTGCTGCTCTGAACTCTCCCACTGCTCAGAGACCCACAGCACAGCAGATGCCAGAGGGCACCCAAATCTTGAACAAAAGACACCAAGTTTCTTTTAAGGAGATAAAACTAATGACTCCCCCTTGACATTTCAAGACCATGGGGAGAGGCCAGAGGAGAGGAGAAAGCTACAAAGCACAGCAGGCCTGTGATGTGCCATAGCATATATATATATATAAATAAAAATATATATATCTACAAGTTATTTCCTCTCCCAGCTTGGTAACACCTTACATATCCTTTCTGAAGGGCAGAGATGACAATCCTTCTTCTCTCCAATACCTTATCCCTTTTGGCTGAGCAAACTTTGCGTTTCGAGACATAGTGGGAAGATAGGCAAAGTAAAATTTTTTATGTGGGGGAGATAGGAAGGCAGACAGAGAAATAAAAGGGAGGAGAGGTAAGACCAAAGAGTTGAATGAGACCCTTCTTCTCCCAGGACTGCCCAAGGGTGGGCAGGCAGAGGGGAGGAAGGACAGAGAGCGCGACTCCGAACGTCAGAGGGAATGACTGGGAATGAATGATGACCCTACAGAACTGAAGTAATCACAGTAGACAGGGCTGTCATATTTTATCTGTGCAGAGACTTTTAATTTTGGAGGATCTCTCGCCAGTCATGTTTTTAAACGCATTCCCAAACAGTACTGCACTAACCTTGGAGCTCGCTTACACGGAGCTTTCTCAAAGCATCTCTAGAGAAAACCAAAACCTCATTTTTTTGTGGTTTTGTGATATTGCCGTCTCAGAAAGGCAAATCTGGGGTAATACTTAATGGTTACAGGTTTTCAAGCAGTCTTTCAATTAAAGTTTAATAGGACATTTATAGTCCCTAACATCAATTTAATGAAATGGCTTCAAATGCAAAGCCTGGATGGTAAAAATTCCTCAACATTTATGTCTCTGGATCTGCTAGCCAGAATGTGGTGAAAATATTTTTGATCATCTGTACAGGTCGTTGCTTATCTAAGAAATAAAGAACAATTTTAAAAATTCAAGGGCATTTGCAATAGAAATTTAGAGAGCTGTAACAGATAGTTTCTTCATGTTTAAGGAAGAGCGTAAACTGTGTTTAGTTCTACTAGATTTCCAAATTCCTTAGACCGAGTTCTAATAGCAGACCTCCTTTCTGTAGTAAGAATTGATCACTGTCCACAAAAGTTATAGTCTGAGGACAATGAAGCTCAAAAGAGATTTGGGAAATTCCTACACGTTCCCAGTAACCTGACAGTCCACCTGAAATGGGTTTGCAATCCTGGGGGAGAAAAAAAAAAGGCCATGCACACACACTTAATGTAAAAGCCTTGAAGTAACAGGATGTTTCTCCGCGTGTATCCAGGATGAAAAAATAAATGAGACAAAAGATGAAAATGGATCTTGGAAATTTCTGTATAGGTGCGGCTGTATTGGATACGGTAAGCTGAACACTAAGGCCTCGTATCTTGGCAGCATTACAGACAATAACAAAATTCCCCTTCGCTGGTTTTCCTTTGGTGTGCAGAGCATGTAGACAGGACCCAACTTACTTATTGGTATTAAAAAAAACAAAGGAAAATTGCAATTCCAGGAGGAAATTGTGTGGTGCCATTCTTCAGCTGTGAACTGAGCACTCATAACTTTCATTGCCAACAATCCATAAAACTCGCTGTCAAGCACTCAGTGTCCAGAAGGCATAAGAAGTGTCAAGAAATGCTTTATGCTGTTGCTAACACACTACAAAAGGCTTGATCACTAGATTAAACTAGAGAACGGGCTGGCACTCTCTCGAAAGAAATTTGGATGAGACCGTAATGGTAGCGAGAAGAAGGGCTTTGATTTGTGTAAAATAGGATAGATTAAAAAGGGCGTCCACAGACTGTGGTTCTCACAATCAAGGGATCCAGACAGACAGATGGACCGAGCAGGAACTGCAACTGATTGCTTCCAGCCAGTTGCCTGATGGAGGGGCTCTGGCTGTCAAAAATAGAGAAAGATAACAAAGGTCATGTTTCCAGCCTTGTCCCTCAAATAGATGCAGTGGGTTGAAGCACTTTTCCTTGCTGATCTGTGATTTGAACAAGTATAGCCCCAGGACAATTTTAGCTTGTGCTTGGGTGCCCATAAGCCCAAGAAATTAAGGGCAGACAGAAATTGCTGGAGGGTGCGTGTGCGCTTTTCCTACAACTGTGTCCTTTGTTTCTTCTGTATCTGGGAAGAAGGGAGAACGTGCAGCCCTGCATCACCTAGTTCTTCCCCTTGGCCTGAGGGAATCCTAGCAATGTGTCAGCTTCACATTGCAGGAATGGCATCAAAGACCTGCAATGAAATGGAGAACAAGGCCTCCAACTGGGAAGGACGTGTCCCTGGGCAAGTCAGTTAGGATGGAGCACATTCACGGGGGAGAATTTTAAGGGAAATGGTAAAATGAGGACAGAATACCTGGAACAATGTCAGCGACATTTTAGTGCCTTGCTCCAGGGAGAAATCAGAGAATCCTGATGAAGCCGGAACCCTAAAATATGAACAAAACAAAATGATCCATATCCTTGGAGGCTATTTTAGTTTCTCAAATCTGGTTAGAACCAAAAAACCACCAAGCTAGAACCAGCAAATGTTGCATGCCTTTCAGGAAATATTACCTTGATGTGTCCAGATTAGATAAATGAAACCCAATTAAACTTGAAAAATCGGAAACTCTGAGATAAAATATTTTTGAATGCTAAATGGAATTTGTGAAGCTCCATTGCCTTAACCTCCTCTAATAAGCTGCTCAATAAACTACATGAAAACATATTTTATGTACTGATAGCATCTCAAAGTATGAAGGGTTTTGCAGTTGTTCAGCAATCAGTTACCAGCTGGATTATGGTCCACTAATGCGGTTAGATTTCTGCAAGACAGAAGGCAGCTTTTCAACCATTTGTTATTTTAATGATGAGGAATCTCACCATAAGCCTTGTTAAAACTTCATTTAATCCATTACAAAAGAAACAAAGACATTTAGAAGTGAACATAAAAAAATCTCAGTCTATCAGAGCAGAAATTATAGGGTCTAGGGAAGCTTTAAAGGAGCATCCATGGAATAAAATAGCCCTGCTAATTAAAGAACTGTATCTTTTCAGGTTTGACATTTAGGGACTGTCTTCAACAGGGACTGAACTATTCTGCATGATAGCACTTGTAATGACAAAGAGAAAAAGGGAGAACCTTTACAAAGTCGCAACCAAATCACTCCATCTATTCCAAATATCACTCAAACATTTGCAAGGGTATTTTTTACTGAGTTTTCTTCCAAAAATGTGTCAGAGGGAACAGAGGGTGCAATCTCCCTGCCCTTAGATCAGGGGGAAATTTGTCCTGGCGGAGATGACTTCCTTGGTCCAGTAGCAGTCCCGGGAGAGAAGGCAGTGAGAGGTAAATGAGCTTCAGAAACTTGATGGTCCTGCTCGGAGAGGTGGGATGTGAAATCAGTTCAATGAATTTCATCATGCATAGCCCACAAAACTATGACTGCCTAATTTTTGCTAAGCCTAGGAATATGACATCCAAGGCAAGCAGATGATAGCTGTGCTCCTTTGTCGCTGCTCTCCCTATTTGCAAAGCACTCCTGCAGATCTGGAAGAGGCATTTCCATGGGGTCCTCTAAAGAGAAACAATCATGCCCTGGGCTTCCTGGTCCTTTTCTAGCATGTCCCTAGTGTTGCCTCCTATGCGCCAACTGAGAAAAAACACAGTGTCTAGAATGATCTCTTTTTACAATCTCCAGAAAGGATCAGATGCAATATATTACCTGAATGAACGTTTATTTTATGGCTAATACATTAAAGGTAGCTGTCAGAGCACTAGAAAATGGCCATTTCTGAGTGCACAAAAACATGCATTTTCCAAAGGATTGAACAATAACTTCAGCACTTCAATTACCCTTACAATTCTATACCTGCAAAGCAACAAGGCAAAAGTTTGCAAGTTCAACAAACAAGACTAGATTTGCACTTAAAGGTGCAGGTGAAAAGTTTGTCCACAAAAAGGGTGCCTGCTTACTGGAAAACACACTGAAATGCTGTAATCTCGTTTCTCCAAGTTTTCCTAAAGCAGTAATGTCATTTACAGCACAGCTTTTCATATTCCTGAGGGAAGGACAACCTATTCCAGCTCCTGTGGCTACTACCTCCTTCACCAGCTCTAGTGAAGTTCCCAATTGCTATTGTAAGAGTCAGGCGAAGCTCCCCTTGAGAGTTTTTTCCTTCAAGGATTTCCCAGAATTCAGGTTATTGTCCAAGCCACCCACTAAACTGGGAGAAAGTTCAGGACCCTCTGTCAGATCTTGATCCTCTTTAAATGAATGATAAGGAAGAGGGCATGATCTATCATACCCATTTGCTTTCTCCTCTTTGAGGGAGATGGAAAACATGTTGGTAAAGTTATATCCATCTTGAAGGTCCAAGTAACAAGAAATTATAAATGAATAAATATGTTTTTCATTTTGAATACAGCACATTAAATGTTAAATATCCCAATTCTATGTATAAAAAGAAATTGCGCTGCTTTGGGTTCTTCTGAAATGTTTGATGTAAAAATAGATTCTCTAGCTCCCACACCTCCCATAACAAACCAGAAGTTTACCAGACATCCAGCTGTTTTGAGACCTTCTGTCTTCAGCTTGGTTTTCTAAAGAAACAAGGCTTGTGCAAACATGTTGTTTGTCTCTTTCCAGTAACTTTTGAAATAAGTTGTTTCTCAAATAATTACTTTTTAAACTTCCTTTCCCCCCAAGCTTGTAAAATATTAACATTTGAAACCATTTTACATAATATCACTCTTGCAAGAAACTGCTGAAATGGTAAATTAAGTGCCATCTAGACTGGCTAAGGAGTTTTTGATAAGAGAGTGATTTTGAATGAAAAAATGGATACTTAATTCAAAGTCAATTAAAAATGGAATTATAAAGTATCTAGATGAGAATCACATAATGGATATCAGCACAAAGTCTCTAAAGGAAAATCAAGCCTGAAATTCTTCCAAGGGGTCAGCAAAGTCTTGAAAACCAGCTTCACCAAATAGTTTCACTTTTTTAAAACCTTTCCTGAAGCTTTTCATAAGACTTCATTAATGAAACCATGCGGTCATGGACTCAGAAACAGGAATGAGTTATGAATCTTAACTAAGATTCTAGTTTTTTAAACTAATGCACGATATTTTAGAAATGGCCATTTTTCATTGTAGTATAATATTAACAGGAGTCATCCTAGTCCTCTATAATAAAAATGTCTGGATCTAATTTCTAGAATACATGATTTCACAGGTCAGATTCTGCTCTTTGTTTACCATAATAATGGAAAATACTTTTTAAGGAACTAAATCTGTTTACTCCCCAATCAATCAAGAATAAAATTTAACCCAGAGAGTCCAGCAGAAGATCAAGCAAGAGAAGCTGAAAAAATTAGAAGCTCTTGTGAAACCATATGTCACTTCAATATGACACAGCGCTCAGGGTGACTGCAGAATAATGCGTGTGTATATGTAAATATTTTCTTTGAAACCATTGAAATCCATCTCAAAAAGCAGTTGAGGTTAGTAATAACTGATCGTTTTCCTTTCACCAAAATTGTGTACTATGTTCTTAAAGAATCTGTATTGTGTTTGCGTGGCAAGGTTTAGGTAGCGGGTGCTCTACAGAGGTGGCTTCTGTGAGAAGCTGCTAGAATCTTCTCCCATGTCTGATAGAGCCAATGCCAGATGACTCCAAGATGGATCTGCCACTGGCCAAGGCTGAGCCCATCAGCGATGGTGGGAGCACCTCTGGGATAACATATTTAAAAAAGGGGAAACAAACCCTGCACAAAAGAAATTGCAGCCAAAGAGACGAGTGAGAATACGTGAAACAATCCTGCAGACATCCAGGTCAGTGAAGAAGGAGGGGAGGAGGTGCTCCAGGTGCCAGAGCAGAGAATCTCTGCAGCCCGTGGTGAAGACCATGGTGAGGCAGGCTGTCCCCTGCAGACCATGAAGGTCCATGGTGGAGCAGGTATCCACCTGCAGCCCATGGTGGATGCAGCCAGAGCAGGTGGATGCCCAAAGGAGGCTATGAGCTCATGGGGGATCCACGCTGCAGCAGTTTGTGAAGGACTGCAGCCCACGGGAAGGACTCACATTGGAGAAGTTCATGGAAGACTGTCTCCCATGGGAGGGACCTCACGCTGGAGCCGGGGAAGAGGGTGAGGAGTCCTCCCCTGAAAAGGAAGGAGTGGCAGAGACAACATATGATGAACTGACCGCAACCCCCATTCCCCAACCCCCTGCACCACTCGGGGGAAGGAGGGAGAGAAATCAGGAGTGAAATTAAGACTGGGAAGACAGGTTGAGTCGGGGTAAGGTGTTTTAAGATTTAGTTTTTACTTCTCATGACCCTACTCTGATTTGATTTGTAATAAATTAAATTCATTTTCCTCAAGTCAAGTCTGTTTTGCCCGTGATGGCCATCGCTGAGCGATCTCCCTGTCCTTATCTTGACCCACAGGCCTTTCATTATATTTTCTCTCCCCTGTCCAGCTGAGGAGGGGAGTGATAGAGCAGCTTTGGTGGGCACCTGGTGTCCAGCCAGAGTCAACTCACCATAGAATCCCATCATTACGGTCAATTAAGCATGTCCAAAGATGCCCACCAACGCAGACCACCTGCTAGGAACCGGAGAGAGATAAAACCACACAGCTCCTCTCTGTTACTTAACTGATCTACAAATGTCAGATCAAGCTCCGGCTCTTCCAGCTGATGGGAAGAAAAATGGTCTAAACTAATTTTCATTTAAATTTCTTAATGCACTGCACGAGTTGTTTGTCACATCCTGACACACTGTCATGTTGTTTTACAACGTGATGTATTGTAACATGATATGAAGTGAACATGTTTCATTCAGAGAAATGCACTAATGCCTTTAGACACCTGAGGAGTAGACAGGTAGTTGCATTATTTCTTAGCAGCTGATCTAGATTTATTAGAACAGGTGGAAACAAAGCACAAACTACCTACATTGCTTTCAAAGTATTCTGGAAAGCATCGCCCCGTTCACCTTATGCACGCTAGAGGTGCAGCACGCTCATACCCCCCCCACTGAATGCAAAAAGCATTCAACTGTGCCAGGTAGGGCATCAAGTTTTTGCCATGTAAAGTCAAACAATGTCTGTCTAGAAGAATCAAAGAAAACTTACAAAGTCTTCAGCAGAGTTTGTTTTAACTCTTCTTCCTTGCTGGAACACGAGAAGGTTCGTTTTACTTGCACAAGCTCTTTTATGCATATGTAGTGGAAGGAATTACTCATATTTACAATGGCAGCAGTATATTATACTACAGAAGTTGTTATCTTTTCATTAAAGGAAACTTCAAGAGAAGGCCCTAAACTTCGAGGAAAGGGGCCCATACTTTTCCAACAATCCCCAAATAAATCCTTGAAGTCCAAGTGAACCTTTACAGTTTATCAATCCCCAATCCATGTGATGACCAGAAGGGGCTGCCCTGCCTCACTCCCTCCTCGCTCACGGTAACTGCTCCTGCCCTTCACTTCTCCGGGGTGAGCTGCACACTGCACTCCATCAGTTTGCTGCTCTGATTAAAAGCAAAACTTTTGGGGTTTTTTTTTGCAGGGCTCATATTTAGTTAGATCAATAGACAGATAAAATTTGCTGTGACACTGCATAAATGTTAAAACTATAGGAAAAGGAGGAGGAAATACATGGTTGGCAGCATGGGAAGGAAGAAGGGAAGAAGGACTACTCTTTTGTTGCTATCTGCTGCAGAGACTTAAATTCATAAGCACGAGACTAAAATTACATATGCTCTGTCCTCAAGTATTATCGAGAGAAAATACATGCATTGTGTGTATCAACTTCAAAAAGTGCATTTGTGAACGATAGTTCGAATTTCAGTCAATCACCATTGTAGCCTTTTCCAATTTCTGCGATTCAGTAACTGGAGTCATCTCTCATCGGTGCTGTTAAGAAGAAAGCTGACAGGTATTGAAAGAATATTCTTTTACTCTTGCCACAAATAACGTTTAAGACTCACAAATAGGAAAATAGGATTCTTAAAATACCCACTGAGCTTTGACTGTAGGCTGAGGGAAGCCATAGCATAAACAACACTCCTTAATCTGTACAGCCCACAACAGGGCTTCCCACTTAATCCGGGAAGATTAATTACGTAACAGATAATTGATTAACTAGATCAGTTACATGTGGTCCAGAGGATCTCTGGATCTTTAACGTTCATGGTTTCACTGAAGCAGACAACGACTTTCATCTAGATATCAAAAAGATTTGGTTCAACGACCACCCCCAGCCCTGCTGATAGCAACGTTTACGAAGGTGGCCTGTCAGTGGAAAGCTTCTTGAAGCGCTAGGTGAAACGCTCCATCACTCTCCTGATCCTAAAACCATGACAATGTAATCCAAAACAAGTGGATTAATTATGCTAATTGATATGACACAATATAACTTTATATCTTGGAAACAATTTTAAGCAATACTGAAAGAGATACACCCCATGACTAATGAGCTACTGCCTAATCAGCGCATCCTGCTGGGCAGGAGATCAGCAGGAAATGCTGAAGGAGGACCTCTAAAGGCAAGAGGAGAGACCTTCTGAACTGACTTCACAGAGAAGCTAAAGAAGTAAGATCCAGGAGGTCCCTTTGCAAGTTGGGAAAATTTCACAGTCAAGATTTGCACCAGTGCAGTGGGGTAAAAGAGGTGAAATACGGCAAAACTTTACACATTCAACTTTCATTCCCACAAATAATGCCAGAGGTGGGCTCTGGAGGGAGCACAGCGCGATGACATGCCCCAGGCCCATCCTCTGTTACTGGGGCTGTCTGAAAAGCATGACAGCGTAACCAGAAAAGTTAACTGTATCTCTGAGACACAAAGGAAAGAATAACTCTGTCTCACACGGCTGTCCCTTCCAGTCCAGGAAGGCACATTTCTTCGGCTGAGAGCACTTGACAGAGTTGCCAGCCACACCGACCGTGCAGACTACTACTTTGGTGACATATTCTTGCCATCACCTGCAGAGATGCCGTTTCCCCAGCAGCAGCTGCAGGATTTGACTGTAGCTGACAGTAGACTGTAACATCTAATGGACTTGTGCAGAGCGTCTGAACGCCTAAGGACTTCTGTCATGTGTCAGTGCCGCTTATGTTAAGAGATCCATTAGGAGTGCAATGATCTAAAGAAAGGTCAGCTGTCACAACTAATGCCAGAAGTGTCACCTTTGCTTAAAACGATTTTGCACCAAACTCCCAAGCTAACTAGATGGCGCTGATATTCTTGTCTTAAAGCCAAAGACATGTCACATTAGGTTGGCACACATGTACGGATGTCATTTGCTGTAGCAACATGAACGCTAAGCCTTTTCTGAATGGGTCTTATCAAAGTCTGATGGCAGCGTCACCATCCCTGACATGTCTTTTGGGAAAAACTTGGACTTCTTTGGCCTTGCACCAGAGCTGAGTGTTCTTTGCAGCTGAACCAGCAAAGTACCATGAGAGGTATTTTGCAGTTTCTAGATAAAAAACAAGAAATCCTACTTCTCTGGCTCTCATTGCTGAGTCTCCCAGAAGAAACAATAGCTCTGCCCATGCTCAGGACAGAGGAACAAGAGGCAATAAGCATAGCAAATTAAATCAGAAATAACTGCAAAAAACTTAGCTGAGTTAAAGTACGGAAAACAGGATTAGAGGCAAGGCAGAATCACCACGGTGGAATTACTGTTCTGGTGGATGGACTCGCATGCGTAAGGTAATCCGATTCAGACTGAAGCTGACTTCTCCAGGACTACGACTCCAGTGAAAACTGTTCGGAGGTTTGGAAAATGCTAATGCAGAATTGATTCACCCTCGGCTGACGGAGCCAAGGTGTTAATGACAAAACACGACTACTGTGTTAAACCTGCAGGGTTAAATTCCAGCTTTACTGCTGTCAGTGCAAAAACCGCAACTGATCTCAGTGAGGCAGCTATGACTTGATCGGTAACTGTTATACTCTTTTATATTCTGGATGTTATAAAAGCATTCATGTTTTCTAGTCACCACGCAACTATTTGCTATTCTAAAATCCTGTTATTTTTGAATTAGCTTCAGGAGAGGTGAAGTTACTGTTTGTGCCCAGTTACTGCTTTGTTTGGATCATTTAGGCAGTAACACTTGCATAATAGCGAACGTTGCCCATCTACTTGACTAACAGCAAAATGAAGGCTTAAATAAGCTATTTTAAACCACAATAGCGGATTGTTAAGTAGCCAGGGAATGCTGACATATCACTTTTATATTTTCAGTCCTTTGAACTAATTCTGTAAACTATAAAAATAAATTCAAGACTTGGGTGCCTTGTCAGAACGGACTGGGTCTGTATCGAGCTGTGCAGTTTTGTAGTAAGGATTGAATGTGGTTTAATCTTGTCAAAGTAGGTTTTAGTACGGTGCACTCCAGACAAATGACCTTGACACGCATTAACTGTGATCATCACCCAATTGCTGGCTGAATAACACCAGAACTCAGATTTTCTTTACAGGAGTATCAAAGTGGGAGGCTGACCTGTAGTTTATCAGCGATGGCACATAGCAAAAGTTAAATAAAAAATTATATTTATTTTTGATTCTCAGGCACAAGGAAGAACACTGTGCCAAAACTGAAAGGCTGGTTGGAACAAGGGTACAGAAACAGAAGTTAATGAAGGGAGCACAAGAAAAGGACACTTGTTATTTTGCCGATATCTGGGTAACTCCACAGTGATTTTCAGGACTGTTCCACAAACCTCTTTAGCTATCCACGATGAAGGTAAATTGCAATTCAGAGTGACTACAAATAACAGGAAACGTGTAAGTAACAAAGGAGTTGGGGCTTAAGCCCTGATTTGGTGGCTTTGAGAATCTGAAATCTGTATTATCTTGCCCCTGACCATCACAAAAGAGGTCTGAGTCTTGGTGCACGCCAAGAAAGAAAGTGGGTGACCACATATTCCCCATAAGCAATGGGCTCAGGTACAGGAAAAGAAACTCCAAACAATTTTATCCCTATGGAAATAACTATTTTGGCCAGAAATTTTGTACACCTTGCAGTTAGACTGTTCTAGCAAAGCTGGACAGACCAGTAAAACCGGATTGCTTGTCTCTACTCTTAGGGACAGAAGTTTCACTGCTTTGAGAGAGCGCATTAAGTCTGTCAAAGTGAATGTAAAAAAGTCCCTCAAACCTAAAGAAAATAAACATACAAGTGGAAAGTTTTGTGGTTCTAAATTTTGGCTGTTTTCCTACCACCAGGGGGGAAGTTAAAAACAAAACAAAACAAAAACTCTACACTTTCATGTGGTCACTTTTATTTACTACTAAACTCATTAAATATCAACCTCTTCCACACATACAACTCCTCTCTAACAAAAAAAAGAAATAAAAATAAAAAGAGTGCAGTTTCTAAGAAGTGGCAGTATTTGATGATGTTTGCTACTGAAAATAGGTATTTAACGAAACAGCCCAAAACGCATTCTGTGAAAGTTGGCAATTCTTATTGAATTCTGTAATACTTTTTCAAAAGGCAAATTTCAGTGGCAGAAATCAATGTTTCTGAAGGTGGGTCATTAAGGACTAGAAAATGTACACTTCTATTCATAAATGATCCGGAAAAAGAGATGAGTAGTGAAAAGACAAAGTTTGCGGGTGATACAAAATCATTCAGGATAATCAAATCTAAAGCGGACCATGAACTATTGCATAAGGAACTTGCAGGATAAGCAACTGGATGATAAAATGGTAGATGAAATTCCATTTTGCTGAAGAAAGCATTGCATGCTGGGAAAAATAGCTATACACGCAAATTGATAGGCTCTACATTAGCAATTGCCATTCAGTGTATGGATGCTGAGGCCTTCTGTTAGTTCCCAAAGAAAATCAGATCAATCCTCAGCAGTAATCAAAACGGCTAGTAAAATATCAGGAATTATTAGGAAGGGTTTAGAGAAAAAAGAAGTAAGCCATCATTAACGTACCTGGGTAAGGCAAAAGAGGACAAATAGTTTCCAAAGGGGCGCGTGTGCTGTTATGGAGAAGAGGTCTAGCACGACCAATAAACACGATGATCCAGAAGCACCAAGCTTGGGTCCTAGGCAGCAGAAGATGGGAGGAGAAGGATTGCTCCACATGTGTCCTGCTGCCTATATACCTTTCCTAAGCAACTGTTCTTGTTATTCTTTTCACTGCTGCGAGGAGGACCTGGAGCCATATGGACCCTTCCCTCCCAGGTATGGCTATTGTCACAGAATGAGAGAAACATCAAAATGTGTCAGCAAAATGTGGAAAGTAGAAACCTGTTGTCTGTAGTTCAAAGCCATCAAAGAAGCCTGTTTCAAATTGAGTAGCAGGTGCTGGTGCTTGGCACTTCTGAAATAAAACCATCACTTCTCCATTGCTACCAAATGTGTTTTGTTGGAGGGGTGGGACAGGAGCAGTTTGTCTTTTCAGCTCTTCAGAGAATACATTCAAATATGTTTGAGGTTACTGGAAGTGGAAAACCAAATTTCATTCTTGATTGATTTTTTCAGTAGATGGAAATGCTCATTTAATTGTTTTTTAGTATTTGACCTTTCTATTTCGTTTGGTTAATCTTCATGATGATGAAATAGCATTCGTGATATTCACACAGGGTAACTGTTGAAGGCTAGAGCATGAATGCTGATTTTTCTGCAATGTTCTGCTGCTGTGGACACCCTAGGAATGAAATCAGATTGAAAAAGAGCTTTAGCTTCTGGTGCTTTTGAGAGACGGATTAAATTTAGTTTCCTTGTAGCCCATGATTAGTCAGGGAGCAGGGGGTGTCTGTGCAGGACATTTATGGAAATCCATCTTTTGGACCATGCCAGAGCTGCTGAAGCTGAACACAAAAGGGAAAACCCTCAAGATAATAATTTCCTTGGCAAATGTTATCAAATCCTTCAAGTTATATGAAGATCATTGACTCTCCCAACAGTGTGACAGTTTCATGAACATTCTCGCGGGACAGAGTGGAAAGGGCAGAACACCTCCGCTGCTGGTAGTGATGAGGCTGCAGCCAGGTCCTCCACACTCTGCTGACTTCTTCTGGCCCTGTTTTTGCCTGGTCTCACATTAACTTCATGCATGTGGCTAAACACCCTGTCTGTCTTTGCCTACTGCCTGAATTTCCGAGTCATTCGGGGTACCTCTGAAGGATGAAAGACATGTCCTACCTTGAACCTGGGAAGATTTCAACCTGAATATGGCAAATATTTTGCTTTACATTGAAAAGCCCCCATTCCATAATAAGCAGCAGTTGACAGGAAAGACGCGTACTAAGAGAGACACCACTTCTAAAAATTAATTTGCAACAAATGCAGATTTTCATAAAGGTCCTTCATTTTGCAGGCAGCAGCATCACTCAACAATCTGCCATCAGTAGGCAGTTACACAGCACTGAGAAGAGCCATCATCCTAGCTGGCTCTGCGGGTCTGTGTGTCCCTGACACGACCCTGGCTTATACCATGGTCCAAAGATTTCCTTCATAACTATAAAGTCTTTACTTCAAAGACAAATTTGGCTCATGTAGCATAGCTTATCAGCCTGAAAAGAAAAAGGCAAAACACCAGCCACTCCAGTCTGATTCAGATTGAGTTTCCTCATTGGTTATCTGGCAGCTTCTGGTACCCCACAGTGACAGAATTTTAAGTCCAAAAGACCTTGTGCCATTTTTTTTTTAGGTTTTCCTGAAGCCCTTTGTGAAGGAATCAGCTTGATTTCAGAGGAAGCAATCCTCTGTTGCCTCTGCCCACAGAAAGGACAAAAACCAGGTTGCAGTCATTTGGCACCTCCACTACCCCTTTGTGCAAAAGGTCAAAAATGCTGCAGAAACATCAGTTGTCTGAGCCGGCCCTCAGAACCACCTTGCTGAGCTGAATAGTGCTCCCAATCGAGCAATATCAAGCACAGTGCCCAGATCTCCATGCAAACTCTCAGATCATCGCCTGGAACAGTTACAGTATATAGTCACCGCCTGTCCATTTACTCCGCCTGATGCTGCTGCTCGTTCATGACACATGCAGGGTGGAAGTCCCACCTCGAGCGTGCATCATGGTGAGATGGAGCCCTCCCACCCACCTTTGCCTTTTGGAATAGCAGAGCTCTGGGATTCATTAAACCAAACTTGCAGAGCAGTTTGGCCTCATTGTGCAACAAGGAGGCATAAGAGGGGGGAAAAAAGAGAAGAAAGAAAAAAAAAAAAAAGGAGGGAGAGACAGAGTTCTTCAGGGATCAACATGTTCAATGATCCCTTCAAACTACCACAAACCTTATTTACTAAGCCCCATAGGCTCTCATTAAAGTTCTTTGTCAAAATGTTTGCTTTTATAAATTCACCCAGGAGTATGTCATTCTGCATTTCAGCCAGCCAGGACGCTAGCGGGGCACTGAGCAACCGCTGAGATTTTATTGGCACCCGCTTTTAAGCACCTTTTGGTCAGTAGCTCCGCTGTGCTCCCGTGAATAACCACCACATAGTAACATGACTACTAAGGTCGAATTTCCCCAGTTCCTTTTTTCTCAACTACTTAGCAAATCAATTCATTTTGAGAGACCTCAGTTTATACACAAGAGGAGAACAATTACGTGCCACAGTGGTCTGGCAGAACGGAGTCAGGCACAGTTGGGGTAGAAAATTACCTTCTGCACTTTTAAAACATCAGAAAGAAATAAGCAAGAGAAATCCAGCAGAAAGTGATATTTTATATAGACAGACATACCTATCAACCACTCCTGTTTTGTACCATCTATCAACTTGCTGAGGATGCACTCTGTGCCATCCGCCAGGTCAGTAACGCAGACGTCAGGCAGCGCTGGCCCCAGTGCTGGTCCCTGGGGTGCATAGCTAGCCCTGACCTCCAGCTGGACTTTGTGCTGCTGATCACAACTGTTCGAGCTGCACAGTTCAGCCAGTTTTCCATCCACCTCACTGTCCACGTTTCATCAGCTGGTTAATTAGGATGCCAAGGGAGACAGTGTTGAAAGCCTTGTTAATGTCTAGATAAACAACATCCACTGAGCTTGTCCTTTCATCGTAGAAGGCTATCAGGTCGACCAGACATGATTTCCCCTTTGTAAATCCATACTGACTACTCCCGATCACCATTTGCTTAAATGCACCCTCACCTCATCTTCCTCCAGCAAGGATAAGTTTTCCTTGCTCCAGACATTCCCACTGGTCTCAGGGGCCTGGAATTCCTGAGAGTAAACCTTAGGAGCAAAGACCAAAGTGAAGACGGCATTGAGAATCTCAGCCTTTTACCATGTGCTTTGTCATCACGTCCCTGGATGGGTTTATTTCTCTTTGACTAAGAAGAAGCAGCAAATCATTGCTGCAATGGTTCAGCAAGATATTTGTCTTCCTGCAGCCATCATGGTAACTTAAACCTCAGGGTGGCTATGAACCCCATGTGGACAGGACATCCTTGTACACAGACCACTCAGACAAACGCACAAATTGTACACAAATGCACTCAGAGCCCCAGTGCATTTCTTCTTGTACTGAAGAGAACATCTAGGAAAGCCTGCAGCCTTGATACTTGACAAGGACATGCTAACTGCTTGGGTTGGCTGGAGTCCCTTCTCTAATCCAACCGGACAACAGACAAGCAGGGCATCTGAATTGCATGCTTCCCTTCTTTGAGACATGAACAATATTGACAGGGCAAAAGTACACCAAAGGCATTTGCTTTTGTCTTTATTTTCTCCTCATTCTGCCCTGAAATGGTGTGGAGGCTACACAGGAAGAGAAATAAAGGGAAGAGAAAGTCAGGCTTTACTTTCAGCTGCGTCTCCTTTATGGAGACAGCAGCTCCACAGCTTTCAGCACACTCACTCCCAATTTACACTGGGATAACAGGGCAGCATGCAAAGCTTTTTGAATATGAGTTACTTCTGGGTCTGTGTAAAGCAGCTCCTCTGAGCAGAAGAAGCCGTAACGCATGATGCGCCACGCTGAGCCCTCAGGTTTCCCACCAACATCTCTGACACTTGGTATACCTGAAAGAGCAGGCAGTGAAAAGAGGCAGCCAGGGATTCCCTCTCAGTATTTGGGAGCCTGAGAGCAGTGCAGTACCAGCTGAAAGGTTAGGCCGTTCCCTTGCCATACAAAAATGACATTATCCAGCGCTGGGAAAGCACGTGGCACAGGCACATGGTGCTCTGGTGGCCTTCAGCCCCTGGAGCTGCTCCTTCATAAGCTGTTTCTGCTGGAGCAACACAGATCATAGCAAAGTGACAGAACACTCTAAAAGTTAAATCACTACGTTCAGCTTAGGGACGGGGGAGAGACTTTACAGTCCTCCCCTACAGAAAAACGCACCACCTTCTGCCATCCAGAGGGACCTTGACAGGCTGGAGAGGTGGGCCCATGCCAACCTCATGAAGTTCAACAAGAACAAGTGCAAGGTCCTCCATCTGGGTCGGGGCAATCCCAAGCACCAACATAGGCTGGGCACTGACTGGCTTGAGAGCAGCCCTGAAGAAAAGGACTTGGGGGTACCAGTGAACGAGAGGCTCAACATGAGCCGTCAGTGTGCACTTGCAGGCCAGAAAGCCCATCGTATCTTGGGCTGCACCAAGAGAAGTGTGGCCAGCAGGGCGAGGGAGGTGACTCTCCCCCTCTACTCCACTCTCGTGAGACCCCATCTGGAGTACTGTGTCCAGTTCTGGAGCCCCCACTACAAGAAAGATATGGACATGCTGGAACGTGTCCAGAGAAGGGCCACAAGGATGATCAGAGGGCTGGAGCACCTCTCCTACGAAGACAGACTGAGAGAGTTGGGGTTGTTCAGTCTGGAGAAAAGAAGGCTCCGAGGAGACCTCATTGTGGCCTACCAGTATCTTAAGGGGGCCTACAAGAAAGCTGGTGAGGGACTTTTTAGGATGTCGGGTAATGGTAGGACTAGGGGGAATGGAATAAAACTAGAGATGGGTTGATTCAGAATGGACGTTAGGAAGAAATTCTTCACCATGAGGGTGGTGAGACACTGGAACAGGTTGCCCAGCGAGGTAGTGGAAGCCCCATCCCTGGAAGCTTTTAAGGCCAGGCTGGATGGGGCTCTGAGCAACCTGGTCTAGTGGGCGGTGTCCCTGCCCATGGCAGGGGGGTTGGAACTAGATGATCTTTAAGGGCCCTTCCAACCCTGACAATTCTATGATTCTATGATTCTTTCACAAGGAGCCTTTTGCCTTTTGGCCAGCTATCCCCAAATTTGGCAGAGGTGCAGGAATCTCAGAGGTACTAAGTTCCTTCAAAATTTTGTGGAAAACAGGCATCTTGCTACTGGAATGAGATGCAGAGGCTCAGCAGAGAGAAGAGGCAGGCATTGGTGCTGCAGCCCTCAGGCACCATGCTGCTCAAGGCTGTTTTTTTGTACATATTCACACAATGTCAGAAAAAAACAAAGGCATGTTTTAGCTGTATCTGTGTACTAGAGAATCTGTTAATGAAGTTTTTAAGTAAAAAAAAAAATCCTGCCGTCTTCAGAAACGATTCTCTTCTATATGCATCCCCTCTCCACAGCACACTTACCTAATCAATCCTGATCCGTCAGTCTAGTGCACATAATTTTGTCTTCAGGGTGCATTCCTATCAGTGAGGCATCAGAGGCTCATCTATATAGAAAACAAACTGATATATGCCATGTGTTTCAAAAACCACCGCCTCACACACTTCTTCAAAAGCCCAAGATACTAAAATGCACCAAAAAAAAATTATAGAGTACCAAAAATCAACTCTCATATATGTTTGACTCATCTGTTGATTTTAATTGAATGGTCTGTATCTTCAGGCAATTTCATTATTCTCCTAAGAGCAGGGAAGCTAAATGAAAGACAAACTTCGTTAACCCCTGACCATGAAAATCAATAATTTTCAATAAAATTTAAGCTAATTTGTTTCCAAAGGATCTCACATCTTGACTCTAGTATCGTGTGCTCCAGAGTTAATCAGCTATGAGATATTACATTTTTCCAGATCATTTTTGCCAACTTAGCTACAAAGCCTTTAATTTCACCTAGAACTACAGGAGTCCTTGTACATATGTGAAAGGCAGATACACTCAAGACTGTGTAGTGGTACGAGCAAACAGTATCCAACTTGCCCTATATTCAGAGCTACTCTAGAGTGACAGTGCAAACACTTCAAAGAGCGCTACCCTTATTTTTAGTTCTGTTTAGGGTCATCGATTCTTTTTCAACCACAGAATTGATTTCTACAAGTTCATGTTACACACTTTATCTCACTGAATTCTGCAACCACTGAAGGCAAAAGTACGTTCCTGTTTTAAATAAAAATGCCAACCTTTCCAGTACAACACTGGAAAAAGCTGAATATGGGCTTGTTTCCGTGGATGCACCAAAAGCAAAGGGTGAAACAAATGCATAACATTTATTCTAGCTCACCTTCTGCCAACAAGAAACAGCAGCAACTGTGGTACTCTGCTAATGAAGTGCTTAAGCTATTAGATTCCTCCAAGTGCTAGGGAGAGGATATTTGTATAGATCCCTGCTACACAACAAGGGGAAATCCATTCCTTACTGCAGTGGAGCATAAAATACAGAAATTTCAGAACAGAAGTTGGTGTTCTGCAGAAAGAGCAAATATAACATTGCTGGAGCGTGGCAAATACTGATAAGAAAAACAGATCAGTGAAGGGAAGAATCAAGCAGCCCCCCCCAAATACAACACCCAAATCCCCACTGGAATTCTACCAAGGTTAAGGGAAAAACACCAGCTTACAACAGAGCTATCCCCACAAATACAAAATTTGATCTTTCTAATTCCTGGGCTAGGTTGGACACTAGATTATAAGGCTTCATAAACAACATTTATGAAGAAAAATATTAGCAGTAAGAACATTTCCAGGTCACTGGGGATCAAGACCCTCCAATGGCTCTCTCCAAGAAGGAAGCCCCTGGATATTTGTCAAGCATATCAATAAAAGAGAATAATTGGGAAGAAAAAAAACCAAGCAAACAAAAAAAGGCTCAGTGGAACATAATATCAACCCTCAGCAAACACATTGTGCACTTGCATGGCCAGTCTAGGAGACTGAATGACTGAGCATTCAAAATCCAGCCTCAAGATTTGCAGACACTGGCAAGTCTGAAAGTAATAAGCCCAAACCAGGATACCTCCACGTCACGCAGTCAGATGTAGAGCCACAGTGTCCCCAGGGCAATGACTTCGCTGGATGTCCTAAAATTTTTGCAAAGGGACCAAAGAAATTAGAGAAGCAAATTGAAAATTCAGTTCCACAAGAAGGATTTTTCATGGAAATGACAGCTTTGATAACATTTAGGTTTTGCTCCTCTCCGAGCAAAAACTCCCACCACCATTCAGGAGTGCTCTCGTCAGCCAAGGCAGCCAGCCCCAGCCTTCATCCTCCAGGCGGTCCCCTCCCCTGGACGGTCCCGTCCTCTGTATGGAAGACCAGTCCTTGACCATTTCAGCCTTGTCTGCTCTGCACAGAGCTCAGCAGGAGGCACTGGATGCGATAATGTGGCAAAGGAGATGTCTTGCCATAGAAACTGCACCAAAATGTTCATTTCCATTAAAATTAATTTCCCACCAGCCAGCCTTTACCAGACAGCTGCTCTATCTTCTGCCAAAGAAGTCCCTCGCCTAACTTACACTCTTGTTTAAGTGAGACACTTCCCCGGGTTAATCAGCCCAGTAAGAATATTTCTTTTGCTGACTTTGAGAACCTTGGTGGAAGAAAAACAAATAAATTAAATTAAAGGTCAGGGAAAGTTGCAACCACCTCACAGCAAATTCCTCCAAACACAGCTGCGTATTTTGCAGAACGTTAACGAGAAACAATCAGCTCGCTACTCTGACAGCTCGGTTTAGGGAGTAAAACACTGACTATTGTGTAGCTCGGCAATGTAGACAGCAAAAGCTACATGATGACACCCCGCTTTTGGTGACTCAGCACAAGAGAGTCAGGAAAGTGCACGGCTTGCAGAACAGCAGGCAAACCACACCCCGCTCAACTTTCTAAAAGTCATAAAAGAAGCTGACAATAGATCCCACTTCTCACTGCTTTCAAGTGAAAGTCATCAAAAAAGTAAGATTACACATGCTAAAAATTATGATGAAGGAGTATTCCACAGGGAAGGATCCCTGATCTTCCATAGCAAAAAGTAAGTATTTATCATTAGGCAGAAGAAAGCAATGAACTCTCAGAACTAAAATCAAATAAAATCAGCCACTATTCGATATTAGATAAGAAACATCAAAGACATTAGACGCTGGATTTAGATTAGATGTAAGATTTTTCTACTGTTGGACAAAAAAGTCAAAGAAAAGTTCAGTTGGATTTGCCATCATCAGTTTCCACAAATGAAAAGAAAAGGCTGCATTTTTTCAATAAAAGGATAAGAATGCTTATCAAAAAATATGCTATGTAGCAAGAAAAAATGATCGGTATTTTGGACCTGGATTTCTTGCTCCTTTTCCAAAAGAGCACAACACACGTAGTCACCCAAAGGACAACAGGTTCTTGTTTCTTTCTAGATACCACGAATACTGGTAATTACATTCCAGTTTCCTACTAATTTTTCATCTGAGAGGCTTCCCATTTTTCAGATTGGAAATGAAAACGCTCTCAACACCAGGCAGTGCAGCATATTGAATACCCACATCAAGTCAAATCAAACCAACTGACCTCACATCATTTTCCCAAAAGCTTGTGATGTTTTCATCGCACTGTCCCCGATAGGATTGTTACTGCAAGATTCATAACAACTGACTGAAATCTTTGGCAGTGGAGCCGTGATTGCATAGCAATTACTCTACAAATATTATCCATAAGTGCTCCATATTACAGGAAGCACTTTGCTTATGCCGTGGTTGAGAAACTTGGGCGATATCAAATAATTTTCGCCGCTGACAGCTATATCTGCTGCTTAGCAGAAAACAGCTTTCGGTCTGGAAAGTAAAGGCGCTCGTCTACCTGATCACTGTAAATCAAGCAGATCTCTGTTTTTTCTTCCAAAACTTGTGCTTAAGGGACCCTATGGGCAAAGTGAATTATTGAGAAGTCAGTCTAGAGTTTACAGCAGGAACACTATCACCTGAATATCTGGGATCTACGTTCAGCCGTATACCAAGTGATACAAAGGTTAGCATAATATATTAATGTTTGTAAAACCATTTGACAAGCTACATCCATCTAAGCAGTAGTGTTGTTACACTCAATTTTGGAGAAGTCGGGTCAAACCACAGTGTTGAGCAGCAACAAAAATAATCGTGTTGGTTTAGCCCGATCTAGTGCAGTGCGCATAGCCAAGGTTTTCAGGAGTGAGTAATAACTTTGGAGCCTTCTTTTTTTGATAGCCAATGTCACACACTTGCACGGGACTCCTCTTCAAAGGCTGATACGTATCATTCACTTGCCTTTTGAAGATCTCAAATTGAGCGTGCATCCTGCACATGCTTATACACACGCTTTAAAATTGGTTGTCCATTTATAAATCCTCTGCTGAAACTCTTTTTCCAAATAAATTGTAAAAACTTGTGCAGTCCAAAACAGTAAGCAGAGTACTGTCTGTCTTTAATAGGCATCACAGGCCAGGCTTTATTAAGAAATGCAGCTAAAGACAGGAATTTCAAAGTACTAACCGCCCAATGAGCAAAAGAATTTTTTTTTTTTTTAAAGTCATAACCGTTTTGTAATAATTTGAACCTACCGAAAGTAATTTTTCTGGCTCCTTAGGCAAACTGATATATTGCTTATACAGTCCACGATCACGCCTGCATAACCAGCCAGCAGATAGACCCAAAGGGCTTGGCGGGGATGCTGCCATGAGCACAAACCTGGCCAACCATATTGCCATCCCGTAGGCACTGGGAGCTTATTCAGACCTTTCTTTTCTATGCTGCTGTGCAAATTTAACTGGGAACTTTCAGAACCAGGTTCACCAGTACAAAACCCTTACCCAAACCAAATGTTCCTGAGAGTGCTCATCATGAACTAAGGCTTTTGAAGATGGTTTCCGCCCTCAGATATATACACAAAGACAAGAGGTGCTGGATCTTGCAAAGCTGAATTTGGACAGTCAAACACCAGAGACTTCCAGACATTTCCCTGTAAAGACTGGGAGTTTAAGGTGAGTGAAATGAACCTTCATTTAGCAGTATCCCAGCATGACCCTTACTGAGTTCATTAGAAACTAAGCATGGCACACTCAGGTATATCCTTAAATGCCCTAAACGTTTTGCAATGATGGAAACCGATTTCTTGTCACATCCTCTGAGCTTTAAAATGCCCTGTTTACATTTTGCTTGCTTTATTTGTTTATTTCTTTTAAGACTACGGGAGCAGCTCACAGAGGCTTTCCCTGTGCCTTAGGTTTTTCTTTATATTAGCAGAACTGTCAAAAGCCGTAGTTTAGAAATTATGGTAATTCCATGTAAACAGTATTAATAAAGGAATTAATCTGTTTTCTTCTCATACCATCTCAGAAAAGCAGCTGGTTTAGTGCTGCTTGTTTTGCTATTGTGACATCAGTGAAGAAGACTTAAGGAGCTAAACATGCACCTGTGGCTGTGTAGCACAATACAGCAAAGTTGTGTGTTAATGTCAGTGTGGCTCAGTAGCAGTCCTTCCAAAATTAGCTTCATTTAATTTTAAAGAGCAAAGCAGCTGGGCATTCATTTTATGACACCAGTCTTCCTTCCTACTTGCAAAGAGTCTACTCTGCTTACTGTCAGCTTATTAGCTTTAAAAAAAATTATGCACAGAAGTTTGTGATTGTCTATAGGAAAAAAAGCCCTAAATATAATTCTTCATATTTCACCAATTTCTGAAATGCAAGAGGGTTGTTTTTTGCAATAGGGCAGCAACTCAGGAAAGTATTAAACATGTGCTCAAAGTGTAATCCCTTCCAGTATAGTAATTAAGGTGTTTAAGTGATTTGTTCAATACGGGTGGACATCCAATTAGAACACAAGAGTACAAATCATGGCAGTTGTGATTTTCAAGTGAAAATAAAATCAACAACAAGGGATTTTTCCTTCTAAACTTCACGTAAAAATACGAATTTATTAGATCTCGTTTAAAGTTATTGAAGACTATCAAAAGAACATTATTCCAGCATTGATTCAAAACCATGGGGTGCACTATCAGCATAATTAAAATGAAAGTATCTTGAGCTATTTTCCTTTCCTGCTTCCATATTATTGTCTAATTGTTCAGAATGTCTGTTTGTTATGGAGGCAAAGTAATTAAGCGCAGCACGTTGCAACAAGGGGGATCATAAAGCCAGAGTTGGCTACATTACCAACACAGATATCAGCATAGCAAAACATTAAGGAAAGGATCAGAATTGTAATTGAAAATAATTGGATGATCCAGTTCATTTGGCTGACATCAGGACCATTTGTGCACTTCAGTGCTCTTTAGCCCTGGATGCTCCCTGTTCACCTGCGCTTTTAAGATGGATCTTTTCAAGGGAAACTCTGGAGCAATGTTAAGGATCCGCCTGCGGTACCTGTGGCTTCTCAGAAGGCCAGAGCGTTACCATTCAGCGTGAATGGTAAGTGATCTAATATTTAGGTTGCTACATAAAAGCCAAGCAGTTCATACTAAAAGTATATAAAATATAGAAGATTCCTACAAAGCCCAACCCAGCAGCCCCTGAAATCAATGCAGGTATTTCCTTTCTCATTAGCAGACAAGGAGAGAGATCTCCAGGGACATCTAGTCTCCTCAGAAGGGTTAGGACAGTCACTCACTTATTTAAAGAAAGAACATGTCGTTCCATGTACTTTTTGTTAATGTAACAATTAAGCTGAGGCCTGTTTGAGAAGCAAGTTTAAGAGCTTCAACAGAAAAACTTTGCCGCTGTGTCCCAGAAACCCAAGCGCCTCAGGTATCCCCAGCTCTCAGCAAGTTGTGATGCACAACTCTAATTTTGTACGTCACAACTTGGCGCAAAATCAAAACTCGCCACTCAGCAGAACCCAAATTTGCGCGTCAGCAATATGGAAACAGCCAAGTCACGGCTTCCAAAATTACTGAGTCGTACAGCCTCCAAAAGAGCTATCACTTCCTAATCTTCATCTCACAAAATTGATAGCCTACTGCAGAGAGAGACATACCTGTTTGCAGAAAACCCTTCACAATTCTGGAAAAATAGAGCTCCACTACTCTCTAACTAGCGCCACCAGCCAGAGCAGAGCCCTGGGCAACATGAAACTAAGATGTAAATTTAATTAAAAGAATTGTGCACACAGGAGATTTTGAGGGCCATGCAAGTCTCTTCAGCAATGCAAATAATTGCATCCGTAATTGCCATTTTTAGTCAAAACATAACAAAAGACCAGTGAGACAAGAGCAGGTGCGAAATTACTAATCTGGGACTAAGTCTGGGAATACCAGGGGAAAAGGTAAAATAAGAGGCGAAAAAAGAAAAGGCAACAAGAGTTTCCAAATTAATTTTCCTTACAGCCTGGACTCGTGGCTCCACAGGACCTGCACAAAAGCTGTTTGAGGAGTTTTTAGATTCCGATGACAACTTGAGGGCTGTTGGGTGACCAGGTTTGAAAACTGACCCTGGCATCACTTGTTCCAACAGCCTCGGCAAGACGTCTGCCTGCGGAAGATGCTGCTCCTGCCGCTCGCCAGCCCCGCTCAGGCAGGGCACCGCGGCACGGGGCATGCGGGAGAGATCATTAGTGGGGGCCCTGGAGCAATTAAGTCACGGCTGCTGACCTTTCCGAAGTCAGCTTATCAATCTGCAGCACTCTCCTGAAATCGCAAGTACCATATACTACCAAATAATTTACGTAGTTTGCGAGCAAACTGTCTGTACAGTTTATGTTTATCAAATGAACTCTCCCACATGGACAGTTTTAACCCCCGCCCCCCGGGATCTCTTCAAACCAACAGGCTTTTACAGTCATGCAAAGGTTAAAATAAGGTTAAGTCAGAGCATTTACCTTCAATGAAATACTATGCTGATTCAAACGCCCTTGACTAAAATTATGCGTCAGCCGCGAGACGGGCAGCCTTCTCCAACTGGCGCAGAAGCAGGCTGGGACCAGCAAGCTCCTGGCTTTAAATCTGAGCTCCATCAAACCTCTCTCAGTCCTTCAAACCTTGAAAGGAGTTGGAGATGTTTCCTTTAAGTGAGGCAACATGAACTGCCCTCTCTCCTGGTTGGGAAAAGCATATCCTGGTCCATGTTAACAATCCCAAAGGCAGGACTGACCCGCCGGGGACCACAGCTGCTGAGACCTGCTGTCGCTGGCAGCGAGAAGCGTAAAGCTCTTCAGCAGGAGTTTTAATGCCTTCTATAGATTTTATTAGGTGACAGGGAGGGTTCGAGAGGGCAGGGCAGGGGGCCAGGAGGCACAAGGAGATTCAGAGCAGGGCAGTGGAGAGGAGCCACAGGGGCAGAGGAGGTGGCTGTAAGGTCATAGCAGGGACCGTGTGCCACCGGCACTGCCTGCGCCTGGCCACGGCACCGAGCAATAGATGCTGCAGCTCTCCACACCAGGGCAATGCCACAGGAACAGCAGCTCTGCAACAGCCCTGGCAGGAAGGATCAGAGCTCCCCATAACGGCTGGGCTCCAGCAACGCTGGAGTTTCTCATATGTCACAAGCCATACCGCCAAACAAGTCCTACGTCAGCAGGGGGTGGTGGAAAAGACCAAAAGCTGAAGGCTTTGCTTATCAGTTTCCTGAGAAATCACTTATTCAGACATCCAGAAAACTGATAGGCTACTCCACCTTGTTGTCTTCCTTTTCCTCAGTGAAGTATTTCAGACGCCGCAGCCAACACACGTGGCTGCTCCCGACTGGGACCTTCAAGCTCGGAGCTCAGGCCGGCTGTGAGATGCCACCCCAGAGCTGGCATGTGAGACTCCTGCTCTGATGAGATGATGCTAAGCACCATCTCCAGAGATAACAGACTCGAAAACCCATGGAAGTATCCAATATTTCTTTTGTCTACTAAATCAAGCATTTGCTTTCACCCTGAAGTTTAAGGAACCTAACAAACACTTCTGGAGTTTTCTAGCTTAGCTCTAATTTCTTTCCTAAAAAAAGTTTCAAGTTTTTAAAAGTTTCTGATATTTGTTCGGGAATCCAATTATTGCTTAGCATTTCTTTGTTGTTGTTGCTACTTTATAAATGTACATTCTCTTGAGCTTCAGACAGATGACACATCCCCAGGCTCTGGCTACATTATCCATCAGACACAATGCATTTTGTTTTTTAATTTTTTCTTACAGCTTATCCATATTTTTCAGTCCTAAGGGGAGAGCAGATATGCAAAACTCCTTCATTTTAACCTTTGTTTTTTTGAGACAGAATTTTAAAAATATTTTTAAGGAAAATAACTGGATTTTTAATACTCTACTAACAGAATTAAGCTTACTGGAATCCTCACCTTTCCTTTCATCTCAGCCAAGACATGATTACTACAGATGGCATAGCCAAACTTCTTGACTTTGCATGAATACAGAAGAATATCTCTTTCCCTGGACTCTACATACGTGGAGTGATAGCATGGGGTCTTGAGATTGGCAGCAGCCACTTGGGTCTTCCATTTTTCAGTGTCTTGTCTGGTGTAGCTTTAAACGTGACAGACGCTGAACTACTGCCACTTGCCCAGGGATACCATAACATAACACACTACGTCTCACTGTCAGAAGTTTGATACTTGAACCAAGTTTTCCTTTGTTTCATTACATTACTCTCCCTTATACTTTCTACCTGTAAATAATTCTTTCCTTCCTGAAGCTCATATTTTGTAGGTACTTCTAAGAACTTCACTGTCTCCTGCCGCTCAATCATTCTTTACTCGGATACCACAGTGAACAATTTTAATTTTTCTGTGAAATTACACTTATTTTCACTCATAACTGCTTTGTTGCTCTTCTCTGAGCTCTTTATCAGGAATCTGCTAACAAACGTGGAGGGAGATATCTGAAATTAGAGGTGCTCTGCACATAACAGAGCCTCGTTGGTAGAGTGCACAAAACAGTGCCTCATTGGTAGAGTGCAGTAAAATTTAAAAAGCAGTAAGAATTCAGAATAAAGGGAGTTCTAAGGAATTTATTTTTAATATAAAAGGATACTGGGCTTTATATTAGAAGACTTTGATTCAAAATTTCTTGGAGATGTATCAGTTTAGACAAGCCCTTAAGTAAGAAATATTTCCTATGTCCAATACAGAGTCTGTGGTCAAATCAGACAGATTTAACCACCCCAAAGTGGCCAAAAGCTGTTTTTCCACATTAAAAAACATGCTTCAGATCAGAACTCCACTCAAATGAGATATGACATTTACACCACCTCACAAAAAATACATCTCTATCTTCTAAGGGGATTTTTTATTTACTTGACATAAATAAACATTCCTTGATCCAGCAGAGGGATGTGACCCAGGCCAACACACTGCCCAGCCACGGGGATATTTGAATTGCTTTCTCTGTTCTGAATCAAGCAGACGTGCAGCCTGGACCCAAATGTCAAATGAGCGTCTCCACTAACCGGACTCTTGGCTATTCTGGGGTGAGACTCAGTACACCACAAAAAGGTGCGAGTTAACATCAATTGAGACTGAGCACAAAACTCTGGCACCAGAGAGAACCCCCACTGCTCGGGGCTGGCTGCATCTGGAGTTGTGTGAATAACGGCATGGGGAGAGATTGCTCCTAAAGCAGAACTTAATAGATTGCTACTCCAAAGAGCCCATAGTGCTGTTGTCTCCCCTAAAGCTGTTGGAATTAACACAAGATTTCAAGACATTTTTGATAACAGTATCAGCAAATTCTTCCTGAGGCCCTTTTTCTGTTAGATTCAACAGCCACAGGTCATGAGTGTTTCCTTAAGAGGAAGTCTGCAATTAGCAAAAACAACGCCAAATCCCATGTTTATTTATTGTTCATTTTTAGCTGACCAAGGTGCAGAAATTGTAACATATGCTTTCAGCTACTAATTGCCAAAAATAACAAGTAAACTGAATATTTAAGAACATTCTATCAGCCATTGGCAAATACTTTAAGACAATAAACCCTGAAAAGGCAGAAATAGACTATGGCAAGTTCCACCCCACCCCCAAGAATAATTGCTGGAATCTCTCCTAATAATTAAGCAACGTCTAACTTTGAATCTTATTGCTTGCAAAATTAGTGCACTTTCCAAAGAGCAGAATACTTTTTTCTTTGCTTTTCCCTTTTTCACCCTCTTGACTTCAGTTCAGGTGACAGCCCACACCATCACAGCTACTTTAGCTACATTAGCTCACTCATGTAAT
This sequence comes from Dromas ardeola, assembly GCA_013398915.1. Lineage (NCBI taxonomy): Eukaryota > Metazoa > Chordata > Aves > Charadriiformes > Dromadidae > Dromas > Dromas ardeola. The sequence goes on along the minus strand of VYZM01017800.1, from coordinate 651,075 downwards.
GTCAGCTCCTGTTAGTACCAGGCAATGGAAAAAAACCCATGACAAGATGTAATACTACATGGTCCTGCTGAATGTAATGCAAGTTGTCAGAGGATTGTAGTGCTAGTCTTTAAAGGGAAGAAGGAAGATCTATTTCTGAATGTAGTTACTGAGGAACATGCCTTAAATGTCTCAGAAGTTTATCCTTCCATAGTCCCCAAGAAACCAGCCTCTTCACCGTCTATATGAAACCTCCATGGTCTTCATTCTTCCCATCTCTCATATTTCTCTTTTACTCTGACCAAACCAAACACACTTTTCCTACTTTCACCCATATCCATCGTCATCTCTCAAGGAATTCCAGTCCCTGGCATGAAGGTCCAGAGTATGAGAGGTTCAAATGAGGCACTTCCATAAAGTCTCCCCTCTAGGGCACTCAACTCAATAACAATCCCTCACAAGGAACGCTTCTAAGACAGAGCCTCAGCTACTGGCTGCTCTTCACAAGACAGTACCTATGTCACCCTGCAACAAGCTACATATCAAGAAACGAAAAGAAAGCAATCTAAGAGGCAGCTCCTCTGCCTCTTTCTGCAGGGTTATGTTTGCTCCAATGAGACCTCATTTGGAGCGAGGTACTACTCAACAAGGGAAATGGCCAAGTCTCACTGCTTCCTAATTTGAGGCCGTATGTTATGCTGATCACCTGTAGAAAGTTTGTTTATCTCATGGTGAGGAAACATGGCAGAAGAGAGAGGAAGATGTTTTGATAAACTGTAGACCCCTCTAAGCTAATCAACACCTTGAAAGTGTGATTGTAAGTTAACAAGATGAGCTGGGACGATAGTTCTGTTAGATGCTGAATAAAGTCTCTTAAATGGGAATGTAACATTACTCTTTATACCATGGCCAATCTGTTAAGAGTAATGAAAACATTTCACCTACTTCTCATCCCAAGGCTTTGGGATCGGGATAATAGTGAAATTGGGGTAAAAATTGAAAAAGAGATTGAAAAAAAATTCATTAAGAAAAGATTCAGAAAAATCTTTGAATAATAGGCTTAGCTGTGTATTTGCAGACCTTGTTAAATCTGATGCCAAATATATAAGCTACCAGTGAGAACCCTCAGCTGTCACTTTTGCAGAGAACGCAGAGGACCTCTTAGGAAGGCTAATGTGCAAATCCAGAGAAGTCACTAGGCGATGGCCAGGAACAATTAAAACACATACCTTTTAAGATTGCTTGAAAGTACTGTATCCTTCAGCTTGAGACAGCCCCAAGTTCACAACCCAGACTCAGACTCTTGATTTTGACACCGATCCCCTGGCCCATCCGACAAATTGTTCGCATTTTGTGCTGATCTGCAGAACTGTAAAGCAGAAATGGTAAAGGAGATTAAAGAACTGCTCAGTTCTGAAATGGCTTTGCATTGGAAAAGCATTCTGGAGAAGTAATGATGTTTTCTAATATTCTTCTCCCAAATTTCACGACCTGTAGGATAACGGGCAAATAAGTTTCTCTGCTGTGGCCCAGGAGGTCATTCCAAAGGGATTTATATATACGTAAGAGCTTCAGCAAATACCTCCTGCTAAACAGTCTTTTAGTGCAACAGGTATTTTCTACCACAATCATCAGGCCAGAACGACACCATCTATTTTATAGGGACAAAGTTGTAATTGAGAGACAGGTAATGTTTGTGGGTGGAGTTAACATAACTTTTATAAGACCAGTTCAAGCAGTTGGAAGTTACACTCACTCTTTTTCAGAGCAAGCAGGTCAAAAGCAATTTATCTGACTAGAGATATTGATCAGACCAGAAGAGAGAAGGTAGTTGGGTAACTGAGGAGTAGGGGCAGAACGTTAGCATGGGAAGAGATGTCTCCCAAAGAAAGGGAGTGATAGGTAATTTATCATCTATGGAACATGGAGAGATTAGCAGAGAGGAGAAGTCGTAACTGATGGGTGTTCGCCTCCCTGCCTTCTAACTGTTTTGGCTTTTATGAAAAAGTTCCATCCTGTCACTTTACCATGTCCATCTTCTTGCCAACCACAACTAGAATGTTCATTTGTATAACAAACAGAAAACAGAAGTAGCTAGCACTCCAACTAACGACAACAGACTGACTGATACCTACAACCACCACACACAATCAGGGTTTTAAATTAAGTAGCTCTCACATCACTGATGAAGGTGATAGTAACCGACATGATACTTTTTTAGGTCTTTTGTGTTCTCATTCCATAACCCAGTTGCTGAGATCAGATGTTATATGGTGATAATATCAGCTTTGTCAGAATGATGCTTTTTTCCAATATAGCACCCCACCGCCGCTTTGGACAGAAAGGGGTTGTTAGTGGTTAAGATCAGATCCCTGACCTGCCCTTGCTTGCATCTCATATTCATTTTCAAGTGTTATTCCAGATCGCTGGCAGTCACACCAGCGTGGGAGCCAGCTGCTGCCCCAGGGTTGTGCGATGCAGGTATTTGCAAGACTTCTGCAGACTGCAGGCTGGACCAGGACGCCCTCAGACTGCAGTATGCTGCCTCACGCAGTAGCAGGAATCTGAAATAGTAAGCACTCTCTAATGAATGACCCAAAGTTGAACTATTTAGATGTTTGCACCCTATTACAAATACAGAAATACCCATCAATGCCTCATAAAAGTTTACCTATAAAGGATACGACATACTGTACTTTCGAAAAGAGCAATAGCTGCCTTGCAAGATGTAAAAAAAAAAGAAAAAGAAAAAAAAAAAAGACCCACAACAAACCCAACCCCAAACCATAAATTAAAATGCTCTCTGCGTTCTTCTGGCTACTCCAGAATTTCTATGTTAAATATCTCAACAACAATGATGTTAGATTTCTGAAGACAAATGGTGATTTTGGGTGCCTGACAAGAGTCCCTGAAAGAGGTGAATGACTTTCACGTGATGCAGTTCCCTCCTCTCTGCAATTTGAGTCTATTAAGCCCAGCACCTCGGGTCACCAATCACCCTTCAAAATCCTGGGCTGTTCACCACCACAGCATGCATTTCCATAAAGGGAGGAAAAGCTTTCGCATCAAAAATATGTAAATAGGCCTAATAAATCTGGTCCTAGGATTTGTTTTTTAAAGTCAGAAAACTAACTATTACTGCCAGCCTCTTTGCAGGGGCTGTAAGAGATGATCATTTTCCCTCGTAATGGTTCTGACATAAAGCGTGTATCAAAAACTGCATACTCTTCATATCCATCCAGCTGTGTTGAGCAATAAACATGATAATTATGCAGATAAGGCTTAAATAAATTCCTATACCTAAGGGCAGCCGAATGCTTTTTTAAGCAAAACAATAATTAACCCTCCATAGGGCTGAATGAGCACAGACCTTTGCTCCTTCCCAAGGTGGGAAACCTGCGTCTTGGCACCTCCCAGGCATCTGTCACAGATATAAATGGGTCAGTGTACTTCAGAGGAAACAGCTCCAGGGCTGTTCCTTGTGAGGTTCCAAAAAAGGTCAAGAACAACAAGATCTACTAGTTCCTATATCTTGACACTGGGATTTGAGGTGTGTTTCAGACAAATGTCAAAGGAATTGCAGGTAAAAGGAGAGAAGAGCATAAAACGCCAGAGGAATTGTTCGCTGAAAAACAAAGAGGAGGTATGAGCTTGGCAGTAAACGAAGATCCTCGCTGTAAACTGAGAAGCTCAAGGGCTCAGAAGTATGATCAAGCTATTGCAGTGTAATGAGGTACCGCACATTGGCTGAGCTGCAGTAACTGCTCATATGCATGCTCTCAGCTCTCAACAAAGATGAAGATGATGTGTTTATCTTAACCTCTTTCATTAGGTTGAGGCTAATATGTTTTATTTTGTATCTGTGACAAGCCAAGCACCTCTATGAACTGCTACTGCTTGAAGAAGCCTGTGAGCCATGCCGATAGTGTCTCCAGTCTGATAAGCAGGACCAGCTACCCATCTTCCTATGTGGCCAGTCACCACCCCATTGCAGTGCCTTTGTGGCTGTCCTCACCGTCGTATCTGACTACTTCAATTATAAAATCTTTCTATATCGAGAGTGTATGGTCATACAGATGTTATTTTACAAACTGAATACTAAATTAAATGGTTTTCCAGGCTCTTCCACAGCAAATGATGGTAATAAATCCTATATGCGTATACTTGCCCTTCTTTCTTCATCCTTCTTGGCCATTTTTTGGCCTGAGCCTGAATATCAAAAGGAGTCCAAAATCACCTCCACCACATAGCTTCTTGCTTTAAAGCCAGTGTAAGAAACACAGGAATTGTCACACTGGTTTATGTGTACTTGAGGTCTAACACAGTACCTGTCAGGCATCAGCTGAAGCTGTGTAGAGAAAAGATCTAAAGTGATCCTTCCATGGTGAGGAACTGGGAGGAGTTGCCAGTCTCAAATTTCTGCATGACTGTGCTTAACAGTCAGTGCATTTTCCTTCTGTAATGTTTCCCAATAGCTTTTGGAAGTCATCAGAACTTTTTATCCACACCAAATCACACAGTAACAAACTCCACAGTCCAGTTACGCAGTATGTGGAGATAATGCTTCTTCTGAGTTATTAACCTGCTGTGAGATTCAGATGCTCCCTAATTCCCTTATTGTGAAAACCAGTGAATAATCATCCTTTTGCATCGCTTCCCCACTCACGGCTTTACAGCTGGCTGCTGCAGCACTGCCCCACCACAGCTTTGCCTGGAGGGACAGTGCTGGTGACAAGTAACAGATGGCAGGAGCTCTAAGCTGGGTCTTCTCTTGAATGTCTGAGAATACAGAGCTGTGGTTCACATTTAACAAACCTCCATGATCAGTCCTGCAGGAGGTGCAAGAAATTCTCTATGCTCTATGGGGAGAAAGAAAAAAAAAAAAAACAGACCTGGCTCTGGCCACCTGGTCTCCCAATGGTTCACCCATGGCAACTCCCCTGCGATCTGCCACTCTTGTTTTTGTAGGTAATACCCCTGATGGTGCTGAGCAGGGAAGGACAGATCCTTGATCAGACCCCCTCTCTGCATTTTAGAGTCTTACCTATAAAGTTTGAGCATAGGCATAATCATCTTAGGCTCCAGAGGGGCAGGTTTAAAACCGTATGGAAAGTTTCCTGCTCCCCGTTACGTTCACCAACTTTCTTTCAAAAGCCTGTTTCTGCAGACCTCCCGTTGACTTCATCTGTTCTAAGAAGAAAGGAAGTCTCTGAAGCCATGTCACCGCATAAGGAGCCCAGATCCCAGGGGAGGCTGGGAACCCAGCACAGCCTCCTTTGAGAAGCTTAGGCTTCTCAATTATGATGATTTCTGCAGAGGGCTAGCTGTCCTGAAGAGTGCCATGCTGAGACAATGAGCGAAATCCCCTTGAAATCCATTTTTCAGAGCCTGATGGCTCTGTCTCAGCCTGCAGGGATGAATCAGACATCCCAGCGGGCTCCCGGGGGCACAAAGGGAGAAGTGCCTCAGGTAGTCCTCGTGCGAGTCAGTCTATACCTGTAACCATCTGCAAAAGAAACGCTTAGTACAAGTGTCATCTTTACAGCTATTCTGATTTTTTTCCTTCGACAGGTGTCCTGGGGCTCGCTGCTTCTTCCCGGATGGGTCTCTGAGGTTTCACGTATTTTCTTTTCTTACATATAAGAATATAGAATTTAGACAATTCAGCCTGAGAGAAAACTGAGGTATCCAGGAAAAAAGACAACGGCAGTCTTTTATCAGCTTCCCAACAAGCAGAGAAGAGCATTTCCCTTGCATGGACAAGAATATTCCCTACACCTCCATGGAAATATCTTTAGCAGGGATAGGACATCAGAAGCAGAGCTAGCCAACTTCACGAATTCTTAAAAAAAACCCAAACCAACAACAAAAAAAACCCCACCAAAAAAAAGCAAACTAAAACCACCAAACAAACCAAACCCTTCCTCCAGGGCCCATTTCAGCAGGCAAAGGAAAGACTGGATGAAAGAATAACTTCAGGTAGAAGAACTCAGACCAGAGAACATACTATCAAGGTCTCACCTCCCATTGCATTGGGATCTACCAACACTGCCCAACTCTGGCAAGTAGTACGTTGAGTTAATCTCTGCACCTGGAAACTATTAACTGACAAAAACCAGAAGCTCAGCCAACAGCCAGAAATTCCCTTCTTTTTCCTGTAGTCTCACTGATTTCCTGCAGCTCTCTCTGGGTTTCAATCCCCTGCTACAGGGCACCCTTTCCCCTCTCGCTGCCTCGTACAATTTCACAGCACTGAGACAAACAACTTGCTGCCAAAGCACATTACTTAGCAATTTTCTGCATTAAGCTACCCTGTGCTCATCTCCCTGGACTCAGGCCATCCTCCAATGTCTCCCAGCAGCTTTGAGTCATATGCTCCCACCATCTGACCCCCTGGACTCCTCTCCTCCACTAGAGAAGTGGGTTAAGCCTGAAGCCAAGTGGAGTTGAACTCCAGCCCTTTCAAAGGGCTTACATTGCCCAGCAACAGATGGTAGAGTGCAACTTCTAACCAGCAGGAAAATGATGTTTTCCTCTCACCAACTGGAATTTCAATAAAAATCTGTACGTATTTTCCAATTCCAATAGGAAAGCTGATTCCATTTTTCAGTTCAGAGCTTCCGTCTTTGTGATGCCACCAGAGCATCTCAGCCCTAAGTAATATCACCCAGTTTCCCTTTTGCTGCCTCACAAGAAGGAATACTGAGGACTGTGCTGGGTAACTTTAAGAGAGTTCAAAATTCCTACTTAGGGAGATAGGTGTTATCTCCATAGTGTTAATAATGAAATCACTGTCGCAATATGAGGAATGAAAACTTTTGACTAGTGATATAAAGAATTAAGTTTTCAGCAAGGAAGTAGAATCTATTCTGAGAATGTTCTCTTCAGGGATGTTAATTTGGAATTTTTTACTTCTAGTCATGATCATTCCTACACTCTCAGAAAAATAACCATGCTCAGCCTATACTCTGTGAGTCAAAGGCAGGTACCGTCCAATCCAGCGGTTAATTATTGCTCTTTGCTATTTTAAAGGCATTTTATAAAAATAAATGAAGTGCACACCTTCGTAATGCGATGGTAGGAAGTGGTTTTGTATCAGGCCAGTGTTTTGTGGCGTCGGCCTTCAGACTGCATTCACAATCCCCCCTGTGTTACAGCCACTTCCAGAACAGCTTTGTGAGTCCCTGGTACTGTGTTAATTATACATTTAAAAATAACTTCTACTCTCTAAAGTAGAAGCCAGAAGCTACTGTAACTTAGCAACATGACAAAGTGCCAACAGTGGCAAAAGGAAGCCCTAAGGCCCACCTGGTCCCTTGTTGCTCTTCTTTATTTGCCAAAAGTTTGTTATTTACTGATAAGCAAAGCAAACAACACATTACCATGACACACGTGTGCCACATTTACCCACCAATTTTATTGTTGACAAAGAGGTTCATAAGCAAACAAGAAATTAATAAAGCCCTGTATACACAAGTGAAAGCTGATAAGATCAGTAATATCGTCTGTCAACCGAGTTAATATAACCAACTTGCTAATTGCATAAGAAATACTGAGAAGAAAAAGAAAGTAATTTGCTTTGAAGAAACTTAATTCCCTATAATCAAATTTGAGTATGGCTATAGCAGTCTAAACATTTCCTTTTATGTGGTATCTATCAAAACATATGACCTGTTTTCTTCTGATAATTTGATCTGTAAAAATATAACAAAAGATGGCTTGTTCAGAGTCGCATCTGAAGTCCAGAAGAGGAAATCAGTGATAAAAATGAGAAAAAGGCAGAGATTTTTGCACGCCAAATCTTTTTTTGTACATTAGTTAATAATTATGCCTCAGATTTTTTTTTTCAAGTGAGCTGTTTCTCCTGCTGACTCTTGCATTTTAGGCTATGGGAAGCTGCACCTTCGTTCTCAGGGGCAAAATTTTTAAAAAATATGAACCCAAAGATAGACTTCTTAAATGAGATTTTATTTTTCCTGATTTCTATATGAGAACTACTATAAGCTTACATTCAAAGAAAATTAAAAACATCAGACAGACACTAAAGCATAGAATTGGAAGCTGAATTTTTGTCTCCTTTCTTTCTTTTTTTTTCTGGTAAAACTTTCCCTTAAAAAAAAAAAGCCAATCTCGTACACAATTCCACGTACCGACCAAGAGGCCATGCAAGGCTGAAAAAGCAATCAAAGCTTTGGTAAGTGATAAATTGTCTTTTACACTGGTAATTAAGTTTGAGACAGCACTGACTTATTTCTCAAAAGAGCACAACAAATGACCAGTAAATGGCAGAGGCTTCTATAAAAAAAGGCTTCTGCTTAGGCAGTGGAAGGCTCTTCCACCTTATGCTTAACATAACCTTCCACCTTATGTTTAACAAATCTACCTGTGTGTGTGCCATCATCGCGTCATCGCGGCCCTGGCAAACATTTTTCAGAGTCTTTCACGTGAAGGCTCCCATTTCTCAGCTCTGGGCTGCCCGTTTGGATGGCATCAGCAGAGAAAGCGGACTGGGAGGCAAAGCTACAGACCCCATCAGCATGTGGGACCCTCGTCTGGCACAGACCGAATGGTTTTGGCTGCCAGCCTGCCCTTCTTGCTCTGAATATCCCAAAGCAGGGGAGAGATTAATTAGAGCAGCCCAGGGGCTACCTAGATCAGTGCACAACCTCAAGAGCAGACACCATGCCCTTCCCATTTGGGTCTTGAGCTGAGTAACACTAAAGAATCTGTCTTAGGTCTAGAAATCAAATCAATCTTGCATGCGCTTGGACACGATGCCTTTCAGAAATGTTTTGCTTCGTTGAATAACACACAACAACTCTACATGAGTTTATTCTGGTATCACAGGATCTCAAGTTCTGTGGCATATTCAGTCTCCTCTCGAAGCAAAACGTAATGGGCAGTGTTGGGTTTGTATGCCGCCTGTCACAGCACAGGACCTTTTAAGACCAGCTCCTACACAGTGAACACTGCAAGGTACGATGGGTGCAAGGTATCTCCAAACTAACAGGCATCTTTATCTGAGCTGTGCTGACAATGGTCTCAAGGCAGGCATTTAGAAAAATCTCACCACTATCTTTCAGTCATTCGCTCTGTTTTGGCATGAGCAAGTCCAGCTGCTTCTGAAAGACAGAAGGAAGAGGAAGCAGCAGCCATCTCTCAGCCCCACTGGAAACCAGGAGGCCCTCTGGTGCCTCTGATTAGTTTGTGTCCCTTCCATTTGATTTCAGCCAAGTCATGCAGATTTCCCTGTTCCTGAGCTGATGACCTTATCGGAAAACTAGAAAACAGTGTGGAGATGAGCTGCAGCCCTATGAGGAGCTCTGCATATGCAGCACCTTCCTTGTCCTCCTGACGTTCTCCAGCAACAGCAAACCTTGCTGATCTCTAAGCGCAGCAATCTCCATACCCTTTCAGAGAGACAGAATGCTACAACAGCAGCTAGGAAAGTAATTCACAGCAAAACGTCTTTCCTCAGACTTTTCCGTGCATGGCCTTATCTTCTTTCAGTCTTTAAGTTACCCCTCCCAAGAAGCAAAGAGTAACCTTTGCTTGGAGCTCAAGTGACCAGACTGATGGAGGCACCGAAAAAATTCCTGCCTCTACAAGTCATTGCTAACCTCCTGCCTCAATACTTACCCCTTGTATACCATAGGGGTGCTCACGTATGTGCTGTGTAGGCACAGGCTCGTCATTTAACTTTACAGAAGAGGTTAAAAATGAGGGGTTTAACCTCAAAAGAGGTTAAAAACCTGAAGTTTAAAGAAAAAAAAAAGCCAACTCAAGAAGTTAAATGACTAGCCTATGGCTACACAGCAAAGGTGAGTACCAGAGGTGCATCTTGAAGCTTGCTAACACAGAAATTTGATTTTAAATAATTAAAACATGTAAATATGTTTCATGAATCCACTGGTTCACGACCAGGAAACACAATCCACTCATTTCTATGGCCAATCATTAGTTAAAATAACCCATGTTTTTCCTTTACACACAAAAATACACAGTCTCATACACAGATTATGCTGCAGTTTTCTTCTTCTAGTTTTGCTCCGCCCCCCCCCGCCCCCTTCCTGTAAAGGGCACCTTAATAATGTGCAGCAAAAAGGACTTTAAACCTCCAGCGGAGAAGACACCTTTATCTTGCCTTAATTTGTACTGCTTGTAACAGAACGGCATTTCTAAGATTTAGATGAGGAGATATAAATGTAATCTCTCTGGAGTTAAACTAAGCTACCTGTGGGCCTGATGTTCTCATGGTTTGCCCGAGGAAAACAAATCTTTCATCCTTATCTATGTATTTCTTTGCTAATTAAAATGCATGGGCTACTTTAAACGCTATTTACCCAAGGGGCCTTCTGCAGTGCTCTTTCACCATTTAAAAAAAAAATTTAAAAAATATCAGCAGTGGAAGGTTTTAAAGATGCCACATACAGAAGCCACTCATTAATATTCCTGAAGAGTAATATCATCAAAGCAGGATATTAACACTACAGGTCTATCTATACAAAATAATTGCCAATCTAAACACATGACAACAAGTGAAATCAGAAGCAGGCAAGAGATAGACACAGAGAACGTACTTAGATCTTGTCGGCTGTTGCGGAGAGCTAAGTAATTCTATGTCACAATTTGCATTTTTCCCTGGGTATTCCCAACAGTATGCAGAAAACCCTGCAGCAGCAAGACAAAATTATCCAAAGCAAACTGGGAAGGTTCGCAGTGCTGCTCGTGATGATTCTGTTATAGTCTAAATTCAATTAGAAAGGTAGGCAGCTAAAATAGCAGCACCTTGCTGACGAGGCAAATCTTTCCCAGGCTGAAGGATAAAACAGTTTCTGAAGGCTGTTCATGCAAGAGATTTTACAAAGCCTGATGACAACAAACAAAAGTACAAGTTCCCCAATATCCTTTGCTTCTGAAGGCCCCAGATCAGCCCAGAAACATTAATTATGGGTGTGGACCCACAATTATAAACAAATGAGTAATCAGATCTTTCTGATTTTCTGCTTATCAGCCAGCTTGCCTTCATGGTATTTTAAGATAATGCATTTTACTCTATGTTTGCAATAGATTAGGGCTATGCATGTGGTCAGTTAATTCAGTGCTGGTAACAAGCAGGAAATTATGAAGCACAAGAACTCATGTGCTTGCAGCATCAGAAACTCTGTAAAATGGTGAGTGCCATGATGAAGTCTGCTTTTGCCACAGATTGCCCTTTGTTATTCTTACTTATACCCATTTTACTGATAGGCAGACTGAGACGACAGCAGGTTGCTGAATCAAGGCTACGCAGCACATCAGCAGAGAAGGAGCGAACAGAAAACTGCATCCCCGCTATTTTCTCCTGAGCTTTCCCCTACAAACAGAAGCACTCCTGCTTCTTCTAGCAGACTGCATTTTTAGCAGACTTGCTTTGCAGTCAACCAATTAGGAACTTTTCCACGTTAAGCAGCCTTCGGAGATGGATGTGCTTGAAAATAAGATGATAGCTAATTCTGAAGGGTCTATATTTAAGACAGAAGAACAGAGCATAATTATTTCTGAAATGATTTCTGAAGATGATATTCCTCTGGGATAGATACCCGCTACATGTGTGGCTCTGAAATGAGTGATATCATCCTTGTTATGATATATCATCCTTATTACGTTGTAGTGCTCTTGTGCCTAGCACTCACATACCCTTTCTCTCAGACACTCAGCAAACTCATCTCAGAAAGTCAAGCTCTACCCGCAGACCTTCCGTTCAAGGGTGCGACACAAACTGAGGGAAGACATCCATATTTTAATACCTCACCTCCGTCTTGTGTCATGCTCTCCTACTGAAAGGAAAGCAACCTTGGACAACCTTGGGATCCTGCAAACTGAGAGCAAACCAACCAGCAATGGAAAACTTCTGCCTGGACGGTGGGGGATTTTAAAATGCTAGAATCAAAATCATTTTATGTGCAAGTGAGTAGCACAAGAGCAGACACCTGATAGGGCTTGACTTTTAAAAACTGGAATCCATTTTTGTAGACAGCATATATGCAACCACTCCAGCTGTTTACCAAGTGGCTGGTGCATACAAATCAAGGGTGTTCAGTGTCTAAATGCTAATGTCTTCATAGACTATGCAAGCACAAATTTGCACCTACAAGAACTGTAAGCCACTTCCTTTAAACTTTAACAAATGTGGCTGAGAGAAAGGAAAGAGAGAAAGGCAACATGAATATTTCAGGGTGGGCATCTTGAAAGCTTTGGTGCAGCTGCACAGCTCCAATTAAATTCAATAGGAGTCTCACATCTAAAACCCTGAGCGATGCTTTGAAAAGTCTAAAGGTTTGATGTCAGAGTATGACTTTCAGAGTCAATTGCTTTTGTTTAGCAGAAGCCTTCATAGAAGAATGAAGCACAGTCTCTTCTCTTATAGAAAGAGAAGGCTGAAGAGAGCAGGAAGGGAGGAAGGAAGTTCAGAGCAGATACTGGCATAAAGATTTGTCCGGAACACTGTCTAAGGGGCCACATAGACATTATTTGTAATGGAAATGAATCAAAGAGGCCAGGCTTTGGCTTTTCCATTACCCAACATCAGAGATGGTTCAGAAACAATTTCCATTTTCTCTGAACCAGCAAAGCCCAAGAGGAGGAAGGAAGTTCCTGGATAAAAGGATCATCCACGGATCCAATTCTAATCAGCACAATGATAATTATCTTACCTCCAGGAGGATTAATCTGATTGTTTGAATAAACAATTTTGTTCATCTTTTGGAAACACTCAGAGAGCCCAGATGTCTTTGGACGTGCATGTATTAGTACTTCACTGTGGATCAAGGATGTGCTTTTGAAGACACTGTCCTGGTTGTCTCCACTTGCTGGGCTTTGGTTCCCATCACAGCCTGTCCTCGGAGCACCCAATTTTAATTCAGTGTAACATTAGACTGGAAGATGCACCTCCAGGAGCTCACCTACTGCCCTTCAGCAGCTGGTGGGCAGCAGACCAGTGAGACTACAGCTACCTGAAGTAAAAACCTCCAAAATGTGTGTGGCGTGGGGGCTGGACTTTCAGCACCATCTTGCTCTGCAGACGTGTTCTTGTTGAGATGTATTACTTGTTACTGTGGGCATAGCCTTCACGGCCTCTTAAACGTGGTCACACACATGTCCATAGTCAGAAAGAGTTTATTCTAAAAAGCACTGCAGATGCTAGAAAATCATCTTCTGTATGAGACAACTTAGAGTCTACTGATGACTGTGTTGATTTTTAAAAAAGCCCAATTATAAATGACCATTTAAAGGGAATTGTTTCTAGTAGGAATCACATAAACTGGCATATTTGTCTCAACCTCGGATGTGGTAAGTGACAACTTTTTGTCTCAGTATTTTTGCTCCGAAGATGTTTTCTCTTCCTATCATTTTTAGTAATTTATGTTATTTCATGACACGTCTGTGGCATCGTATCTACATATCATTATTTCAAGTTGTCACGTCACATTCCACAAGATTACTGCTGCCGTGTCAAATCATCACGGAGCAGAGCAGAGCAGTTGCTTTTCTTTATCATTAAGGGCAGCTGCTACTCTGTACAAATTGAAACATCAATATACTGCAGAAGGGTTCCAGGCTACTGAAAACAGTTGCTCCTGAAATTAGTACACCGAATGCTTATCTTTTTTTCTTGTTCAAAGTGTTAACCTGTATCGCTTCAACACAAACAGGAGGCATTTTGTTCAAAGAAAAACAGTGAAGGGGTTTCAAATATCCAGAGTCTGTTTTATGATTGTCTAAACAGACAAAAGGAATGCGAGAGAAGGTCATGTTTTTAGATAGCTTTTGTATCTAAAAGTACACGCAGAGATCACAGAACTATTAAATGCTGTCATAGAGGAAACCTTTGACATATCTGGAAATTTAAACTTGCATCGTTTGCATCCCACTCCAGTGCTTTAACCACAAAGCATTTATCCTGGCACAGCAATGAACTAGATGAAGAAAAAAGAGAAAAAGAGAGAAGTCAGTAAGACTCCACACATTGGAGTAATTGTTTATATTTCCATTTTTTTCCCTGCCAATTGCTCAAGTGGAGTGGAAGAAAATAGGATTCAGAAAATAAATCTCTTTGTAGATATTGTCAAAAGGGTCATAAATTCCATTTCCCTTAGAAACCTTAGTCTTGGGGCCTTAATTCAGATGGAAATATGAATGAGATTGATGCCTGGGAAAAGAGAAAAGGAGGATTCCTGCTGAGAAGAGATGCTCATGTACACGCGGGCAGTTTCCAGATTCTTTTGGAAGTTAAAGTTGGCCAGATAAAGTCTTTCCCTCCCTGATATGATTGCTTATATTGTCTGTCAGAGTGTAGGAGAATTTGCAGACACCAAACATTGTAGATTACTCCCCTTTCATCTTTTGAGCAAATAAAGATGTCAGAAGAGATCAAATACATTATATTATGCCATAGAGGTAATGCAATGGCTAGGAGTCAATGTGCAAAATAAGCAGCACAGGGACCGTGTGAAGCATCATGTGCTGGGTATAGTTCCCATTCAGCAGGGATGTGCTTCAGTGTACACACAAATTCTCCACAAGTATTACAGGCTTCAGCATGGCTAAAGGATGGAGGAAGGGTTATAAGACCCTCTATGCACATCCCATTCAAAAGCTGAGCAACAGCAGCATCTGGGACTGGAAGACAAGACATACCAAAAGCTGCAAACCAAAAAAAAATAAGAAAAACCTGAAATTGCTTCTGTTTACAGGGCCAAACAGGCTAGGAATATATAGCTTAAGGTTAGCGTTGCTTTCCAACTTTTCCATACCAAACATACGCAGAGAATGGAGTATGGGGAAAATCAAGTTTATAACTATAGTCTCCTACCTTCTCAAAGGTAGCTTTACATTAGGTGCACTGCAGTACTTTGATCACAAGTTCCCAAGGGCATGGAGGTAGTTTGCATATAAAATAAACAAGCAAACAAAGCAGAAAGAAACTCTTGAAAAGAGGAATTTGAAGGGAAAAAAACAGAGTGATCAGATGGAGAAAAAGTATCTTTCACAAATAGCTTGTTCTCTCCCTTTTTCTTCTCCCATTCCAAGTTCAAAACGTGGGCCCAATACCATCAGAGTAACAGGCGCTAATACTTTATAAGACTTTCCTCTTGAATACTTGCAGGGAAAAAAAGGGACCTGCACCTTTCCTCTCCAGAAAGGACTCAAAGCCAGCGGTCCAAAGGAGCCGGTCACCCAGAGCAGGCATTGGCCCCCATCAGGGTCCCTGGGTATCAGCTCTCCTTTGCTCAAAGGCTGGGACGTCCCAGCGGCACCCACCATCGGTGCCACCATTCTCAAATGGGGACACGTGCCCATTTGTTTGAGCCCTAAAACTCAACATCAGCAACATTACCAGAAGTTTCCTCTGCTAGCAGAAAAATTCAAGAACTACACAGGCTGGGTAGCATGAGAGATGACCCTGCTTCAGCCTTTTTTTCGATTGCATTAGAAAAACACTGATTAAAAGTCAGCCTTACACATCAGCTTAAGGTAACCTGCTTTTGCACTTTCTTTCTCAGCAGACAGCAACTCTACCTTTGAAGATAACCATTCATGCATAAAATTACTAATAGAGACCATCTATCTGATGAATGTCTGTTCCTTAATAATTTATATCACTTGATCTATTTTCAAAGGTTAGCCTTACATTAAAATTACAGTTCTGAATAGGTCAGCCTGTTACTTAAAGATAAATTACCCCACCTCTTCACGTTATAGTGTTGTGTTTTGCTAATGACAGGCATTTTAGTCCCATGCTTTCCTCTCTCTTCTCGGGAGCAGCATAGCAAAGTATTAGCACGACCTACCTTGCCCGTGCTTCCCTGTAGTCCCATTTTGATTCTTTTTGACTAAGGCATTCTAAACATCTCCAGCTTACAATCTTTTACCTGCTTTTATCAGAGACTTAGGAAAGACTCAGCACTCCAGGATGAAAAGATGAATCAATGATGCATGATAGGAGTATGCTAAACCCTAAGCTTTGTCATGCTGTGTGCGAACTAAAATCCTGCATAACCAATACCATTAAATTCATTGTAATTAAAGGATAATTTCTGCTCTTCTCTAGATAGATAAGGCAATAAAATGACAATGTTTAAAGAGGAAATGCCAGTGTAATGTTCATGCATTTAACAACTACCCAGGAGATATGCATTGTAAATATACTTATAACAGAGAAGTTCCTACTGTTTTATGTACAGAAGCATTTTGTGGAGGTAATTTCATACCACTGAAGTAGTCTGGAAAGTTACTGGATCACAGAAGACTTACCTTTTAAAATTTTTTTTCTTTAAACACCCAGTATAGGTATTTTTCTATGATTGTGAAGAATTGTCAGGTTATAACAGTTTGTCACATATCTTATTACAATGCATCTCTGAATTGCTGAGTGTGAAAAGCTCTTCTCAGGCAACACAGACATCTGCACACCAGGTTAGTGCACCAATCTGTTAGCTCTGCAGTACCAGGATGAAAAGAAAAAACAGTATTTGGCATCTGTGGACCTTCTGTATGAGCTGCACGAGTACAGGTCTCCAAGAGCAGCATCCAGCACCAACAGCCAGGAGAGCAGTGACATCCCTCCCAGCACTGAGCTGCTCTCAGATCTTACACTGTCTCAGAAAAGGACAGGCTCCCACCTGCACAGAGACCATCCGGATAGGGAAACTGAGACAGAAAGCAGTCATTCTGGGGAACCGTCAGGTCTTATGTAGCATGCAGCAATCCTGAGGGATTTCCCTAAGCTGTGTTCCTGACGCAATAGCTCAAGTGGAATAACTAGCCTTTGCTTTGCAGATAAAAATGAAATAAGAATCTGCATGACCCTTTGAAAACACAGACTCAGAGGTCCACTGTGTCTCTCGTGAAGCCAATGCAGTTAATGAAATTGTTTCTATTGTTCCTGGCCCGTGTACCATGTTCTCCCCAGAGTTAGCTTAGAAATAATACATGTACTTCAAATACATTTTCCTGAGGCCCCTTCTGAAGTAAACGTATGCATGCATAGAATATATGTATATGAAGAGGTCAGCAGCTACAAGACAGATAATACACAAACAAGCATCCCCACCACCAGATTCGAGGCACAATTATCAGCAGTTACCTGGAGGCAAATTATTCACAATGACTGGTGATAAACAAATCAGTTATACATAAAGAGACCAATCAACTCCAGCTACAAAGGTTCAAAACCCCTTTTGTAGATGCTAACCGGTAGAGAAGAACCCAGTCCACGCATATGAACATCTGTCAGGGCTTCAGGACACAGGAGCTTTTGTCAGCATGGCCATTTAATGTGCATAATGCAACATGGGATTTTTAGAAAATTTTGACACTGCTGCGTGTAATAACAAGACAATCCCTCTAATACTCAGACAGTCTGCCCTTTACCTACACAGGGTGTAAGAGAAAGTGCTGACTTTCTCTTCTTGCAGCAGCTGGCTTCTGCGTGACTGTGTGTATGGCAGGAGCTCTGCATCTCTCTCTGAGCGTTACACGACTCTGGGAGCACCCAGCATCCCAGGAACAAAGTGCTTCGCGTTTCACAGACAGCAAACACAGTTATGGCAGAACTACAGATCTGTTATTTCAGACCTTGGGCAAAAAATGATTCACAAAGAAACAAAGCAGGCTTCAGGTAGCCCTAAGGAGGCTACCAAAGACAGAACAAGAAAAAGAACAGAGGAAACATGTATTCCTTTTTTTTTTTTTTTTAGTTAACTAGATATGAAAGGCTGCAAAAATGGGTAAATCCCATTGCCAGTAAGCACATCAGCTCTTCTATGTATCAACAAAGACAAAAAAGGAGGATTCCAAAGCCTCCATTTACTGTAGGGAATCTTCCCCAACGTGAGGGGTTCATAAGAGGCAAGAATGGTGTAGGACACTGCAGCCCACCAGGCAGGACTGCACTACGACAGGAGATACTTTTACTCCACTGGCAAATTTGAAGTGTCATATTCAGTCCACCCATTACTATTTCTGTGTAAATGGTTGTGACATCTAATTCTTTCAGGGCTTGTAAAGCATGGAAAACCCTACACCATATCATGTCTTCACCACAAGCCAGGCTGAGACAAAGGAGGAAAATGTTTTAAATTAATTGATGTGGATTACCCCAGATCACCTTCCCCAACAGCAAACTAATTCAGACTTCCTTAAGTACAGCCCTTTCCGCAAACTGTGACTGATACCTCCACCCTTCTTACTCCAGCATTTAGCCCCCGCTTCTTGTCATGGAAGGAGAGAGCAGCTAAAGTTTAAAAAAAACAAAAGAACAAACAGACCAAAGAAACCAAACCAAACCAAATCAGCATACCATAAAAGCACCTCCAGCACATACTTTGGCTTCTCCTTGCTAATCTATTTCAGTAAGAGCTGGGCAAGACAAAGCCTGATGCCTGCAACCCTCCCAGCCCAGGTGGAGTCCCGCTTCTCAGCCAGCAATCCCACATTTCCTGGACCTAGAGCCTAGTCTGATTCTCCCAGCTTGAGGCCTCGTTGGCCTTTCCTTTGCCATGGCTCTTGCTGTGCGATTATCTACATTTGCTCACTTGTTCTGTGATCATCCGGAGGCCACGCAGTAGGATCATTGTTGCTTTAACATGCACCAAATCCAATCAGTTCTAGTGCTGTAGCTGGCAGGGCAGGCTCTCATTTCTTTGTTACCCTCTCAAATGCCAAGGCACAGAGATGCCAGTGCCGTCTGAGCGCACCCAGAGCCAATTACATTAGCCTTCTGCCAACCTGGGGCCTTGTCTGCTCCCAGGAATTAATTCTTGTTTTGCTGCAATGCACAACCAAAGTTTTAAGTTTCTTGGCCAATTTATTACAATTAGCGTTTCTGCGATGCGTTTGGTCGTCTTTATAATTATCCCTCAGAGTCTGTGGTTCTGGGAACTGCTCGGCGCACTCTGCTTCTCCAGTTCTCACTTCGATGCAGAGACAAATACCGACTTTTCCACCCCCCTCCCCTCCTGTACACGTAAACTGAGTAAATTGAAGCAATCACCACAGTGCTCAGTGCTTGGATAGTCTGGCACAGAGGGTGGGAGATAAACTGACAGGCTGGCAAACGTGTGACTAAGTTAGTTTCTTCCCTTGGGGAAGTTTATTTGCAATAGCTTTCGTTTGATCGAATCACCTTAACTTGGTTTGTCTGTCCATTTTCTGTTCGTCATCTCAAGCAACTGCGCCGCCCAGCACTATCCTGTTCTGCAGAGCAATTAGGAAAACAACCATACGAGGTATTTTCCCACAGAGCTTGCCAGGTCGCTGCCCAAGTGTGCCCACATGGATAATCCTCTCCGAGATGTGGGGCCCACCTGGACGGTGGCCAGAAGTCACCATCAGAGGAAGCAATTCACTCAACTCTTCCATGCAGATCTATAAGCATCTAGATCTACTTTCTATGAAAAGTGGTGGGAATGGTGTTAAGGCATCAGTCCTGCCAGGAGAGATGTAGAAAGGATGAATTTATAGTGTCTAAAGAAGAAAGGGAAAGTTTGTGAAATCTCATTTCCCTGAAGTTTCACCAAAAGATGATGGCCTGAACCATGCAAAACCCTGATCCTGACCCAGTTTTATCAAGAACAGATTTCATTGCCTCCGGTACAGAAGTATTATTGCCTACATCACTTAAATCAAGAAATATAGAGTACCAAAAATGCTCTGAGGGACTGCCAAGCATTAAATTTAATTAAGTATAAATTACAGATGTGCAGGGTATTTTGGCTGTATCTATTCCCCTTCTTGATCTTTTTTTCAACCTTAGAGCAAACCTCTTAGTTACCAGACACCCCAAGAAGTTATGCTGCAAGCTCATCGATGATAAGAATTACTTCCTCTGTGGCACCTGAAGTTGCAGATCTAACTCTATTATGTCTGTAGTTACCCCAAGCAGTTTCACAGAGAACCGTATGGCCCTGACAGGCAGGTGATCCTCAAAGCCCTCAAACAAGCATCAGTGTGCACCATGCCACATTGCTTTTGTTTCCTGGTACGCTTCATTTCATGGCTGCGTGTCACATACAAGTTGTTGGGGAAAGGGCCATGTTCACATTCGGGATCTGTTTGTTTCTCCGAGGATGTTTTGATGCAACTGTCTCAGCCATTTCACCTTCAACTGGCCCCCTTTTCACAGATGACCAGTCATCCAAAACACCAGAGAGATTTTAAGCCTCCTTGATCTAAGGGAGGCGGATGAAAAAAGACATGATGCAGGCAAATGTCACATTTGTGTCACTGACTGAAACATTGCTGCCAGGATACATTATTCAGTATCTAACAGACCTACTGATATAACCCTGAGCTGAACTCTCCTCAAAATATCAGCCATCCATGGCTTTCCCACAGAAGGTGGAGAGATTTACTGCCACAGCCCTGGGGTAGGAGAAAGGAATACCTACCCCTGCGTGCCCACACAGCCCATGGAAATGCATTATATTACAAGTACCATGTCTACTTTTTGCTTCATAGAGTACTCTCCATAGCGATTCTCTGCAGTGCCCTAGCTGCAGAGATAAGGGAGCCCTGACTCCAGGCACTCAAACTAAGTTGGCCTCCTACTCTGCTTGAAAGTCTTTGCGTTGTGCCAATGGAAAACGCTAGACCGTATGATTCCTTTTCCCACAAATATGTTATTACTGGTAACATACTCTATATTAACAAGGAGAAAGCATAAGCAATGCCACCAGCTCACACCTTCAATCCTGGTCTTACTTCACGTCATGGCATGGAGCTGGAGAGAGCACCAGGCAGCAGCTGTTCCTGAGCAGCCCTTCCCTGTGCTCTGAATCTGCAAAAGCACAGATACGGTGGGATGCAATCATCTCCCATCGCAGGCAGAGCCTCACCTCCCATCCGACCCAGAGAAAAGATACTGGCAGGTTCTGGTCAGGTTTTGCCCTCCTTATTGCTCTTAACTGGCTTTGTGCTAGAATCCATTTTGGGGGTAATGGGAAGGAAAATTGAGTTAGACCTTTTCAAAGGGTTTGCTAACGAATTTATTCGTGAAAGACTTCAAGGCCTGAGTTTTCCATCAAACACCAGCACAGGCTTCGTTAACCAATACTCACCTATGACTTTTGCTGGAAAAGCCAAGATGCTACTTTCCTATTGCTTCAGTGCCTTTTTACACATCTTAGCCATGTACTGCCCCTGGAGACTATCAGACCGTCTCCCCCATTAATTAGATTGACAACAGTGAAGACCCCAGCAGAGCTTACGTACATCCTAAACTTCTCACGCGTCAAGACATCCGCTTTGCAACTGCAAGACACAATATGCCAAAAGCCAAAGTTCTCCATTCCACCCCAGTTTTCAAGAACGTCTAGACATCCAGAAATATCCACTGCTGTTTGCTCATTTTGAAAGGTAAATTAAAAACCATGCTCCAACATCTGGTATTAGGCATAAGAAAATTCTTTCTAATGTCTTCCAAAACGAAGACTGGTAACTTTGGGGAAGGCAGGCCACGCAATCCGCAAACTCAACCACTGTGTCATGGTGAGGCCAAAAGGCAAGAATCAGGTCACAAAGGCCCAGAAGGGCATACAACAGGCACGCAGCCTCGGAGATCAGAGTCCACCTCCTTCTTTCTTAAACACAAACATCTCTCAGTAGCACAGCTGGAGCTCCAGCCACAAAAAAAGCTGCACCACCAGATCCTCAACCCAAAAACCACTGGGTCTGCTCTGGCCACAAAGTGCAGGGGGAGGTAATATTATTTTTTGTTGTTTGCGTGTTGCATCTCTCCCATTACAAAGAAAAGGTGCTGGCCAGGCACAGCCCAGAGACGATTCTGTTGCCAGCTAGGCAGTCCAGCGCCGACCCTGAGACCACCAGAGACAGCAGAAAGGCTGCTGTTGAAGCAGTAAGTCTGTAAAACCAAAAGCAAAGAAAACCAAATCAGACTTCTGTGGCTGAGGGCTTAGCACTGAGAGCCTCTGCAGAAGAAGAGTCTCCTAAGGAGGGATTTGTCTCACCCAAAGTCCCCTGTGCCTTACTGGAAATGAACATGTCAGCAAAACAGTGCTCAGCATGGTACTCATCCATTACTTAGGCTTCACACAAGCACATGCTCGTTTTAAAGCCCATCAAGTTGCTCTTGGGAGTTGGACAGCGGAAGATACGATCTCTGATACCATAATACCAAGAGGATGTGGGAATCAGAGAGAAGTCGTCTCCCCTGTCCTGTTTAAAGGAGGCAGGAAGAGAGGTGCCCTCCTCCCAACACCCCCCAGCAACACCCGTAGAGTTCTGGTGCCACTGGTGTGCTCATACCCTGCCTATACAGGAGCGATGAGCAGCACAAGGAGCAGACAGGAGCACTTAGAGGAGAGTCTGACATAAGCTCTCCACCATCTAACGCTGCCTTCTGAGATTTGGGGATTTCGCATCCTGTCACCTGGAGGAGATTCAGAGCAGACACAGGGTGCCCCAGCAGCTGTCAGTACCGGGAAAGCCAGAGATGGAAAATAAAGTGGAAACTCACCTTCCCCTTGCAGCAGCCTAAAGGTTACAGAGGTGGCAGGAGGTTACGTCTGCAATTTGGGATCAGCAGAGCTGTCTGCCGATCAAAACACAGAGCCAGACACAGCCCTTCTAGTTACCTTTCCTGCTGTCCTACTTACCCACTGTGTGCTCAGAACAGATTGTATGAAAACGTGCAGATGACTAATGATGGCAGTAATTAAGGAGGTAGCTGATTTTCACATGAAAAGTCCTTGCTGCTCCCCTCCGGACCTCAGCTTCTCCTGCGGCCAGGTAACTCCTTACAATCCCTGCAGCAGTGATTTATCTTTCTATCAGGGAACACATCAAATGCCTCACTTCTTGCTGCCTGGGGACTGCAACCCTCTGTCCTAATCAAGAACTTGCAGGGCAGATAAGGTGCTCAGATTTCACGTCTGAAACTCTTGAGGTTTTGGGAAAAAGGTAGAAATATCAGGGCAGGCTGAAATGAAATGACCTTTCTCAAACCTTTTGTTTAAGAGATGGATAGTGTGTTCTAAATAATTAAGGTTTTGACCAATCGAAACCAACATCTTTAAGCAGGGGTCATTGTTTGCTGCTTTTTTTTTATTTTATTTGGGGGTTATTAAACACTTTTTGTTTAATCTTTTAAATTAATATATTACACTTCAAGAAGTAACCAAGATTTACACTAAGCTTGTTAGAAATAAAGCAAATTTCAAAAAGTTACTGAAACCAACAGTGAAGTCACATAGTAGTACAGATGGGTTAAAGTCCAGAGAAATAGGGCAAGTAGCTGGGAATGGCAGGAGGTCCATGGAGAGTAAAGGGAATGGCGCTTGCTGCCAAAAAGCCTTTCAGGAAGATTCTGCGGGACTGTCCCCACACTCTTCAAGGGGCTCGTTCATGGCAGAACCAAACCTGGAATGAGATGCCAAGCAGTGAGCTAATGCCCCAAGTCATCCAAGACTGAGAAAAGGCTGGATGGAACACAAGATTGCATGGCACGTAGGACACAGGCATAACGATGTGATGTGAAAGATGCAAAAAGACAAATCTGAAAGCTTTGGCAATCTTTCCTCCATCAGGCAAACAAACAGGTATTGGCATCTATGTCTGCTCAGGCTTTACCTGGTGAATAATTGATGCATTTCCATGTGTTTTTATTCAAAAGTGACTTTGAAGTTCCAATCTCCAATATTTCCTGATATTCTTAAGGATTAGAAGTTGATAATGGTGACTTATAATCAACAAAGAGTCCACATTAGCAGAGACTTGGAAAAAAAAAAAAGATGTGAGCAAGAAAAAGAAAGACTGAAAGGAAAAAACAAAAGGCAACTCTAATAACCGTTGCAGGAACTAGACAGACATTTCCTTCACACTGAGCTGTCAGTAAGTAAAAACATATTGTGGCAGGCTGTAGTTTACCTATGCTTGTGTGCAGGCATCGGAGGCTCAGTGGGACTAATTATGAAAATATGATTATAATGGATTAGTAATTCTGTCAATCAGAGACATGCATCTGGTAACAAAAAAGCAATGGGTAAAAATGCCATAGGACAGGAGAATTTCATGCTGTGGGTTAGTACCAAATACCTGTCTCATGGGAGAAAAAAAGATTTGAGTTATGGTGGGGCAGAATTCCTGGGATTGTATATTAGTAAGAAAACACATATCAAATCTGTGTCTCAGAAAAGCATTAAAACCAGCTGTGAAGCCATTCTTACCCTTTCTCTCTAAAGGTGGCTTTGACTTACTTGGAAAGGGTATGATTTCAAGCTGCACTAAAAGTTTGCAGGCAGAATGGGTAAACGTCAGCACTAGATGGGCCTGCTCAATCAAAGGAAAGGGTGACATCTCAGCCCCCGAGGACATTTCCTTTATCTTTGAAATCACATTCTAGAACCAAAGAACAAGAAAACCTGGGAAAGACACTGTAATTTGGGGTAAAGAACATGGTTTTATAACTGAAGAAGAAGAAAGCATCTTTGAATCTGTTTCCTTAATGGGGATCCTTCCCTTTTCTCCACCACCTGGTTTGCTATCTAGGACCCTGTCGGAGAGCTGGACTCTGGTCAGGATGTCTCAGGGAAGGCAGCTGAGGAGTTGCCCCCCACCTCATTTTCTGTATAAAACCACCATAAAGTAATTTACTCTGTAAAACAATGTGAAGCTTGTAAATAACTGCAAGCATTTTGAACTTCATTCTCCGCTTTACAGCTCTGCCAATATGCGCCCTAGTAACTTGGCCAACTCTTGGCATATTAATATGTTTTATTACAATTTTTGTTCCTTGTTTGCTCGGGGGGGTTCATGCAGCTCCCATGTTTATGGGCCAGTCTGGAAGGCGCACATTCCTCCAGAGGAAGCACCAATCTCCTGGCTCAGCCTCTGCAAGCTGAGGGGAGCCAAACGTGGCTGGGATCAGATCCGTCTGTGGCTCCCTGGGAGGCTTGGGAGCACTGTCATCTGGAAAATTAGGATGCTGCAGCTTCCCTGGCTTTCTCCTTGGCAGCGGGGAGAGCTGGGGTGGAGGGGGCTGGAGGGACTAAGGAGGATCAGCTTGTCAGTCTACGGCACTAGATAACTGCCAAAGCATTGTCGCTGGCCTGATGATAAAAATATCATCTCTTTCTTACAGATGATATAAAACCAGCCAATTAAAGTCCTTCTCCTAATCCCAGATGGTTGCCTCAGGTACTGGCACCAAAGCTGAAGGATGAACAATTTATATAGAAAAGTGGACTGGAAAACGTTGACCATAGAGCAAGGCTGTGACGAGACACTGAAAATGGATCAAATGAAGACAAAAATATCTGCGTATTCTTGACCTTTCCCTTGACCTGTCGTTGTTGCCTCTTTTTTGCAGGTGCTTCAGGCTAAATCTTGGAGGCACTGTACCACTAACTGATGGGACAGGAAAGGAAAACAAAAACATTGAGCTGAAGCACAGAGAATAACTCAGAATAGTTGTGCACTCAGAGGAAAGGAAAAAGAGGAAATATGCAGGCCCTCTCTTCTGCTATCACCTTGTTTTTCCTCAAGTGCAAGTGCTTTTTGTTCATTGGAATTTCTCTGAAATTATTCCCGTCTAAGACTGGACTCAGGTGTTGAGTACAAGCCAGCCAGCAGCACCTCTGCTAGGGTGGAGCAGAAGAGAGAAGAAAGAAAGGAGGAAAGCTAACATGAACAGCCATCAGTTTAATACGTAATAACAAGTGCATATTCGGATGGAAGACCAGTTTAATTTTGAATGTAATTTCTATCATACAACCTAGCAGATAGAGACACAGACTTTATACTAGGAAAAAGCACAATACAAAAGCCGGCAAAATCATAAAGTACGTCTGACCCACAAAGATGTGCTTCTGGCCCCAATCTAAACCATTGACAAGCAGAGTGCGCCATCAGGAAAAGAAAAAGATGGTAAGAAGACAATAAAGAGATAACCCCCAAAAAAGGTAAGAATTAAATCCTTCTGGTTGGCCTGGGACTTCTCTGCCCCTTCAGCCAAGGCACTGAGAGCAATTTTGCCCCGTCATTTGTACAACAAAAAGCTGATAAAATGATCCAGAGGGTTCCCTGCAACAACCTCACTGAAAACCTATTTGAAAACAAAGACGGCACAGAAAGAGGAGGAACCAAGGCACAGTGAGATGAACCCTGAGCGCATGGTCTTCTCCTTGCTGTGAATACCTTCTTTCACCACTTTGTGCTACAAAAATCCTATTGCTTCAGCTGCAACAGACTGAGCATCAGCTCAACAGCTTCCTCGCGAGTTCCTTCCCAACTAGCACAAGGGAATGGATATTCAAAAGCAAGAATACACAGAACTTGAGCATCTACAGTTTTGAATAGATTTTGGGGGCATCAGTTCCAATTCGGGCTTGTTTTTATGTAAAAGTGGGTGAGCAACAAGCATGGGCGTGCTGTTACTCTTCTTGACTAACTTCCTTCCACAAACAAGTTTCTTCCTGCTGAGCACTTTTGGAACCTGCCACTTCTCCCTAAATGAGCAGCTGAGGGCCCCTACGTGACCCGTACTGTGATTACAAGGACTTGCCATGAGCTTTGGTTTCAGATTAAGTAATTTGCAGAACAGACTTTTTCTGCGGAAGTGGAATGGCTGCTGATGAAGGAAAAAAAATAATCTATGAATTCAGCTCTTTTTGAGACATCACCGTTGTTCAGAGGAAGAGCCAAGAAAGGGACCATATGAGCAAGAATAAGCTGTGACAAAACTTACTAAATATGACTGTTTGGTAAAATGCCATCATGCTGATAAGGGCACTTTGGACGACGCTGACAGCTGAATCCAGTTCACGCATGGTGTCCTCAGTCCACTCTATTTTATGTCAAGAGACAAACTTTCAAGGGTCCTCGCTAGCTTTTTGAAGCCATGGCGGGGTGTTTGTCACAGCCACACTGTCCCTGCGGTTGCTCAATGTGCATTTACACTGCCATCGAGTCACCACCTGTCAATAGCCCAGCACTGGTCTGATTTTCAGGATCACGTGTTTCGCTGCAAGTCACCCAAATAGACCCAATAAAGTAATTTGGTCTTGAAACAGCCTGTGTTGCAAGTGGATGCACCTGCAATAGCTGCCGATGAGTTGAACAAGTCATTGTTAAGACAGTAGCTATACATTTTATTTTAACAACCTGTAGAGTTTAAAGCCTTGCCATTTGGTGCGCCATGCAAACGTGCTCTGGGCTTTTACCTCGCACAAGCAGAGAAGGCAGTTCTGTCCAGGGGGAAGCTGATGAGGCAGGTCCACGAAAGGAACAGGATGATGTTCCTGGTTAGGAATCCTCCTCTTTAGGAGGTGCAGAGACCTCCTACAAGGATAACTGAGGGCTAATCTCTGATATTAGGATCGCTTTGATCAAGATGCACCACCGTAGGGTCTAAATTTTAGACAGCAAAGTTTAAAACTATCAGTTTTCGTAACACTTGGAAAAGAGGATTCTCAACTCTTCAGCTTTCCTCTCTCCTGCGTGCACTTTGCATTGGACTATTTAGCCAAATCCAGGATTCTAGACATGATGGAGCAGTAGGATGTAAGTAGGACAGATCTTGATAATATCACATATTTCATTGTCCTGCTGAAAAGATAAATTCAGCGTGTTACTTGCCCAGGCCCTCTTACGTGTCTAACGAGACGATTTTCATGTACTCGGTGGCAGGAATGAGTGAGCTGTGATGGAAGAAGCCAATTTTGGGAAGGACACTGGAGATTAATCAGCAGGTGCTCTCCCTCCATGAACATGTTCTCTGCTGAAAGGCACAAGCCCACTCAGACCTGCCACACCACAGAATCCCTGCAGCTATTGAGAAACGCAAGCCAGAGGCCAGCTGATTAGAAAGGTACTACAGCAGAATTGATTTCGGGTCTACATCTTACATTTCAAGCTAGCAGTATTTAAAACCAAGCTTTAAAGGGAATCAGGCTTAGAAAACAGAAGTATGAGACAGCAATCACGTAGCACTGGAGACGAGCGCTGCTGCAGAGCTGGGGTTGTGCTCTGCCAGCTCCCACGGGACGCCCACCAGGTGTGCTCAGAAACCACAGGGTGCCCACCTCAGATGCGGGCCAGCACCTCCATCAGATCTGAAATCCAGACTGGGAACATGAAGCTGTATCCCAGGGTTTGACCTGGAAAGGTAACGCCACTGCTGCAGAATTTTCCCCTTTGAAGTCAATGAGGAATTTCCACCAACATTAAAGGATTCTGGAAGGGGTCCCAAAGCTGTCATCTCAATTTATTTTCTTTTTTTTTTTTGCATCTGCCTCTGTGGCAGAAAGAGACCTAGTAGCAGCATTCACCAATAGTCCAATTTACCAGGCATAAGGAGAAAAATGGACCTAAATGCAAAGGAGCTCGTTCAGCAAGTACCAGGCTTCTAAAGGGTTCCACTACATCAAGAATGTTGTTGTTCATAACTACAATGATGGTCCAACTACTTCCATGTTCTTTAGGAAACAGCAGTCTTAAGAACATTTGAATTTCTTTGAATTTCTTAAAGGCAAACAGCAATAACAAAAAGAAATATTCTAATGCAGAGACAACATAGGAAATATTATGAGGAAAATCACTGGAAATCAATAACTAAGCCCTAACCACACACCACGCCTTTTTTCTAAAAGTACATCACCATACTTTTACTATTTTCCTACGCATCACATTTCTCTCTCTCAGCAAACTGGGGCTTTGCTGTTATTTTGTTACCCCTGTGAACACAGCTACTGCTACATAAACAACAATTATACTGTTTCTCAAGGACAAATAAATGTATTTTGATCGTATCTGGAAGGGGAGGAAAATAATCTTTGGTCTGAGATAAAGCAAAGAAAATAACGTAAAAGAAAGGTGCATAATCAACTAATATACGAGCAAATGGAAGAGGGTTTATTACAGAAATGGCTTTCCTTTCATGAAGGGTTTGTGTGCCCAAATCAGTCAGTTTTTCCGGCGCTACGCTGTGTACTCAAACCTATGCCTTCCTCTATAACATTTCTTAGCATCTACCACATTCAGAGGGTTGCCAACATTTACCTCCCTGCCGTGTTGTTTTCAGATTGCAGCACTCCCCATTAAAAGGTAAGGTTTCCAGTTGCTCATATTCATAAGACTCATTTTCATTAGATAGTATCTTTCATATCCTCTCTCTGCCTATTTCCTATGTAACTAATTCCCACAAAGCTTATGGGGACTGTGCGGTTCAAACAATGACTCTGCCAAGGTCAGAGACCTCCTCTGCTCAGCAGTGCTGGATGCCGATTCTTTTTCATCCCCTCCCACTAGAAATCAGAGACGGGAAAAAACTATTCTCTCTCTCATTTTTTAAACAGTTTCGTTCAGCTAGAGCTCTGCTACCACCTTTCAAATGATGGCAACTGCTGGTAATTGGAAAAAAAGTGGAAGGGTTTATGACTCCAGCTGAGAGCAATCGCCCCTTATTTACAGGGCTACAGATTCTGCTATACCCTACACACAGCGAGCAGTGCTCTGCACTTCCCTTTTTCCTAGGAAAACGGGACCACTCGCAGACTAAAGGAGAACCCATCATAAGATGCACAGCAGACTTTGCCTGCAGTTTGTCAAGGCAAAGTAAGAAAAAGATTTTATTGGTATCATTTTATTTCCAGTTAAGTTCCATAAAATCAATCTCTGGGAAGTTCCAGTAGCTGATGTCTGCATTTACAGGCTAATGCAGTGAGTGGGCATAGCTTGAAATAGATAGCTGTAAAAAGAGATAGCAGCAATGCAAATTGGACTGAATAAGAAAATTATACCCTGAATCGTACAACTGTAAAAACAGCAAAGGCAGAGAGAGCAAAACTGAGACATCGTTGCTTAAACCATGGTTTATAAATACCATGGAACCAGGTAGAGTGAGAGTGCAGCACTGGAGAAGCAGCAGCCTTCCTTCTAGGAACTTGTCACATACTTTTATAACTTAATTTGCATCCAGAGAAAACATAAGCCCCAAACTATACAAAAATGCTTATGTATGCAAAGTTCTGTAACTGCACGTAAATATTCTAAACTTAAATTTTTATAGATGAGTCTGGGTTTTTGAAGTCATGTAAAAAAAAAAAAAAATCAGGTCTTTTCAAGTCTCCAGGTACAATTTACTATACATTCCACAAATTCACTCATTCAGTTCAAACCGGACCTCAATCCTTTTGCTTTCTTTGTGGATAAAGAACAGGATTCAAACTCGCTGCAAGTTTCAGTGCACCATCCCTGCTGAGTAGGCATCACTACAAAGGGTTGATAACTCAACCTTTCCCTTTAAACATGAAACAGAGTTTTGAGTCAGGACCTGTGGGCTTTTTAATGGTTTAGATCCCATTTTAGCTGCTGCCTAAAGCATAACGCCTGGAGCATAAACGAGAGGGCAAAAATCGAAGTCAGAGGTATTCTGCTAACTTTAATTGTATTTATATTTCAACTAACTCAAATCAAAACACAGGGAATTTGAAATAAAAGCTATGATTCCCGAGACACCCCATGGCCCAAAAAGGAGATGGAGCAGGCAGGCTGTGCCTGCTGCTGCCGCGGGGCTGAGCGGGACCATAAGCGAGGCTGCACTCAAGACGAGCGCGTGTTTGACCTTTGAAGTAATTCCCTCCTCGTGAAAGCCAAAATCTGGCTTAGTACCCACAAAAAGTGCTCTTCCAAATAGGTAACGACCAATTTCAGGAGCAGAACTGGGAAACGGCAGAAACTTACAGCAGGGACAGTTTGGGTGTGTCAGGAACGAAGAAAATTCACCCACAAAGGCAGCTGTTGTTCTGCTTTCCTTTTCCTCAAGCCCTTCCCCATCCAAAAAGCACTTGGTGGTTCGGTGCCCTGCTCCAAATGTGCTTTGAGCTAAGCTCTGTCCTGACGCCAGTCTTCATCCATGCTCAGCAGGACCCTCCAGAGGGGTCCCAGCTCAGAAGGTCCCCAGGTCTTCAAGCCCTAACCCTCATCCCTGTGCCAAGTCCCCACAAAGCCAAGCCCGTGCAGCTCCCGACAGAGGTGGGGAGGAGAGCACGCTGCGTTTGGGAAGGAAGGAGCACAGATGCAGACGCAGCCACATGCCTGGCCCTGGCAGTCTTTAACTGGCTTTCTTTGCGCCATCTTCTCCCTAGATTTATGGTCCTTTCTCATTCAAAGCTCTCAATCACTGCCGGGAGACCTGTGCAACATGGGCTGAGAAAGGCCATCAGGAAGGGACTGTAAATGCGCTGCAACAGACAATGAGCTGCCTGCCTGTGTCATATGTGGCATCCCAGGAAAAAAGTTCTTGGCTTACATATAGATATGCCCCTTCCTAACAGTGGGAGAGGTGAGTTATGGTCACATAATTCCTGGTTCTGAGGGAATCGCAGTCCAAGATCCTGACTGCGGCACAAGTCACAGGTAGCCAGCAGGTGGGTGTCAGCAACTTTAGATCTCACCTTTGAGATCTTGCTCTGTGCAGTCCATAAATGGTTATTTTTGTTCAGTCCCTTAAGTTCTTGCTTTTTAGCCCCTTGCTCCATTAAGAAGCTGCCTCTGTTTTAACAGAAATAACATAATTTTCAAACTTTTTCAAACAGCTCAATTTTTTAACCTCCTCCCAATTATACTGACCACCATTGGTTTTATTTATTTCTCTAATATCTCTCCAGTACTGTAGCACACAGAAATACAAACTTTACTTCAGCTCTTTCCACAGTACCGTATTAATCTGTCTCAAAACCCATTGCACCATCCAAACAGATTCTTTAAAAATTTCAGTTAAAGGAATGATTCTCAAAGTTCTTTTAATATTGGAAATACCATTTGATGTCGTCCTCTTTTTTTTTTTAACGGTAACAGGTTTTTACAAGCATCTGGCAGAGGAAGATACACCAGCAAACATCTGTACTCAAAAAGCAGCAAACGTTGACAGTGCCATTGACTTTGTGTATATAGCTGTACTGCTAGCAAGTGTAGAATGTAATGGAATAAATGCCATTTGCTGCATTTTTATATGTCAATCGATACATGAATTTTTGTCAACAAGACAGAAAGGCTCTCTACAGGTGCTGCACCTGGTACAAGCCATCTAGACAGGCAAAGAGACATGCTGGGAGGTAACTGAGGTTGAGACTAGGATGTTCCCACTGTGCTGGCACAGCTGTTTCGCCTTTCCAGCCTAAAAACAGCAAAGCAACCTTCTGACTGAGCTTGCAAAAGCTGGGCTAAGACTTTTCTAGGGCAGAGACCAACTGCTATTGCCCAGCATATAGCTTCTCTCAAAACACTTTCACAAAACCCTTGGTCCTTCTCCAAGTTCTGCTGCTCTTAACATGGTAACTTCAAGCGTTCCAACTGCCCAGCTGTCCATGACAGGCTTGGGGGGGAGGAAAGAAAAAAAAAAAAAAAAAAGAGAGAGAGATGGAAAATATATCTTAGCCCCTGTAGCATGCATTTGTCATAAAGCTAGAAAAAGTTGAGTACTTGTGTCTACCCAGAAGTTCCAAGTTTATCAATGTATTTTCTCTTGCAATATTTAGCAGGATGAATTTTTAACAACAGAAAACTCTCCTTACAAAACGAGTCTATCCCTAATGGCTCACAACTTGCAGAGGTGAGCAGAGAGCAATTTTTTACTACAGAAATTTTAACATTCCTTCAGGGAATTCACAACAAATTGTTTTCCAGGTCAATTCAGGCCCCCAATCTGTCTAATTCATAAGCAGTCCCATCTCTAACAGATGACTGCATTAAAGTTACCTGGCTAATCAGGTCAGAGGAGCCAAAATAATCCCTTTAAAAATGACCACCGCCAAAACCCACAACACTAATTTGCCTGGAGCTTCTAAACAACTTTGAGGAAGAAAGTGCCCAGAGAGCATCAGAATAAAAAAAATATTCTGAGAAACTCTGGAGCACTGTAGAGTAAAACCACATGTTCCTTCTCCCCACAGGCAAGAATTTGCCATAGGATCAGTTTGCAATGGGACCTGTCTTTTATACTCAAAGCATACAAAAGAAAGGACAGCGAAATGACCACTGGATGTCTCTAATAATTTTGATTTAGGTAGACAGTAGCTTCCAGAAGTTTCCCTTTTCTTGGGGAAATGAGGAAGAGGAGAAGCAAGAAAACAGAAAAGGAAGAGCAGATATGTTGGTTCACTTGAGGTTTTTTCTGAATAGTAATAATGCAGAGGCACCCACATCCTCCATTGCGGCTCTAACAGCTGCAAACAGATCCATGGGAATTTTCAGATGCACAAGCCCAGCTGCTTTCAGTCATCACAGTGTACAAAGCACTCAGCATGCACCCTGCTTCTGCCCTGTTAAAGAAAATATGCATCTTGAAATAATAGACCACCTTAAGAAAACAAATGCACACGTGTCCTCACTGCAACTTTTTCACTTTTAGACCAGTTCCAAAAAATTGCATCACATCCTCTCTGGGCTAAATCTGGGCATATAATCTGTGAACAGATAGGGTTTGTGCAAACAACATGACAAATAAATAGTTATATATAAAGGCAACATCATTTTGAAGTTTTACAAGATAGATAACCCAAAGCTGTAAACACCTTTGAAAAATAATTAGCTCATCGGTTTGCTTGGGTCCCTGCATCTTTTCACAAGTCTGCCATAAAATGAAGTAACCTCACCTCAAGCTACTTTTGGTTTTCTAGCACTCTGAGAAATCTTTTTACATTTGTTAATATTTATATTTCTGCATTGAGTAGCAGCTCCATTATGGAGCTGGGCTGCATTGGGCTGGCTGGTCTCCATGTGGATACCCATGAAAGAAACAGCTTGTGCTTAAAGTGCTGGTGATCTTGATTTATTTATGTCTATTTTCTATGGCCAGAAGGGGAAACAATTGTCTAAGCTGAATGCATGGTCAGCAAGCAGCAACTCTTAGTCACATTAAGTTGTTTCGACTCCTCAGATAAATGTTGAAAGGGTATCTTTAAAAGGAAACTGTGAAAGCTCCTGCTGGAACCATAGAGCAGGAGATGCTAAATAAGGTGCCAAAGGCGGCATCAAGCTCTCAGGAATGCGGGGTCCATCAGCTCTGAAGCTCAAGCAAACACATCCTGATTCCAGAGAGATGTTCCTGCATAGCCCAGTTACTCAGGCAAGAGCTCACAAAACCTGGACACCGAATGTATGTGTATTCCTCTTCTAGTCAAGCCAGACGAACGGCCAGCTGGAAAACGCGCTTTTTAAATTTTTTTTTATTTTAACAACAGACTAAACAGCCATAGAGGATATCATTAAATGTCACTCCATTACCAAACTTCATTTCAGTCACTCCCAGTTGCAATGGATTTTTATTCCACTAAGCTAAGTGTACTTTTCCCACCCCTAGAAAGAAAAGCATGCGATAACATTTAGTAGAGCAGCCATTAATCTACATCTCTGGCACTACTCTGGAGGTCTGAACAGCAGAGACCGCAGTCATACATACACAGTGGTTTCCTAAAGCCTCCAGCACAGCCAGTTGCAGTTGGTTTTGTGGGTTTTGGCTGGGTTAACTCTTATTTGCTGTCCCTACTGCTCACTTGCCTGGCTTCTAAAAATGCTGTTGTAAGCAACCAAAGCAGCAGCAGGGTCCAAATGACAACTAGCCTTCATCTGCTATCTTCTCCCTGCAACAGCGTGACAAAATAAAGCCTCAGCAGTGCTGTATTTACATACCTATATCAGAGAAATTCTTCATTGGCTGTAAGCAAGGATTACCAAGTCTCAGATGAAAAGATCAGACTTTGCTTCTTAGTCTACTTGTGAGAAACAAATAGATGTATGAACAAATGAAGAAGCAAACCAACTGGGATGACGTTAGGCAGGTGACTCATCCAACCAACAGCCCTTCAGCAAGGCAGAAGACCTCTCTGTAAAACGAATTCCCTTCTGGATTATTGCCTCCCAAAGCAATAACATAAATCCACCTAACATTTAAGTAAGGGGATATTGGATTTGACAGATCAACAACGATCATGTTTGTCTACAGAGTTAGAAGGTCACTACTGAAGACCCAGCTGAGAAAAGCAGGTGCATGTGGAAAGGGGCCAGATATCACAGGATAGCTAAAGGAGATTAACCTTTAGATAACAAAAGATATTAAGAAATCATCAAGGCAGAAACAGTCCCACAGGAACCAGCAGTTAGTTCACTTTTCATTGCTAATAAGAGATACAGTAAAAGCCTGCATTGTTCTGCAGCTGTTTGTTGGGGTTTGGTTTTGTGGATTTTTTTCTAAACACGAAGATAAACTGACAGATCACACAGTCCAAACACCATCAAGCAGACACTACAGAGAATAAGCCTTCCTTTGAAGCAGAATTCAAGCAAACGGTCCAGGTTCAAAGACCTCCAAAACCCATTCTCCAAGCCCACCCACTGCCAAGTGCTTCCAGACATGCCCACTGCGATTTCCCAAGGTGACATTGAAATCTGTCTGTAGGCATGTTACCAAGACAGAGCCCAAAGAATTAAAATTCTGGAGAAAACCCATCCAGAGAGATAGACTACAGCAGAACACACACATATTCAATTCTAGGTATCAACTGCAATGGGGTGGCATCTGTCCTGGGATGATGTTTTGTGCTGCCACACTCATGGGATGGGAATTGGAGTGTCATACAATTCACTGTGCTTGGTACGCTCCCATCACAAGGCTTTTCTTTTCTAGATGTAATCAAACTAAAGAAAACGTCTTCTTTCAGAAAAGAGAGAAAAGAAACTAACCTGCTAACTTATTTTTTATTCAACTTTCTTTCTGTTTGTGTAAGTCTTCATGGGTCAAGATTAATGTACCACACATACTGCATGAGCATTTACTGATACTGCAAAATTGAAGCTAATATGTTACATCTCCCTCTCTCCCTGCTACACAGAATACCTAAGCCACTTAAAGCAAAGAGCAACTCATATTTAGAGCTTACCTCTGGAAAAGCGCCAAACCGAGTATCCTAAAAGGGGAAGGGGAATCAGGAGACCTCTCCTGGCTCACTCAAGCCTTGCTCCACAACCACTCATTTTCCAGCTTCCCCAGGCTGATGGAGCGACCAGCCAACCTGAAGAAATCTCACATTCGGTCACAAAGCAGTTTGGCTGTGGATGCCTTTGCACCTAAGAGCATCTCTCAAAATAATTGGTTCCGCAGTGCAGAAAAACCTTTCTCCCCTGAGCCAACTGAAGTACAACAGTCGTCTCTTCACTGGAGAACGCTATCCCAACATGGCAACGTGACCTGCTAGGTCCACAGACCCTGGGCTGAGACAGTCAGAGAGGTTGCTGGACTGCACAGCCCTTTCTCCTGACTGCAGGCAGCTGGTTCATAGCTAAGGATGCTGCTCGGACCTTGTCCCAGGAGTCCCCCTGGCAGATCAACCCGTGCTGGATGCAGTGGCGGGCTGCAGTGGCACATCAGACAGAACTCACAATTCACCTCTGCCAACACCAAAACAATTGTCAGCCGAAGTCATCCCTCAAAAAGATGTTTTTAAGCCTGTTGGATTTCAGAGATCTGCAGAAATCTGATACACAGAGCAAATGAGTTTACACAGAATATTTGTTTTTGCATTTAAAATACTGATCTTATAAATAATATATATAAGTGCTCTCAGCTACTGTATCGGTACCGAGTACATTAAACTGCATACGGATGATCTGCAATAAATAACATCGTTCTCAAAAGGGCACTGGAAGCCATTTGAGAAGCAAGACAAGACCTAAAACCGAACGGCCCTTTGGGAGGGTGCACCATGATGTGGGGCTAAAGAACACAACACGGCTGGTAAAACAGATGAGGACGTGTCCAGCTGAGCCACTTGGGTTGGGTTCCCGGGCTCGCAAAAAACTGGTGGGTTTAACAGCATGAAAGAAAAAAAGTACGTACATATACGCACACGCATATATGCACATATACATATATTATTTCAGTTTGGTTGCTCATCTTACTTCATAAAACCAGCTCGCACAATTAGCGCAGCAACAAGAGATCGTCTGCTGGCGCGAGCAGACACAGGAGTCACCTCCACAAGGCAAGCTGGCAATCGTGTCAGGAGAATCAAATTATCAACAGGGCACTAGCAGTGTAGGAAAAAAAAAGGAAAATGGATTTCATTCCATTTAGCAAAGCCCAAACAAGTGACAAACAGGGAGAGGAACAGAGTCCAGCCCCTGGACTGTTAAATCCATTTGGTACTATTCTCCAGTAGGCACTTTTCACCTAGGACAGTCTCAGATAAATCCCAGACTAGAGTTTCATTCCTCTCTCTAGCAGCACCCAAAAGGTTTATCTGTTTATCAGTCACTAAGTAATTCTTCTAACGTGATTGGATTGTTTCAATTTGTTTGCATCTTTGGGGGGTATATTTTTTGCCTGTGGAGTATCGTATTGTTTTCTGAATTCCATATTAATGGGGGATGTGCCTATAGTAAATACATGCGTTTTTAACCTTCCTTTAGGGGACATGGGGAATACAGCTGCAGGGTTTGATGGTCTTAAAGGTCTTTTCCAACCTAAAATATTCTATGATCATTCTGGTAATTTTTTGAAAAATAAGTTGTTGGTCCCCAGATTAATAGTGTTGGCTGGTGAAATCCGCAACCAGTGAGGTAATTTCTAACCATAGAAAATGGTCACAGTAAGAAGCTGAATTGTTCTTAGAGGACAGATGTGGGGGACAGTTGATTTCACCACATCCAAGCTGGATACTTGAAATTATTGTCAGACCTTAAAACTATGCTGAAAAACTCCATAACTGCTGTAAGGACCTCCAGCCTTCAAAACCACCTGTTGTCTACTGGGACGGAGAGAAACACGGTAGAATTTTTCATCGTGGACTGCCAGCACTAGTGTACTTGCAACAACAAAAAAGAAAAATAGGCTATCTAAAACCAAACATCTCCGTGTACCCACACTGTGTTTCCTACACCCCGATGTACAGCACGCTGCCCTGCTTTTTACAGAGGCAACACGCACGGGTGAAGTTTTGAGTGCTGCGAATGCTATAAACCCAAGAAAGTGGCCCATTTCCTCTGCTGCATTCACCTACAGCATGGAGGGGATCATCCTCTGAGCTCCAGCTCTGCCACCACGTTGGTCGTGCTGCAGCGGCTAATCCCAAACTAATACTGTTAGCATCACTCGGCGCTTCACAAGCCTCATGCAAACATTGCTTCACTTTCTCAGACAGGTAACCGCCGCAACCTCTGGCAGCAAGTTGAAAAAACGAATTACCTAGCACTCTGCAGGCCCAGGAGCAAAGCTCAGGAAACTCCTTGCCTCACTGACTGCCGTACACACTCTTTTTCTCTTGCTCCAGCCTGGAAGGACTGAATTCAGAGCTGCAACAGCAGCAACAACTCTCTCAAAAAATGCTCTACAGAAATACAGAACACATTAAGAAGACAAGCAAGGATTAGTTATGCTCATTTGGGGTGACTTTCTTAATCCTGAGAAGAGGTAGCAGAGCTACACAGAGCAGCAGACAAAAGAATCAAAATGTAATTCTAACGGATAAGTAAAGAGCACATCTTACCTGCAAACTCAGCCCATTCCAACATGATTTCACTAAACTGTTTTCCGCTCAAATTCTGCTTTTCTTCTCTCTTCAGTCATGTTCCTTTTATACTGTGTTGGTTGCCTTCATTTTTTATTTATTGTACCTCACCCCCATTATGACTTTTCTCAGCAAAGTTTTTAGCCGATTGCAGCAAATCTCACATCTCTCCTGACCTGCTGCTAGGAATTGATGGACAGCAGTGCTCATTATTTTCCAGGTGCCCTCCACTTGGAGAAGCTGCACCATTTACAACACAAAGGAGAGCCTGGTGGTGGCAAAGGAATTTTTCTGTCTGAGCAAGAACCTGTTACTAAAATTCTCAATATTTAGTCCGTACACACTGTGTGAGAAGATCAGGAATGATCTCCTTACGTACATGCCTACATCCATGCAAAACCATCAGATCATGGTGTCTGTCTGTCAGTGCAAGCAGACGTAGGTCCCTCGTGCCCATGATTTCTGCTCCAGAATCACCTCTGAGTGTATCAGCAGCCACTGCCACCGGTGAAATTAAGTGCACAGTTTTACACCTGGGATGCGTCTAGCCCAACTGGCTGCATTTCCAAAGCGCTTTTGAGCCAGTTTTTAAAAGCTCTGAGCCTCTATGCTGTACATCTGTACATATTTGCTCCTGCCACCGTATTTCATGCTTCCATTCCTGCAAAAAAACCTGCGCTTCAGAGCACGAGCTGCACCCGCCGACACCAAACGGGGAGCACGGCCACCGGCACTGAGCCTGGCAGGGCAGGAACCTGGGCACGAGTCACAACAGAAAGGACCACGGAGGCGTGCAGCACTGGGATAACATTGTCCCCGAAAATGCTGCGGGATTTCAAAAACAAATTCGGCATATTTTAGAGCTGGAAGCAAATCACCAATGAAAACACCAGTCAGACTTGTTTTACCAGGAGCCTGGCACCCGCCACAGAGGACAGCAACAAAGGTAAAGAGAAATAGAGGAAGATCCTCAGGGCCCTGGAAGACTAAAGGAAATAATGAGGCATTTTGCTTTGGAGCCTGAAAATTGTACGATGCAGCGTTTGCTTAAATGAGCAGATTGCAGGTAAAATGCGACATGGTACTTTCATTCACATATAGCAGGGGCTTTCAGGAGACTCCTGTCTGCCTTCCGTTGCTCACAAGTAAAAAGAGCACTGGCAGATAGTTTTAGAATAAAAAGGGTAAATAAAGAGGAGTCCAGCTGCACTGTACAAAGGAGCACAGTGAGATACCCATTAGAGGGTATGGCTCTCCCCCTAGACAGAAGCAAAACATATGTCATGCACTAATATTTCAGAACTAGTTCCTACCAACCACACGCTTAGGGTATTAAATATACATTTCTGTGTCACAGCAGAAACAGACACAAATAGGAGCATGATAATACTTCAGTATGGTGTTCCAAGCTTAAAAGCCACTTGCAGTAGAATGAAACCTATTCGGTATTTATTTTCCACAGGTACAAGTCAGCAGTCCTAAGCAGATGGCTGCCTTTAGCATAAAACGAGCACCTGAGGAGGGAAAGGGAAGCAAGTAACTCCAACAGGCCATCTGTTTCTTAATTTTAAAGCAAAGGGCACAGAGAACTTTGAGGCACTACCAACTATACCCACTCTGTGCCATACCCTCCCAATTACTCAATTGTCAGCCTCAGTTAATTCCCCTATTGTCGTGATGCGATGCTTTTCCACGCAATGCCTGAGAGCCACAAATGATTGTGCCATGTGTCACCGCTAGCTTCTCCAGAGAAAGTGTTCCCCCAAGCCAAAATACTTCATTTGCAAATCACACCTGAGCAGGAGTTGATAGGAAAAGCTGGCTGCATCTGTAGTTACAGTATCTCTTTGGCTTCAGCAGGGCGTAAGCAAGTACTTAAATGCTTCACAAACCAGACCCTTGGAGCAACAAATACGCTTCTTTCAAACAAATATATGTATTAACCTTGCTCCAGACGGTAAATGTTTATGCATTACCAGTTATTTGTGAAAGTTGTTGCTCTGCATAATTTGCAAAGGACAAAACAAAACTGTCTACTTCTAAGCCACAGACACTTGCTCTTCCTTTTGAAATATTAATGTCTCCTTTGGTAGGGCATCACATGTGACTTCATATGTGGATGCTCTGTTCTCACGCACCCACAGCCTACTGCAGCCTAAAGCTGCTGCTTTAGAAGGTCAAAAAATGACTTGGAAGGTTACCTTCATTGGCACTTATTTCCTAAAAAGAAATATATGAAACACAGAGCAACGCCAGTCTCCCACCTGATGTCCATGTTTCCTCTGCACTCAAGCTGACCGATTTTGCTGAAAATTTTTGGCATTCAGTTTTTTGACCATGCAAACTCCAACAACTACCCCAAAGGGGGAAGACTGTGAAGAACCTAGATTAAAAATTCAACTCTCTTTCCTAACATCATAACATTGCCTTTTAGGGAGGTTTAAACAGCCTATAACTTGCCCAGAGACGTGTTTGTTATCATTTATTTATACAGTTGCACCCATTGCAAATGCACTAGCTTGAAATTAGGTGTCCACTCCTCAAGAGATCTCTGCAGCTCCTCCAGCTGGAGTTGTACAGGGCAACCTGGCCTCCACACCACCTGAAGGTTTGCCTACAAGAAGAGGTTGTCCTACTTTACTCTTACCAGTAGAATTATACCTGGTCTCTGATATATTGGCACCAGCTCAGCAACATAAATGCGAATGCAATTTTACTAGCATAAAGGTGTTCTATAGTGGCACAAATATTCCTATACAGGAACAGAAATGAATAAGACTAGCGAAAGTTCCTTCTTACCCATCTAATTGCCTCCACACAACAGACAGTATCGCGTAGCTTGTTTGGTTTCAGAAAGCTCGGTTATAAACATTAGGCCTAAATATAGAGACAAAATAAAATTATCCATTCCAGACAGTTTTGTATGGCTTCAACAGAAGCTAAAGGTCTGTAAATATACTTAAGTAAGATATGCAATCTGTTCACAATAAGTGTTAAAAAGCCAGTGAAACTCAATTGACAAGAAATTATGGTGTTGACTGAGACTAACGAAAGAACAAGGAAAAGGAGCAATTTTTAAATTTCTTATTAAGTAAATAAAATACTGAGAATAACCTCACAACTAAAAAAGTAAAATCAAAATAACATAAATTTCAATTATTTAAGAATTAGGTTATCCCAGGTAGCCTGGAAAATACCGAGCACTAATTCGTAACAAGTGAAGACACACATTGTGCATGTGAAATTCATGAAAATGTGACAGCAGGGATCAAACACATAATAGTTTGAATGACAGAGTTTCCCTTGTTCAACTCTCCACAGTCCTGTTGTCATCACCTATCTGACAAGAAGTTCAGAAAGGAAGACAACAGTGACTTAAGGGGGCCTTTTTTTCACCTCCTGTCAAGGTAAATGTTCCTCAGAGAACCCATCAAAACACTAAATTCATCTTTAATCTCCTGGAAAAAAAAATTGGCAAGAAGTAAAACAAACAAACAAGTTAAAATTCAACTAAATCATTTCTCCTCTTCTCCAGCAAAGACCCTGTTGTCCACGGATTATTTAAGTTAACTGACAGATAGTTTTATCAAAGCCTTG
This sequence comes from Dromas ardeola, assembly GCA_013398915.1. Lineage (NCBI taxonomy): Eukaryota > Metazoa > Chordata > Aves > Charadriiformes > Dromadidae > Dromas > Dromas ardeola. Next base: position 608,938 of record VYZM01017800.1, on the reverse strand, counting down.
TCTACAGGAAAAGAAAAGAATAATGCAACTTTAAATGCTACTAACTGCAAGAAGGTCATAAAGATTTATGGTTTACCCTCCTGTAAATACCATTCTTTATAACTGATCCCCAAGAGATTTACTGAATGCTCAATAACCTTTCTCTGGTGGATGCAAGCAAAATCATCAGCACCATCTCGAAACCCAGTTTATTCAGCAAGCCAAGAGCACTGTGCCTGCAAATTGACCTCAACAGCGCCGTCCCTTCTCTCCCCCCTGCTGCAAATTGGTAGTAATGAAGATGCTGTTGTGATGGAGAATCCTCCCAGTCAAGGTTGAACTTTAAATGTACTTGGAAAGAGTTCTCCCAGCCAAATGTCACTGGGCTGGCCTTGTGGGTCCAGCATGGAAGATGAAGTGTGTACACTGGGCTCCGCAGGATTACTGCTAGAGAGACTCTTTCACCTTCAGATAAAAGAAAAACTAAGTGTTTGCACTGAACTAGGCAGTGACTTGGCAAATGGAAATGGAAGCCACATCTGCTATTAAATCATTTGTAGTTTTCTCAACTTCCGTATTACCAAGGATCCCATTACTAGCAAAAGCAGATAAGCAAATGGGAAAACGTTCAAGGTCAGGCAAATTTCTAGATACCTTAGCAGAAGCTTGCTTAAAGCAGCCCGAAAAACTCGTCCCAAATTCTATGTGCCGAGGATGCAAGAAAAATTAGGACAGCGCGCAAGACAAATGATCTTTTCATCAGTCATTAGAGCTTTGTATCCCTGTGCACTCCCAGATTGCTCCCCGTGACTGACCAGTCCTATACCCCCAGTAATGGCAAATCTTCGTCTCTAAAGATGCATCCTGATATCTTTATGAAACTACCTGTGGTGCAGCCAGCCTCCGGGAAAAGAGGGCATGTTCTGGCGCAACAAGCAGCACGATGAAAGCACTATCTGGCACAGCAACAGGCAGTTCTCAAGCTCAGCAGCCGTAGCCTTGCAACAGGAGCACCGCGGCCGATGCACGCACACAGGGGTACCCACACCCCGCACCACACGAAGAGCTGTTGCCTGCACAGCAGCCCGAATTCTGGACGCTGCTGCAAGCTGTGTTCTTCCTGCTTACAGATATTCTCGAGGGAGACCTGGTCCCATTGGCTGGGATCTGCAATTTCAACTGTATTTAAAACTAGTGGGCTGACAGCTGGGTACAATTCTACATCTCTATTAGCTTTTACTAATGTAAGAAACATGGGATAACACTGCTTCTCTTCTTGTCCTGGGCAATCCCTCCTCATGACTTAATCTCACCCTCCGGCAGCCGTCCATGCAAAGGGAAGCTGCACCGAGAGCACAAGCCTCCTGGCAGAGGATCACAATCTCTTTTCTCCCACTCACTCACTCTCCTTTTCTTGCACGAAAAGAAAAAGTATTGGCACAGCTGAGAGACCGACAACGAGGATATCGCGTTAACGTCGGGCTCTTACAGGTGTTTCCAGCCAGGGTCCAGCCTTATCTCTGTGTAGCAAGACCAACTTGCACACACTGCCAGGAGGAGTTTGATGGTGTGCAAGTGAGCTTTAAACCTCTGACCTATCTGAGCTGTATTGCTGTATTTTTTGCCCTCCCCCCCACTATTTTCCAGATGCATTATTTTCAATGATATTTTGGAAAAGGCAGAAATTATAGCCCCACCCACACTATTTAAACACCACCATACTTTGACATCAGTTTTAAGCAGAAAATCGAGAGCACTCCCCCAGGCCCAGACCTAAACTGCCCCGATGCTGAAGATGACTCTGATCTGGGGTTACAGCCGTTATCCATTTAATGCAAGTCTTGTGCCTCACAAAGTTCCCAAGACACATGCAAACAGATCCAAAGCTTTAGGGGGCTAAGATGTGACGTTCTGGTTTCTAACCCATCGCTAACTTAGAGCGAAATTTAATCCCGCCTGTAAGCATCCATCTGTTATTTCCAGTCACCCAGCACCAAGCAGAATATTTAAGGAGTGATTTATGATTCCATTTATTTTACATACCTCAAAATGAAGCATGCAAATAGCTAAATATTTTAAACTAACCAGTGAGCAGTTCCCAAGTGTCTGAAAACATCTGCATCTCCCTCACCCACACACAAGAGATTCCAAGTTTTTAAGTAAGAAAATTAGGTTTTAAATTATTCTATTTTCAGAGAAATTATGTCTTGAAGGAGATAATTTGGCCCCTGCAAAAAACCCAGCTCCCCTGGGTGACTCTTGGAAAGGCTGGCAGAAGAGTTCTTCTTCCACCCACCCTCCAAGACACGTTAAATTGCACAGATAAAAAAAAAAATAATAAAAAGGTCAAAGTTGTTTGAAATTTAGTCAAACATAAATACCATCTATGATGAGCAGTGGCCCTGGGGAGCGGGGATACCACTGACCTTTTGCAACACAAGAGTCAAGCAGCACCTAATGCCAGGGGAGACATTACAAAGGTCTCCAAGCACAAAAATATATGCGTATACACTTACCAGCCTGCATATTCACTCACATTTGTTTATTATTTCCACTGGTCTCCCCACCACAGGATAAGGGGAAATCCCTAGTGTTGCTAATGATCTAGTTCATGCACTGAATAAGTATATCTAGATCAGAGCAGCAAAGATTAATGGAGTCTTTGCTGTGGGAGTTTTGCTTCTGTTCATAGGAGATATTGAAAACATTCTCAACAGTGACTTCATACAAGTAAACTTTATTTCTATCATCCTGAGCTGAGGTGACAAAAAAAAAAAAAAAAAATTCCTTCCTTGATTCACACCCATGACAAAGGAAGAAAGAGGCCTGCAAAACGTCTTTCTTTGCCAGTTATGAATATTTACAGTGGATCTTTCAATGAGAGAAAAATGTTTCTTCCTTTGAGGATCCTTGGAGATTCTTTTCTTATTTCTGTCTTCCCAGGAAAGTGTACACTGGAAGGTCAGTGGAGAACCAGAGGATCTGTGTTCTCTCAGCTGGCAGAAAAGGTCAGAGCAGTACATAAATGCCTGCCCTGATGGACTCCAGGCAGTAATGAGAAGGCCATAAGAAGGCCTATAAATAACCAGTATATTTGCCCTTTCTTGGCATATTTCCTGGAATAAGGTGTTGAAAGCACTCCCAAAGACTTGATGGAAAGGAGCGCATCAGAGCAGCAAACAGTGCTGCTCCCCTCCTGCAGCATCCCTCCTCCTCTGGTGCACCGAAGGACACTTCAACTGTCACAGACTCCACAGACTCCCAAAGCCTCCATTTTTGTGCTCTGACCATGTAGCTGGACTCCCTGGGTCCTGTGACTCCAGCTGGCCCTGGAGTTCTTCAGGCATCCAGGCTTTGGGGAGCCCTGTCTACTTCTACCATTGACCAGATTTTACATCCTCCAAGCAATTACTGCACCCGCTTGCTGGGTCCCAGGAGGGAGCTTGGAAACACGACATCACGAGTGAAGACTTTTAAAAGTTACAATATGGAGCATCAGACTCTCCTGCCTCCGTTGGCTATAATTTCATAGAATGGTTTAGGTTGGAAGGGACCTTAAAGATCACCTAGTTCCAACCTGCTGCCATGGGCAGGGGACACCTCCCACTAGACGAGGTTGCTCAAAGCCTCCTCCAACCTGGCCTTGAACACTTCCAGGGATGGGGCAGCCACAACTTCTCTGGGCAACCTGGGCCAGAGTCTCACTATTCTCATAGTAAAAAATTTCTTCCTGATACCTAATCTAAATCTACCGTCTTCCAGTTTGAAGCCATTACCCCTTGTCCTATCACTACATGCCCTTGTAAGAAGTCCTCTCCAGCTCTCTTGTAGGCTCCCTTCAGATACTGGAAGGTCGCTACCAGGTCTCCCTGGAGCCTTCTCTTCTCCTGTTTGTTTGTGGGTTTTTTTTAATTAATGGAGATGTGAGCAACATCAGAGCAGCCTGTTGCTTAAGAGGCTTTGTTAGGATCAGCTTCAAAGGTTCGATTTCATCCAGAAAGCACCAAATTGAGTCTCCCCTGTCCCCCAGAGGTAATAGAAGGATTACCTCCAAATGCTGTAATCACATGCCCAGCCCTGTATGTTGTAACCTCGTAGGTACGCAACAAATCCCCTACAGCAAAGCTTGCTGGGGCTCTCCAAGCTTCACTCTTTTCTTGTGATCTGTACTGTATGCTGGTGCCACAGCAGAGATGCTCTCTTGAAGAAGAGTCATGCTGTGCCCTGAGATTACTTGATCCCAAGTCAAGAGCACCGACGCTGAAACGCAGTGACATGATGTGCTTTGTTATGCCTAGTATCACATCTGCAGGGGACATGGTTTGAGAGGAGGATGCTCAGCCTAGCTCTTCTATGTACCCTGAGGTGATCAACAGAACTTGAGGAAGAAAATATTGATTCCATGCTAAAAAAAAAAGGCAAGAGTTTTGTTAGGAAGCAGGCAGGGATAGAGAAGTGAGCATACTGAGAGAGCACAACTTGCTTTCTTCCTTTTGTTGCAGCTTTCCTGAACTCCAGAGAAATGAGAGGAGCCACTTTGCATTCTGCTATGGTCGGGACTTCACAAAGCTAAATTCTATCACTCTGCTACACTGGCTGTTACTAAAGAAACACAATAAACAAATAACATCCTGAGAGAGCTCAGGAATAAAGAGGCCGGTGCTATTGTTCAGAGAGATGGAACAGAAAACGTGAGAGAGGCAACAAGGAGAGAAGCTATTATTCTGTAGGAGTCCATTAAATGCACTAAAAAAAAATAAAATAAAAAAATAGCATTCACGTTTGCACAAACAGTTTGTCCAGTGCCAACACACCGGTTTTCAGAGGGTCAGTTCTGATCTTCACGAAATGCAGCAGACTGTAGCCATTTGTATAGATCGAGACAGGCTTCAAGAGAAGAGGCTAACAGTCTCATCTCTAACGCTACCAGGGAGTCAACAACAGATAGAGTGTAGCTTTCTATGGACTGTGTTTGGCTCACCCCACGCTGTGGATGCTACCAGTTAGAAAGGAGAAAAGTACAGCAAAAGACTGTGTTTCAGTTTGAATCAAGTCTATCAGTGTTAAATAGGAAATCTGGGTCTGGGGTGGATTCTCAGGATAGCCATCTGGAGCACGCATCTGGAGAGAAGTTAACCAGTGGCTGCATGCCACTATAATCATTCCTCCCTCAAGTACTGCAAATGGAGCATCAAAGCAGAAAGCAGGTGGTTCTTCCAGGAGATAAATGAACCACAGAGAAGGGTCAGAAAGTGTGACACACATTTGATGAGGTGGTTTTTTTTCCTGCTCATAAAAATTGTCAGAACAAATTACCCGTTGGATGTTATACCAGGTTACTACACGCCCAACAGTCTCCATGCTTGTTGCTTTGCAGAGAGTGGAAGTTCAGTGAAAAGTTTCCTCAAACAGGCATGAATTTAGAGATTACGAACCAGCATTTAGTTTCTCACGTGACTACAGATCTACTGTACTCCAATATTGAGAGACTTCATCTGATGCCATGGACATTATTACTAATTTGGGGACAGCAAATTCAGGAACTTGTGAAACCTGTCAGGGATTTCAAAAGTTTTCTCATTCTGCATCAAGGTAATCCTAAAACCCCCCATACAAAAGGGGAACACCTGCATGGGGTGCAACCAATGCGAGTTAAGCTCCTGCTCTGAGCCTCTTTAACGCCCGTGAGTGCCCACTGTTTGCTGCCTGTGTCGGGGACGACTCCACCTGTCCCACAGCAGAGATTAGAACTGAGAAACATTTTTCGCTAGGAAAACTGCTGAAGTTTTGTGAATGCTGAAGTAGTTTCTCTGAAAAGGTTTTTCTTTTTTTTTTTCACCTTTCAGAAAATGCTGATAATATAAAATGAAACATTTTCTCAAAACTTTGCAGACGGAGCCTCAACACTCGACGAGGACCATTCACTCGTGAATCTCAACATGTCTGAACCTCACCTACGCCTGAAGGCAAGCATTATCTATACTTCTTCAGCAGCATACACATGGTGAAGTTAGAGCAGAGGTGCAGACCCAGGGAGAGAAGCCCAAAGGCCCCAGCTCTGGCCAGAAGACCAACTACACATGTATAACCAACTCAAATGCAGCATCGATATTTCTTCAGGGCTTCCCAGACCTCCGGCCTTGGTGTGTTGCACTTGTCCCAGGCCTTCTCGGAGGAGGTGACAGCCCTGCCTGCCTTGGCAAACGAGGCAAAGGAAAGGGCTCCTCCTCTCATCTCCTGCCCCAGAAGGTGAAACTTTAAGAGCCTGTCTCAAATCTTATTCCTGTTATTGTCCCTGTATTCACGAAACAGGAAGCAAGACCACTGTTACTATTTAGGAACTATGAAAAGATTTAATCGGTCTAGAGTTCATCCTGGTACGAACAATGACTTGAAAAATCAGCGCTGTGAAGATTTTGACAGGCTGGTGACCTTTCAGCTTATACTGTAAGTGATTTCAGTCTGGGGAGTTTGCTCCTCAGAAGAGCTCCTGTCCGTATTCTGTAGTGAGATAAACTGCAGCTTAAACTGCAGCGGGCCCAACATTTACAGAAACTGCTGCTGGACACGGACAGAATATATGAACCAAAGTGGCAGCCAGAACCTCTGAATTTTTAATGGGAACACTCCCTTGGAGGCACACAGGAATCAGAAAGAGGTGGTCCGTGGCCATAGATTTTTATTGTCGTAGATATTAAAAATGCAACTGTGGGATTTTGGGGTTTGGCAATGAAACAGGAAGTTTCTTTCTTATCAATTCAGCCCTGGCCTGGACCAAGAGAGTTCAGAAAGTTGCTACTATTTCATGCTCAATGCAAAAGAAGGTGAAGACTTCATGTGTTTCTCAGCAGACAGTCTCCGCACAACTTGGGAAAAAAAACCAGCAAGTTTGCACCCAATAGCAATGCCAGGAACACCCAGGTCCAAGCAAGGGAGCCACAGGGGGCTGACCAGCACTCTCATGCCTATCCGGCCCCCTAGAGAAGAAACACTGATGCACTTTCTTGGCAGGCACATGGAGACTCCTTGTCTACAGATTGACAACGCTGAGTTTCGTGTCTGGCCAAGGTTAGACTGATTCCTGCTCCCAACAAGGCGGCTGAAAGGCAGTTGACTATTTTTATGCTGTACTGCAACCATCTACTGCCCAAGTGGTTTAGGTGGTACTTGCAAAACCTGCTGCATTTGGGGTGATCTTTCACTTTTAGCCTAGAGCCAATTACCTGGGTATTTTTAGAGGCTCCTTCACATAGCCTGCTGTGCAAGCCAATGCTTTTATTAAAGGAGTACTTATTGTCCAGGATATAAAATTAACACCAGAAGAGAAAAAAAAAAAAGAAGAGGATGGCAGCTCAAATCTCTCACTTGCAGCGAGATCTGCACCACTGTAACCAGGCATTTGGGTTAATTTATCTCATACTGAGTCACTCACATTGACCTAAGTTAAGCATAATACCAGTGACTGGGTTTTCTTTTAATTTTCTCCTATTTCTTTAAATCCACCTAAAAAAGATGCAAAGCTTCTGAAATTGCTTTTAAGAATTGAAATGTAAAAGGGATTAAGAGAGGCAGGCCTCCTGCCTGCACCGCGATTCACCAAGCCCAAACACACACAGATAATGAATAAAGCAGGCGCTACCAGACACGCTGGTGTCACCCCCCAGAGACGGCCTGGCCACACACCTGCAGAAACCAACAGAGGTAGGAAGCAGTTCCTGCTGCAGTACCTCCACTGTCTTTAAATTGAAACTCTTCTGTTCAAGCTCTTTCCCCCCCCGCCTCCTTTTCCTCCTCTCCCCCTCTCAGCAGATGAGAGCAACAGAAGAACATCTAGACGCAGATCACCCAGCCCCAAACTATTAGCCTGCTCAGGCAGCAATACCATTTGATGCTTGAGTATACAACTGCGACCCTCACACTCCAAAAACAGCATACCTGGATCTCACCGGACATGTCCTTTCCTACTTAGCCATTTTTTAGTGCTGATAAGACAGAGAAATTCCCATTACATCACTGCACCATCAGGTCTACAGAACACGCAAATCACAGCCAACACTTCTTGGTCACATCTCACCAATTGCACGTGTGTTTTGCCTGCCACCTGTTCTTGTATTTTCACATTTTTCCTGAACTGGACCTGATCTGGTCCTGAACTGGACCTTATCCTGAACTGAATCATTGAACTCATATCTCATTTGGGTTACCAGACCTGTTTTGGAAATCCAGCGCCTTCAGGAAGCTGTATAAATAGGAGGCGAATTTCACAGAAACTCTGGTCTTGCAAAATTTACATGAGGTCATAGAGAGAACCAAATTCAGCTCTCACTTCTGAGAGCTAAACTCAATTCTCCAGAGCCCTCTCCTCCTAGACACTAAATCAACTTTTCTTTTCCTGAAATTCTCCTCTTTCAAAAGCAGTTCCCTAAGGCATCTGCTACAACACATAAAGCATCCTGACAAACGCCATCAATTTAATTCATATTAATGGTAATGAAAGTTAAATAATAGATGTTCCCACAGTATTTGCACATCTGTAAGTTCTGCCACATTGCTAGGAAAAAAAAAAAAAAAAAAGAAGCCCTGCATTCCTTATACAGAAGAAATGGACAATTAGTCCTTTAAAAGAAAAGCCTCTCCTCATTAACTGGAGACCGAGTCATTTGTTGACATTTATCTAGCGGGATTCTCTAGAGCAGAATAATGACCGTACCAGGACGTGGGCTGCTTGTGCCCAGCCACGTACCTGCGAGGACCCAGCAGACTCGCAACGCGAGGGTCGATATCGCAGGCAGATCTACCAACAGCTCTCCCAGGGGCCGGACCCGTGGAAGGCAGCCTCCCTTCCCCTGCCAAGCAACACGTCCAGACTTCATCACACCTCCGTGGTTTATGATACCTCCTGCCACACGCTATATTGACAGGCCAGGGAAAGCCAGCACAAGATGTTCCCTGCCCTGCGCCTAGCAGATGTTGGGACTGGCAACTACACAGCCAAGACCCAGCCAACACAGCACTGAGCATCTCCCTGCGCATCCACAGCACTGATATGCTCCGGGGAGGACCGAAAGCTGCACGCTCTGGAGTCCTCAACACAAGGAGGACATGGACCTGTTGGAACAGGTCCAGCGGAGAGCCACAAAGATGCTCAGAGGGCTGGAGCACCTCTGCTATGAGGAAAGGGTGAGAGAGTTGGGGTTGTTCAGCCTGGAGAAGAGAAGGCTCCAAGGAGACCTTAGAGCGACCTTCCTAAAGCGGCCCTACAGGAAGGATGGGGAGGGACTCTTGATCAGGGAGTGTTATGATAGGACGAGGGGTAACGGCTTCAAACTGAAAGAGGGTAGATTTAGATCAGATATCACGAAGAAATTCTTTACTGTAAGGGTAGTGAGGCACTGGAACAGGTTGCCCAGAGAAGTTGCGGATGCCCCATCCCTGGAGGGGTTCAAGGCCAGACTGGATGAGACTTTGAGCAGCCTGGTCTAGTGGGAGGTGTTCCTGCCCTGGTTCCTGGGGGTTGGAACGAGATGATCTTTAAGGTCCCTTCCAACCCGAGCCATTCTGTGATTCTGTAATACCGACACTGTGGTCCACCAGGCACCTTGAGACCTGGTGGCACAGCCTAGAAAACAAGTCATGTCTGGAATTGGGTGTCAGATTTGAGAGGGAAAGGGACAGCCCTTGGGAGAGACGGCTAACTTGGTGGTCCCCATCCAGCAGCCCCTTGGCAGAAGGCAAAGCCACCCAGCCTGACTTGTCAGCACCAGCCTGGAAGGCAGCTGCTGCCATGAAAGCCGAGAAAGTTTGCCTCCTTGCACAGCGTCAAAGCAGTTGGTTGTGGAAGGCAGAAAGAAAAATAAGCCTTCCAGTGCTGCAGTTCCCCCTTCTCTTGTCTGGTCCTGGATTTCAGGCTTTTGCAGGTGGTCACCTGGACAGACACGGTATTAAGACGGCAGAGCTACACAATGCATTTTCCACTTCCCAGAGAGTGGCCATTGAGCAAAGCGCCAACACCAATTCATCACTGCAGAGTTGCTCAAATCCTGTCCTTTCTGCTGCCAGCTGGGGCTGAGCGCTCTGGGTAAAATGCCAGCAGTCAAAAGGTTAATAGCAATGGGACTGCAATTCAAGCTTGCCAGATAAATGAAGGTAGAATGCAAGGAAAAGAGGGGGAGAGGATCCTTGTTGTGATTTCATGGCGGTCTTTTTCTTCTATCATCATCATCTGAAAAGCACACTTATCGAATTCACTCTCAAGCAGGCCCATCAGAGAGAGAGCAGAAGACAAAATGTCCCTGAAACTCACCCAGTCTGGCAAAAAAGCAGCACCGTGTCTATTGCTGTAACACATCAGCAGCCCCAAATACATCCTTAGCTGAGCCTCGTCGCGCTGAATTGGCTTCGCTGGAAAAACTTAACAACTCATTGCATGCTAGAGACCATATACATCATTTGAGTGCTGGATACGGGAAAATATACCACCACTGTGGACTCGATACAGATTTAAATGCCTCACTTGCAGAGCTGCAGAGACACGGCTCACTGCTCCGGGGCACGGAGGGCTCAGCCTGCAGCCAGAGGCTCCAAAATCCCAAAACCAGTCTTGATGCTTCCCGTAGCTAACGTGGGCACGAGTTACTCTCAGTAACCTCAAAGCTGCTGCAGGACTTGCTGTTAACAGCTAATTGGGATATTTTAGTAAAAACTCAATGGGCAGTTT
>VYZM01017800.1:560112-598174 GCA_013398915.1 Dromas ardeola | reverse complement strand
AAAAAAAAAAAACCACAAAACAATCCCAACCCTCACTCTAGTCGCTGATGTTCAAGGAGCTATTTTTCACTCCTGTTTTCATTTAATCATTTCACAGCCAATGTTCACACTTATCTAAAACAAAACATTTTTTATTTTGATAAACTCCTGTGACTAAGCCGAGCAGTCAAAACTGGCAATGAAGAATAAAAGACAAATGGAAAAAAAATGTAATGCCAAAAAGAACAAGAAAGATGATCTTTTAATGTAATACTTGCAAAATTCAGAAAGCTCTTAACATATGTATTTTTCTGAAAAAAAATATTTTATTGAAACTTAACACGTAATGAAGAATTATGATCAGTTGTATTTTGGTTATTAGAGAATAAAGCTATAAATAATGTACTGAGACCCCCATCACTCAAGATCTTACTGTTTGAGTTGCAATTCAACAAAATATTTAAGAGAATAATAGGAATCACGTGACCAATTGTATTAATTTCAGACCAGGATTTTTTTTTTTCTTTAGATGCCTTCAGGTCTTCTTCTATCCGTTTCTCTTTTTAAAAGCAGCAGCAAGTTTTTTGCTGGGGGAGGGGGATATAGCCCAAGGCTTGCAAAGAAATTACACAACAGATCTGACTCTCCACATACTTAAATTAAGGATGCAGTTCTTAGATACTGCTAGCAAACTTTTTAAAAAGCAAATATATGAAACTTAATTTTTTTATTTGTAAGTAATGATAAGTTACAACACTAAATGAATTATTTATGGCATCCTAGGTATAAGAAATCAGCCTCGTTGCTTCACTGGTTTCAAAACCAGTCCTGCACTCTATATCCTGTAGAAAACATTTCTTCCTACAATCCCTGCAAAAGATTTATATATCAAGTTTCTCATTTTCCTGCAGCAAACAAATTCTGAAATGAAATTTATTTTTAAAACATATTTCTCATCTCTAACAGGAAAGTCGAGGTAACACTAGAATGGCATTTTGGAATATAAGCAGTTTTTAAGACAAAAGATTTAAATAAAAAAAAAAAACACAGCACAGACTCTATAAAGAGTTCTGCACAGCTCAGTCACAAATGTTATTGCATAGCACAAGCCAACCAAAAGGCTGCTTTTCTTCCATTCCTCCTGTCTTTTTTTTCAAAAAATTTTCGTATACCACCTCACAAGCATCCATTTGCATTATTCATAATACCAACTTGCAACCGCAAATGAGGGCACATAATTCATTTATATTTTACATCATTAAGAAGGGTATTATAACTGCAAGCAGTAAATAGGAAATATAATAGCATTCAGCTTTTTCATGCACTGTGAACTAACAGGTATTGAAACTTTGTGAAAGTCTAAGTAAATGAGAAACTTCTTTTTGTTGGGACAGATTTGAAGCGTGAGGAAAACATGAGCTACACAAAACAAAAAGAATTGGAAAAGGATGCATGCGCTGAGCACGTCAAGTCTATTTAAATAGCCCCCAACAAGCTAATTAAAAAAAAAAGTTTCTCTGTAACACTCCAAATTGAAGCACCCGAATTCCAGTTTAATCTAAGCAGCCCAAGTCCCCCCTGCAATGACAAAAGCAAAAGTCCTGCAAGAAATAACCCTTTCTGCTTGGTTAGAGAGAGATGCCAGAGTCCACGATTGCGCTTTGATAAAGTGAATAGCTGCAAAATTCAGTTTATAAGTGCCCCCACTTGACTTAAATGCTTTGGAGAACGTGCTGGCCCCAAACCCTGCATACAGCTCCCCTGAATGCTGATAGACTCCCATTTACACCATTATAAATATAATGAGTATCAGCCTTTTATCTTCAAGTAGACTTAACATTTGACAGTCCAAGGGCTGAAGAGATCCATCCAGACACAAACCCATTTAATTCCATCTACTTCAAATTTCTGTCTACTTTTAGGAAGGGTCAGGAACTGAAACTTTACAGATGAGATGTGAGAGAAAGTATTAGTTCACAGGTATGTTTTATTACCCGAAACTGGAGAACACATACTATCAGAAACCACATCATGAGGCTCAAATCAGTGGCCTCAAGTTGCTCCAGGGGTAGTTTAGGATGGATATGAGGAAAAAATTCTTCACTGAAAGTGTTATCAAACATTGAACACGCTGTCCAGGGAAGTGGTTGAATCACCATCCCCGGAGGCATTTAAAAGACTGGCAGACGTGGTGCTGAGGGACACAGTTTAGTGGTGGATTTGGCCGTGTTAGGTTGATGGTTGGACTCAATGATCTCAAAGGTCCCTGCCAACCTAGATGATTCTATGATTCTATGTGCAGATACCACAGCAACACCTCCCCGGCCCAGGGGGGACTGCTTTTCAAAGGCTTAGAAGGCACACGGGCAGCAAAGCATTTAGCAATCACCAACTTCTTTTGAAGACCTCTGGGGAAATGCAGAAGCAACCTGTGAAAAGCCAATAGTCCTCAGGAAAGTCCTGAAGAACTGAACTCATTTGACTATGGCTCCCATGTATGTATTTATGTATAGTACAACAGTGAAACAAAAACAAGAAAGTCAGCAGCACCAAGAGGACATCAATGAGAAATTACGCCAAAAAGTCACCCCATTTCTCTTGGCACAGGTAGCTTTACTGGGATTACAGACTGTCAGATTACAAACCCAGTTTTACCACAAATAGTAAGTATAAATGGAGAGGCATACCCTGGGCTCTGCAGAAAATCAGCTGTTTCTGGTTTCCACTGGACAGTGACAGCACCTGGGCAAAAGCAGCAGAAGTGCATACCACCAGTGTGAAATACACCAAAACCATCACCAAAGCCGAGTTTTGCAATGCCACAAACTCCACCAAATCTCCCAGGACGTGGGTGCCTAATTCCCAGCCATCACTTCAAAAGGCTCAGCCTAAACTTGGGGCATCAAGGGCAAAAAAAACTGTCAGATGACATTGGCAGCAATTAACCTAAAAATGTGTGTCGGGACATGCAGCAGAAACGGCGGCGAGGGTGCAGAAGAGGAGAGCAGAATTGCTTCCGCTCCATCACAGATACCACAGGCCACTGCTGGGACACGCTTCGGATCTCAACGCAAATGGGCTCTTGCCTACTTGCGCTGCTAGAAACCAAGCAAGGCAAATATTCACCGTCGTGCTATAGCTCTGAAGACCTCTGTGCTAAAGAACCATTTGTATGCGGATGCTTTTTCTGATTTGCTTCTGAAACGCGGATCCTGAATTCAGCATTCCTAGTGCAGGGGAAGCATAACGCAATTGCAGAAAGAGGGAAGGCGGCTGACCACGTCAATACGACAATTGTATCGCAAGAAGAGATCAGAGGAAATGCATTTAGTGCTGCAGTGTTCACACAGCAATTACTCCTGAAATCCAAGTCCCAGCAAAAACGTTTGTTCCTTTAAACAAGTATTGAAGGAGTCAAAATTCATTGCACTTCATATTTCTCTTTTTGCACTCACTTTCCAATGCATTAAAGGAAGAAGTGTGAGGATGTTACGCTTCATTTCAAGCATCCTTGATCTTTACTTCACTGTTTGTCTCATTTCTTCTAAAAGCCATTTCCGCTTTCCCCAAGGTGGTCCCAGCACCTGGGAGAAAGCAACAACAAGCAGGGAAAGGAGTAAAGGCTTTACACTGATTTCCAGGGTAGTCTCTCCTCTCCATGAGCTGCAGTTACAACATAAAATACAGTTTATTCTCAAGAGGGGCAACACACACTTCTGCGATTAAGCCTGAAACAGCTTTAGATTCTTGTAAAGCTTACAGCCTAAGCCTGTGGCAGACAAACGGTGTCTAAACCCTTTTCTGTGGACTATCTACTTCGGAAACACAAAATACTGAAAACCCACACAGCACTGAAAGCTTGTTATTACACTTTTTCCTAAAGGTCTGGAATGACCAACTCCAAGAGCTCATTAATAGGCCAGAAAATCAGGAGGTTAAAGTCACAGTATTTTGTATGCATTTTTAAAACAACAACAAAAAATACATGCAACGTTCTTTTTATTCGCTGCTGTTTGAATCTTAAGGACCACATCATAATACTTTGTTCTTGAAATGCCCTTTTTTTTTTTCCCCCCTTTGCAAAGGAACAGTCCTGCATAATCACAGGACTCTCCAACATTACCAAACACCACAAGACATTTGATAACATCACAAGTGTTGGCAACTGTGATAACAGGTCATTTCATCCTGCCTCCCTGATTTTTTTGCCTTTTATCCATTAGATATCAAGTATATTAGGTATGGCCCAAGTACAACAGCTGCTGAATCAATCCAGGTGCCTGTTTTCAAAGTGACCACACTAAATCCCCCTGACGAGGAAGAATCGGGGAACACAGCGGTTTGAGCGCTACTGAAGTTTCCTGCTGTCTTCCACCTCGCCTCTCTGCCCGGCCTTGTCTACGGGATATCTTTGCTTAGAGCAACTCAACGGGGATGGAAAGGATTGCAAAAACGGCATGGGCTCCATGCTTCTGTACCCTCCTAATCCCATCATGGGGGACTGGGACCTGTTCTTTTGGGATGACTCGTGAAGTCTGAAGGCCGCTCTCTCATTCGTGCTGCAACAGCTCAAAGCTGCAGCCAAGGATTAGCCTTGTATTAGCCGTACTGGTTAGTTACTTTTTTTTTTTTTCTCTCCTTTCACCATATCTATTTTGCCCTGTTTCATCCGTGGAAGGGAAAAATAATATTTGCAAAAGCTAATATTTAAGTCTGACACCCGGAAGACACTTGGGGGTGACTTACACCATCACTGGGGCCAAATTACATCTGCAATGCAGGTAACAACAGTGGCACCATCTGGCCCAGAGTACACACACCAGCATAAAAACACTGATATGATCAAAAATAATTATAAGCTGAAGTTTCCAAAGCCAACTAGCAGTGTCTGTAAATGATCGGTAAAAATGAATTTTTGGGTTCCTCTCTGCAGCACAGGTTTCGCCAAGACATGAATCCAATCGCTGAAGGCTAAACAGGATTTATATGAGGCTAGCACGTTTTCAAGGGATGTCTACATGAAAATGCCCTAACAGCAGCACATCGGCTTCCCAACAAGCCTGGGAAATGGTGCCCTCAGCTCCCTCCATGCACAGGTGAGCTGCTGCAACTCTTCTCCAACTGCAGACCACAAACAGCAGCCTGAGCATACGCTGCTCCGACAAAAACACACCAAACCATACAAGCCATGATATTCAATACCTTCTCTTCTCCAGAGCCACCGCTGCAGTGCAGAACAGTCAGCACAGATCAGAGCGGGACTTTGCAAATTTGTAGTGAACACAAAATGCAATTCCTTCTGCAACCTGTGCTGGGGCTGCCTATGCACAGCTGAAGTGTTAAGAGCTGAGCCCTGCCATTAGAAGAGAGGAGAGAGGTCTGCTTGTTTCTTCCTTTGTGTACCACAGTGCAAAAACTTCCTTTCCAAACAGCAGAGGATGCGGGGATGTCTCCCTGCGTTCCCCTAAAGGTACTGATCTTCAGCGCCTGCTTTTAAAATGATTCTGTGCATGACTTTGTCATGAAAAATCCTTCCCTCGCATCCTCCATTCATTCCCCTCTGCCTTCTCTGTCCCCACAGACAGCAGCGATTCTTCCCACAGACAAAAAAGAGGATGGGTCCGGCCAACGCATTTCTCAGGTTGTTTAGAGAGCGGTTGCTTAAAAGCCAGGGCTAGGTGACACTGCCACAGGCGTCCAGCTTCTTTCTCTAGTATTCCCAACTGCTGCCCAGCTGAGGCTTGAAACAGGCTGGAGACTTGTTTTTAGGAATGCGGCAAAGTGGGACTGTGGTGAGCCTCCTCCTGTCACCCTTTCAGGGGAGGACGTCAGTGGGAAGTGTGGGGAGATACTTGCTGTACCATGGTGGTTACCTAACTCTGCTCAACCCATTTATTTGAATCCCAGAACAGGACATGCTAGACTGGTTTGGCAAAGCTCAGAGCAGAGGGATGTCTGGAGGCTTCAGGTTATCGTTATCCAGAAGTAGCTGGGGGTGCTGAGTTTGTCCCCACACCTTGTGCAAAAGCCGACACTGATTCAGTTTTCCCATTAGAGGCAAGCCCTGCCTTCAGGACTGCCCCACTGGCATCGCGAGCATCCCTGTGGGGCAGAGCTCGGTTAGCAATGTAAGCCCTGGGCTTCACTCCCTTCAAGAGCTAGCCAAGATCCAAACCGAGGAGAGAAAGCTCACCCCAAAGCTGCCTAGCTAAGCCTGGCAGATTATCATGTTTGCCTCCCGAGTCTTTCATGCTCCACTCATCTCTACTTGTTAACAGGATGACCTTGCACCTACCTCCGCCTCTTACGGATACTGAAAGGGCTGGCTGCAACCCATTACTGGGCAAAAAATGGCCCCAATTTATAGCGAGACAAGGAGCATAGATCTGCCCTGCTGTCAGTTTTTCTATTTGGTGTAACTGGCAGTCGGAGCAGAAGTCGTACGAAGAAGGCCAAGTCATAAATAGTTTTCTAGTGATTTACTGAAAAACCCACGAGTCAAATTCATCCATGTGGAGAGGAAAAAAAAAAAAAGGCACCTATTGACTCAACTCTATATTGGCATACTGATGCAAGCATTGAGCTTTCTCTCTGCCCGCCTGAGAAAGTGTTGTTGTGAGATGCCAACCACTGCACTAGTCTTCCTCCTCCCAACCTTTCCTGGTCCGGAGCACGCTGCACACAGCCTACCAGGACGGGCCAGCCACGAACTTGAACTAAAAGTCTGTTTCTAAGATGCACCTGACATATTGTATCTTCAAAACTTTAAGAAAGGTCGTCTTTTCAATTTTATCAGCAGGCACCAAGAGCAGAGGCAAGGCGAGCAGAGTGAAGAATCAACGAATTGAAATCTCAGGGTCCGAGAGAATATCCCTAACCCTGGCTTCAACTGTAAGAAATACCTAGAGGGCCAAATTTTTTTACTGTCTCATACCCAGTGGAGTGAGAGACATAAACACATGCCCCAGTGCCAAGTGGATGCGAAATGCTGCCAAATCAGATGCAAAGGAACATTTTGAGCCTGCCTGGCATCAGTGTGAATGATAAACCAAGGTGCAAGAGAGTGTAAAAATCAGGCTATAGGAGCCTTCTTTAGATGCACCAAGAATTCACCAGAAAGGAAAAGGTTTAAAACTTTAAGCACAGAGCTCCTGGGAATGTAGTTGTTTTGTCTATAGAAGAACAGAGCTGTCAGAAGCTAATATGTTTTAAATTTGTGAAATCCATGCTATTGGAGCAATCCTCACTGGATACCTTTTATTTACTTCTTCCTTGGCAAGGTCCAATTACTGAGATGCTCCATGAGTGATGCTCCTGGCCATCCCAGGTGACAGCCAGCTCTGCTGGTGAAAGCAGCAGCTTTTGGGGCTTTTGTGGATGGATCCATTTTATCTTTCTGTATTTGTCAAGAGAAAAGAAAAGCACTAAATGTGCTGGGAGAAATCATGCTTAAGTAAGCCTTCTACATAGTAAAACTGCAACAGAGCTATTATTTAGAAACACTTCCTTAACAATACACCCACAAACAACACTGAGATTGCTAACGTGCCCCAAGATGGCTCACGCTCCAGTGCAGTCTCCAAGGTTTTCCAGGAGATTCCTGCTTCTTCCCTTTCTCCTCTTTCTTGCTCTCTTTTCTCATATGGCAGAAATGACTGACACAGAAAGGGAGACCCACCTCACTTAAAGTTGCACAGAGCGTTAGTGATTTGGCATCAAGAAGCCCAGTGGCTCCTTGAGCCCCGTGGCAATCGTGAGGCTATTTCAGCACTAACTTAGTAATTTGAGTTGCTCAGAAAAATTACTCCAAAAAAATAAACCCTCTGCCTTCCCAGACCACGGAGTTGACTCTTCCTTCCTTCCCAGCACCTTGTTTTGTTCACAGCTCATCCTGCCAGTGGAGACGTGTTCAGAAACAGAATTGAGCCTCGGCAACACACATAATTCACAGCTACCGAGCAGAAACTTCTCCTGCCACAGCTCCTCTGATCTCAGCGAGGTCATGTCGGACGCGTGCCTGCAAACCGTTTAACACAGGGACTTCTAGCGCAGAGCTTTAGTATTTGTCCCAGCCTGATCCAGGTCACATTTACGAGCTCTCCCTGGCCATAGGTCTCTGCTGAAGGAGAGACGTGCTGGGGGCAAAGCCAAGTGCGTTAGCCAGCTGGGAGGAACCAGAGAGCCCCTACTTTGTTATAACAGGGAAGGGAAAGAAAAGGAAGAGGTCCCTGGGAGGACTGAAACTGGCTGCTAAGCTCCGACATCCACCTTGTGACCGAAGGGACCAATCTGACCTTTGCTGCAGCCCTGAGCACTGCCCTACCTTGCAGACAGGCCTCCAAAAGCCAAACTTCATACAAGAAATCCTGGCAGCTCCTCATTTCCCAAAACTGGAGTGCCTGCGTGAGTCTCAGCAAAGCAGTAGGATGGGGAGAGCTGGCTGAGCGTCGCTTTTTCCTTCTCTCTTGGCAGACCTGGAGATCTGCTCTGCAGGGGAGGTTCATTGCCTGAAGCAGATGTGAAGGGATCCCAGCACACAAGAGAAAGCAATCCCAGGCCACAGCAGATGCTAAGGGGCATCTCCTCTTCATTTAAGAAGAAGAAAGGCTAATGCTGAGAGAGTTTAAAGAAACTTGTGGTTTAAAGTGTCTGTTGTCTACTAGCCACAGCTGCTCTGGCCCAAAGATCAATCGGCTGAAATGTTCCTCCCCTCCCTGACAAGAGGAAGTACAAACGAAGGGGAGCTTTTGGTCTTCAGCTCATCATCCCTTCCTACCTGCCCCAAATCCCCTTTTCCAGAGATAACCATCTTTATCACTTCCCTCTAGTCAAAGTTATATTAAAAATACACACACACACACACACACACACACACACACACACACAACATCTGGTGCCTTTTCTGAGCACTTACGCTTCAGAAAGATGCTTTTTGAGAAACCACAACATTGGCTTTATTCCCAGCTATCAGCCTTTTATCTCCTTTTTACTTTCAATAGCCCTGTCATATATTCAGGATTTTTTGATCTCTAGATGCAAGGAGAGCTGCATGCTAACAGGGACCAGCAAGAAACAAGGGTGAGGAAAAAAAATAAATACTCCTGGAAGGAAAGAGAGGCATGATGAACTCCAGTATACCTTAGAGGTTTAAATATGAACTGTGGTTGAACCCAAATATTTGATTTTTACAGAAACAGTGTGGTGTATCAAAAACTACTCCTCAAAGCCACATTCGTTCAGCACGCGAACCCATTTCTGTGACAGCAGCTCACTTGGAAAGGTCCTCCCCACACGGCTCTCAGAAACCTCCACCGTGGACACAGACAGGACCTGGTGGATGCTTCTAACCCACCTTCCTGAACAGCTACCACCCTCACCCCTGCTCTCCAGAGCTCGCTGCCAGCTTTTCCCCACCACCATCATGTCCCTTTCTCAGCTACTTGGCGTGATGAGGATCCCCTGATTTTCCCTGTTGAGGGGAGCATAGGAAATGCCCTGATCCTGTCCCCTTCAATACCTTCACACATGCAGCTCACTGCTATTAATCGGCCCATGGAGACACAGGGTATTATTCGATAACTCCTACTTACCTTTTTGATGAAACCATAAGTGAGATCATTCTAGATGCTATTTGATGCAAACAGAATTTGAGTCCAGAGAGGCAAACATTTACACTTAAACTTCTTTTTTGAGGACTATCTCCTTCTGTCTAGGGACAGAAGGGATAGCACGTGACCTATAAGTGTATGGAAAATGAGCCAAGATGAGCAACATTGTGAATAGAAAGCACATCTTGCAGCCGGTGAGACTTTATTTTAAGGCACTATTTGAGGCCAGGTTTTGCTGTGGTGTGCATTCAGAGTTAGTAGCTTATTTTGGAGATCATTCCACTGACTTAAAACACGTAAACTAAGCACCAAACAACAGATTGCGTCTTCAAATCTAAAATATATCTACATATTGAAATGTATATATTTTAAATGCGTATCTTTTTCATTTCGGTGAGTCTGGTGAGGAAAGAGAGAGCAGAGTAAAAGCCTTGAAAGCCTTTACTAGAGTTTGCAAGAAGCTCAGCTTGAGCACCAGCAATTCAAACTTCATCCAAAATGCCGGTGTGGTTAGAACTGCTCCGGGGCAGTCACCCACTGCATCGGGTTGGTGGACCAGAGACCATACAGCATTATACCTTCCCCGACTCCCACTCACCCTTGCCATTAAAGGGAGCTAGTGCTATTTCTGTTAGAAATGCATTTAGAAATCCTAAATTGCCAGCCGTCTTACGCTAGCAACTGCACAAGCATCATTAGTTTGGTTATTATTAGTCTGCGACCTGGAACCCGGCCCAAGTTCAACAGCTCCCTTGATACAAGGAATCCAAGAGCTGGTGGGACTGTCGGCCACTGGCCAGGGGACAGGGCTGGGACAGGGCTGCCACACAACCACATTCAAAAGCTTCAACCTACTTTTCATATTGTCACCATACACACACAGCAATCCATTTACTTGGGGGGAAAAAACCTAGGGTTTTTATCAAACCCATAATTAGCTCGTTCTTCTAATGCCATTTAGCGAAAAGACGACAGTGATTTACTTCTAAAAAAAACTTTTAGTGATTTAATATTTAAAAGTTTTGATATTTTTGTTGCACGGGTTGATGGGAAAGCCATTAACAACTCTGCATACACCTTATTAGAAAGGCTGCCCGCATCCCAGCTCAGACAGAGCGTAGCCTGATAAAAAGGCTTAATACATAAATGCTTGTTTGTGTTTGGAAAGTTCCTGGAGCTTAGCCAAACATTCAGTGTGCTGAGGAAATACAGAGAGACAAGGGCCTGTTTTTAAAGCAATGCTTGTCTGCAGGTCTGTATTATCCTGAGTGACGTTTTGTCCAAGTACAGTAATAACACACGTCCTTGCCTGCCGCTGAAAGAAAAAGCCAGATTTTAATACCTGGTGGAAACGTTCTTGCTTTTGGAAGCATCCAGACCTGGGAAAAAACATTCTGCTTATAAAAATTCTGATTTCTTCACACATAAATGAGCCGGTTTCCAACAACAAAAGCCCCGCAGATAGCGGGTGTGATCTCCAAGCTGCTGCCATGACAGCCTTTTAGTAACACCTATAACTTATACAGGGATGTTTCGCCGCAGATTGCAAAGAGGCAGAACGCTTACTGCTCTTACTGACAAACAGGGAGCCCGGAAGCACAGAACAAGGGCAGTGACTTCTACCCAAGCTCATCCAGCAGGTCAGGACCAGAAGGACCTCCAGCCTCCCGAGTCCCAGCAAGACCAAGGTACAAGGTTACAGCTGAGCCACCTGCAAGGTGACTGCTCCCATCCTGACCCAGGGAGAAACTATAAGCACATGGTTTACGCGTGCTTGGCTTTCAAAGAAGTCAATGAGAACCAAGCACAGGAGGAAGGCTTGACCGACCTGCTGAGCTAAGTTCACATCCACATCTAAACGGTGTACCAGGCAATCTCACCAAAATATGGCAACTATTTTTTATCCTGCTCCCTTTGCCCCTCTGGTCAAAGGATGCTAAGGTTTAGGGATGGGTCAAGGGATGAGGCAGCAAGAGACAAGTCTGAGGAGAAACACAGCGCTGGAATTAGTTATCAGAACCCTGCCATCAATAAACTCCCAGAAAGTAATGATTTTCTCTCTAGGGTGATAGGCAGGTGTTTCTGGCAAGTGACAGCAAACTCACTGATTCCCATTGTAAAAAAAGGTACCCAAAAAAAAAAAAAAAAACCACAAACCAAAAAACACGCTTATGCCTGCCCGAATAGTGTATGTGTGAAAGGCAACACTATGGTAAAAGCTTCCTATTGCAAATAGCCTCTTCCAACATCATGGATAAAAGTGCTACATTCATTGCTACAAAGCGCTTCCTTTGAGGTCCGCCGTGCGGCTTGATGAATCTGACCCCGAGGAGCAGCTCCGAGCTGGCCTCTCCCATTTAATGCGTCTGTGTTTCCTTAAGGGCTCTCTCGAGAGTATGGTGGGAGAGTGATGGAGGTGGGAGTAAGAGGTCTGTAAAATCAGGAGTGGAAAGGCAGCGAGAGGGCAACGACTCCCAGCTTAATAAATGGGGGGGAGGGGAGGAATTTGATGAAGTGATCAGGCAGCATGTCTAACACAAATTAAATAAAGTGCTTTTTTACACAGTTAATTTATGGAACTCCTTGACACAAGTTATTGCAGAAGACAAAGGTTTTTAAAAGGATTTAATAAGGGACTAGACAAAGTCATGAAGACTTAGTACCTAAGGGTATGGCTTGAAAGCTTCTAAACCAGCAAATGCCAAAAACTGGAAAGGTTTATCTGAGGCAGGCTCAACATCTATTTATTTCTTGTGCCTTTTCTATGCATCTGCCACCAGGCAGACTTTGGCTGACCTGGTGATGATGACTTGCATGTCGTCGTTAGCAGTGAGTGGGGACAGAGAACGGCGTGAAGCCAAGCCGCTACACGGGAAGATCGCAGGACCAGCCCTTCACGCATTGCATTGGCCTTCAGACAGCAGGACCACCAACCCGTTTTCTCCTAGATGACTACTGAGGAGCTTGCTTTGCTTTTCAAAGAGAGGGGCTTTAATTTTGCTGGTCCATGGAGTCACCTTCCTGCACGTACATGCCCAAAGGCCAGCCTGGCTCGTAACGTGACCAGCAGACAGGTCAGAGCTGTCCTCCGGCGATTTTCATACCGTTTTTTAGATTATTCTTATTAAGTGAAAGAAGATATTTTAAGGTCTTTTTCTCTTCTCATTAAAGCCTCTGTCACAGGAATTACTTGTCACCACAGGTTTAATCTTCTGCAGAGTCCAGCGTTTGCGTGTTTGCATTCATGAGATGAGGGGACAGAACACGAGGAGGAAATCGGACCAAATTAACCTGCTCCCATGACAATCCACAATAATAACAAAAGTGGAAAATGGCAGAGAATTAAACTGTTCTTGACAAAAACTGTAATGACCTCCAGGAATGCCTCTAAAGTAACTGTCCAAGTAATAGTTTCCAAGTGTAATTTCAAGGGTATGCTATGCAAACTCCCCTTGCAGAATTTCAACCTACCAGTTAACAAGCCTGAAAAAATAATGAATGAGAGGAAGAGGTAATCGATACTATAATTAGCAATGCAGTAATCTGAAACAGGGTGATTTGGTTAAATACGGACAGATAGATTGGATCAGGGAAAACTTTAAAGTAAAGAGAAGACTTTAAATCTGACTTGTTTTAAAAGAAGTTGTACAACAGGGTGCCTTGCTCCATTTCAAACTCAAAATAATAATTGAGCGGAAAAAAGCCACCCAAACATGAAAAACAAACAAAGCAGACTGATTTTAGATACGATAGCCTTAATTAGTCAATCCCCAAATAGAGAAATAACATCAATCAAAGTCAGGGCAGAATTAGAGTGAAAGGCCATCTGAGGCTGGGCCAATCCTCCAAATGAAAAGGATGTCCAAAATACAAGTATTTCCACTGAGTGAAGAACAGAGTCTGTGTGCTGCATTTTCCCTTTTAAAGCTGGCTGAGGTAGCCCGGGCTATGTTTTCTAGGGATTAATAAAGGAGAGAGAAAGAAAAACCTTGTTATTGTCCTTGTAACAGTGGCTGTGGCACTATCTAAATGCTCCTCTTCAGAATCAATATTTCTGAAAATGGTGTCAGTTGCCATCATGTCAAAGAAGAAATTCAAGAGGTTGTCCCTGAATCATAAAGAGAGACTGAAATGTTGTCTTCAGGATAATGCTGTGTTCTGACACATCAGCCACAGACCACATCTAGGTAACATAAAAGCACCCTGGCCATATCAATGCACAAATGATCACGGTTCAGGGACAGTAAAAATATAAGTTATTCCTTCAGATAAAACCAAACAGTGATACAGCGTTGTCATAACACACCTCCTTAATCTAGGAAAAATCTACAAGAAGAAAGAAAGTAATCCTTAGAGGATTTCCACTAAGGATAAACAATAATATATTACCTAAGGGCTTAATACCACTATACCGACAAAAACCTCTGAAATGTAGTGCAACTGAGACTCCCAAATTCCAGTTCAGTACAGTGAGCACTTCATGTGGGATTCATCTGTCCAACTTCAGCTACCTACAATGTGAATATTTACATATGAAAATTCATTTAGACTCCATATATAAAGAGCTAAGTGCTTCTGGGGGGAAATCCTTTTCATTCCGTTACTGATGGATAGACAAAAGTACCATTGCAGATGACTAATGCTAAAGATAAATCCCATTTCTCCAGTCTAAAAAAAAATGGAAACTAGGTCTGTGGCCAAGACACAGAGTTTTCGTCAAAATTTGTATAAAACAAACTAAGAAAGCCTCAGTACCAATTAAAAAAAAAAAAATAAATACAGCATTGAGTTAGTCACCAAGTCATTCTCGTCACACAGAGCGAACCAAATCCTTCTTTCAGACAATATCCTCCAACAACAGGAGAATTGAGCCCAAGGGCACTGCCTAGAATATGGGCCAAACGGCTGTTTCTTTCTTTAGATACATCTCAGTCCCCCACATGGACAATTAATCTCTGGTTTAGGTGTCAGTTCATGGCGCACTGTTGCGGTCAAAGCTATCATTGCCAAATAAAGCAGTGGGTAGATGACTTTTGTTAGATCCCTGTTTTTTCACTGCTCCTTTGATAAAAGTTGTCTTTGAGGCAAAGAAACAGCTTGGTACGAAGACACACAAGCAAGCCAAGGCCTGAAAGGGACTTGGATCTTGATATTAACATCCCAAGATGAACCCTTGGAGCAAAACCAGGACATATTGTACCGTAGAGTAAAGGGAGAGGCACCAAATGCAGTTAAGACTTAGGAATGGTTTAACATGTCAGTGGATGAGTTCACTAGCTGTTTCTATACTCCTCCCAATTTGTTGAAGCTGATTTTGGTAAGAGTGCAAGGGAGAAGAGCTCTGCAATTTAAATAGACCTTTCTGACTGTCAGTTAGATTGATTACAGTTTTCCGCAAACAATACGTTTTTAAATAGTTCTTTATAGAGTTTATTTCACTCCCAACATTTTCCCTATTATAAAAACCTCATAACAAATGCAATCACATTTCTATTCACTGCCTCTCCAAAGTCTTCCTCCCTCCCTTTTCTCTGGCCACCTGTTAGCGCTTCCTTCTCTAAATTTAACTCCCTTAGCTTTGTTTGGTAACCTTTTCCTCATGCCCTCATTATCCGAATTCTGCTCCTGCTGTCGTAAAGCTGGTGGGGGGCTGGATCTGGGATGTTATTTTGGAAATGGGTGGGGGAGGAGGTAATGAATCAGTCCATCAGTAGAGGTTTATTTATGGATGTTTTTCCCTAAAATAAATAAATAAGTAAATAAATAAATAAATAATCAAGGTCTCTACCACCTTTTACAAGAAGTTCACAGCATAGAGATAACATTGGAATATTAGAACGTCTCAAAATATGGCTCATTTCTGGTTATCTATTACTTTGCCTGAGTAGCAAAAAGGCACTGGATAGTCCTTTACAGCTGTGAAAGGTAAATATAAACATATTGGAATTGAAACTCGTTTGTTCAACGCTTGCTCAGTGTTAACACAAGTGATCTTGGAGAAACCGTGGACAGCACAGAGGCACAGTCTCATGGTTGCCCCAGCGCTCCGCATATAGCAGGGAACACGGTCCCGTCCTCAGCCACCTACTGCCGCTTGTCCCCATCTCTAGCCTGGTGCACGGTTCATTCAGCAGCCATTCCCCTCCTGTCTATCACAACGTGGTATTTAGGCAACTGCCCCCTCAAGGGTGTAGGTAACTCCCTTCCTTCCTATTCCATCCCACCGACCACAAAGGTTGCTCACTGATCCTTGGCCAAAGCAGACCCAAATGCTGACTTAAGAGTCTCTCCACGAACTGGTGATGGTATCCAGGCACCCCTCAGCAGGCACATGTATGGTAACACATTGTCCAGAGAAAAAAGGGAAGACTTGCAGAACGAAAAGGCAGGGAAGCGAAGACAAGGCAAGTCTACCTGGAGACCTTTGTCATTGATCACTTCCCAAAAAGGAAAACAAATAGAGTAAATCCACATCACTGAGCAAAGAGTACGCTGCACTAAAGGTCAGTTTGTCTTGCATTTCACTCACAGCACTTTTGCCCAAACTTTGCTGCATGAACTACAGCTCTCTGTTGGAGTACCCCATTGACACACACTAAAACCCCCACAACTCTTTGGAGAGGGAGAGAAGCTCCAGGCATAGCTTGGTTCAGCTGTCCTGACCACTAGGGATGCAGGAGAAAACTGTAGGTAGCATCATCCCGATGGAAAGAATAACTGCAGCCTTTCCCCACGTCTTGTTCAGTGTATCCTGTTCTGCCAGCCCTGCCCAACACACTCTTCTACAAGCTCCTCCACTGTCCCAATAAATCTAACCGTGAGCTAGCACAACTTCAAGACTCTATGGAAACAGGCTGATGCACATAAAAACCACACAGCTAATGCACAGTGAGGTTACTAAATGAATGAATTTGGATGCAAGTAGGAAAATAAAAGCTATATTTCACCTACAGAGTGAGCCTGGAAAACCCTGCTCCCACAAAGCACATACTGATTTTGAAAAAATAGTGAGCCTGTGTTGGGACACAGAGGGGAGATATTTTTAAAATGCCAAAGTCGCTGGCATGGCACCAGGCGTTGGTTTAATTTCATTCTCATACTTGCTCAGAGCCAAAATGAGTCATCTTCCCCATGAAATACGAATCTGTACACAACACTAGCTGTTAATTACCTTTCCTGTCTCCATTAAAGAGCGAAGTGACAGTTTCAACCTCTCCCTGGGCGAGCATTGTGTTCTCTCGCTGTCTCCATCCCTCGCCAACAAATCTGCCGCTACAACTCAAGTGGCACTTGAGATATTCAGTCTAGCATTTCAACAACAGGATAATAACTGATAATTTGACAACAAGAAGCCATCTTTAGAAAACTCAAGCCACTTGTAACCGCAGTAGAAACAAACAGAGGTATTTCTTCCCCAGGCCTGCTCACAGAGCAGCTCATTTGGCCCCGTCCAGCATCGATCACCCCAAAGCTGGGAGCAGTCATCTCCAAAGTGTTGCTGGTTTAACACATTGACTCCATCGAATTTATTTACATGGCTATATTACTGTGTACGTAATGTTTTGAGAACAACAGGACTCAAGGGAGATGATATCTAGCTAGCTACAGTGATCGCTCCATGCATCCCCAACCCAAATATCACTCTCCAGCTCTGAGGAGGTCACCTCTACAGCTATGCTGTCACCTCAGTGACCAGGATACACTCCTCCTATCACTCCTATCTCCCAACTCTGTTGACATCAGGTAGTTCATCAACGCTCCACAAGTGGCTAAGGTGCCTTTTAACCTTTGCACAGCACATTAACTGGAAAGAATGCAAGTGTTATAGCAATTGCCACCAATAGACATTCAAAAATCCCTGAACCCTCCATATTCCAAAAGTTACAGTGGCTTCAGACACTAAAAGCAGAAACATAGTTCTTCCTGTTCTCTGGGCCTTCAATTATATGGAAGGCTCTCTGTTTGCGCTCTCAAGACTTCTCACTTTTTCAATACAAAAGAATGTGGTTTTGAAATGCCCTTTTGGAGGGCTTTAACTGTAAAATGAAATATCATCAAATTTAGAATATTAATATAATCATAAGAAGGAAAAAAAAAGAAAAAAAATCACTGAAGTTGCTACTCACAGTTGTAGCAGGAATTCACTCCTACGCAAAGATGAATCAAGATCCATATAAGACTTAGCCCAGTAAACCCTTGAGATTCAGATGTGTTAGTGTACTTGTGCTGAGCCTTTCCAGAAGGGCAAATCTCACCTTTGCGTGCATTGCAGCAGTTAAAGAAACAAAAATTTGCAGGAACTGAAAACACTGGTATGTGAAAGTCTTCAAAGGCAGGAGGGAAAAAAGTAATATTTACCTCCATTTCTGTTCTTTACATTAAATAACACAGCTAGCGCATCTTTAATGCTTTGTGTCACTACAGGAGAAGACTGATGTGTTCACAGCAAGGCATTGGATCATTTGCTTGTGTCATTCATTAACGCGTGCATTGTGTGCAGCTCTGGAGTTCTCAGCACAAGAAGGACGTGGACCTGTTGGAATGGGTCCAGATGAGGCCACAAAGATGCTCAGAGGGCTGGAGCACCTCTCCTGTGAGGACAGGCTGAGAGAGTTGGGGATGTTCAGCCTGGAGAAGAGAAGGCTCCGGGGAGACCTCATAGCCCCTTCCAGTACCTAAGGGGGGCTTATAAGAAAGCTGGGGAGGGACTCTTGATCAGAGAGTATAGTGATAGGACGAGGGGTAATGGTTTTAAACTGAAAGAGGGGAGATTCTGATTAGACATTAGGAAGAAATTCTTTACTCTGAGGGTGAGGTGACACTGGCCCAGGTTGCCCAGAGAAGCTGTGGCTGCTCCATCCCTGGAGGTGTTCAAGGCCAGGCTGGATGGGGCTTGGAGCAACCTGGGCTGGTGGGAGGTGTCCCTGCCCAGGGCAGGGGGGTTGGAACTAGATGATCTTGAAGGTCCCTTCCACTGAAACCATTCTATGATTCTATGATTCCACATGTCATTCTCTTAGATCAGTCTGAAGGCTACTGTAACAAACTATTTCTTTTCTTCTTAAACCAGCTGCACCTGATCTGTTTACTTATTCCTCTGAATAAGTAAATAGGAACATCAGGGTTGGTATCTTTATAGCATCTTTCCCACAAAAGAAACAGGGACTCATTATATCAGGATACCCACAACTATGATAAGGCCTTTTTGTTGTGATTTTATTATTTCATCATAATATGTTATGTATTGAGTAGAACAGCTCCAACTGAAACCAGTTCATTACTCATCTGCTCTGTGGCTTATAGGGGAAGTCTCTGAAATTATTAAAAATAAACACACAAGAAAACTAGCATTACTTCTCAGAGGCAGGGAAATTCCAGTTACCACCTATGTCTTATCCGAGAAACCAAAGTGTACGAGAAAATAATAAAGGAAAATCTTGATCATTAGAGTAATTTCATGAGGGGTATGTAAAGAACAACGTAGAAGGCTGAATTTCAGCCTTACAAGGTTAATCATAGAAAATTCATCTGCATGAAACGTGCTGCCTATTTTACTGCTGCCTTTTTTTCCCCCCCTAAAATAGTTTAAAGCTAGTTATTCATTTCATTGAACTTTTCATAGGGCTGTTCATCACATTTTACCATTGTGGCGAGTGACTAATGACCTTGAAAAAAAATAAAAAGTAGCCATATGAGCATTAGCAGAATAATATATACTCCAGATTAAGGAGAGAATATTTAGCTTTTGCTCAGTGAGGTATGTAGCTTGCTCGACAAAGAATGATTTATAGGGCAAGCCATAGGAAAACTCCTGATGTTTTTGAGATACAGAGCAGGCATAAGCAAAGCTGCAGCTCAATGCAAGCAGAATCCTAGCCAGACACCGTGGAAACACTAATACACTTTTGTGCTTGAGCTCACCTAGCCTGTACCTATCTTATTTCATTCCTTGAATTCAGGGCCATCATGAATAACAGGCTCTGTTGCATTTTATTCTTCAGACTGGGGAAGAAACAGGAACAGAGTCACAGTTAAACAGATAACTAGTAGAATCTACTATTTTCTTTCCAAACAAAAGAAGAATCATTCCATAGCGAGTAGCTGGAGACGCAAGACGCATTGCTTTGGACTCCCACTGCGGTGGCCTGTTCATGGGCAGCTGGCTCATAACACTCACTGTTCAGGATTTTTTTTTTTCCCCCAAAACGTGAGTCATCTTGCAATCTCTTTAAAAATCTTAATGCTGCTAATACTAGCTATCTAATTCCAGATATTCTTATTCAGATAAATAACATTATTCCCTTCCTGAAACCTTTGGTGTGCATGTGGGTTTGTAGTAATGATCTCCAACGGATGTATGTGAGCTGCATGCAGAAAAGAAAAAAAAAAAAAGAAAAAAAGAAAAAAGAAATCACTGAATGGCACTATTTTCCTTCTCTTGAGTCTCAGTCATGCTTTAATGCAATTTGAGTGCTGCCCCATTTGATTCTTTACGAAGCCCCAGCAGATGACAACATGTTACAAAACCTGGAGAGACCACACGCAGTTGAAAGTGCCCAAGCAGACTTGCCACAGAGAGACACTGGTCAGGAGAATCTGACGGCTGGAAGTGATGGGGGAGAAACAAACAGAAACAAAAACCATAGGATCTTTAAGGATGCCTCTTTTCATCCTGTTTCTATTCAGAGAGCTCATGACTTCAATATAGAAGCAAGAAATACTTTTTCTTTTAATTTTACAAGATTTCATAGGAAGACTAAAGTTTCTCTGTAGTTATTCTCTCTGCATTTGATCTGGCTTATTTCTCCTAATATCAATAGAGTTAAAAGAAGATGCATGCCATCTATTTTAATGGGCTTGGGTTTTCCCACTTGTACTTTTTACAAGAGCAATCAGCTAAAAGATTAAGGTAACACTATTGTTCTGACCTGGTAGAATTTTACCTCTACTTAGCAGTCCTAGAGGTTATTTCAGTTGCAAGCTAGCCAAGAGCCAGACTCTTGCTTTTTGGTTGCAACCCAAAAACTGCCAAATGCAAAAGGAGTTTTTCCAAGTAAAAAAGTTTTGATGGATGCGTGTGTAACTGTTGCACCCTGAAATGCCTTTGGAAACATAAGACATTGTGCCGAGAGGTTGGCCACATATAGATTACTGAGCTGGAAAATTATTTTGGACCTAAAGTATCTGTACTTCAATTTTATGGATAATTAAACCTAATGTGATGCCATTCAGAAAGCAATTAAGTCCACTATCTAGAATGCGGTGTCCCCTTCCAGTGAGTGATGGGGAGGAAGCAACAGGATTCACTGTGCTGATTGACCATTTCTGGGAACCTGCCTTGCAACCTTAGGTCCTCTCATGAAACAGGAATCAGGCAAAACACAGAGGTGAAGCAAGAGGATGTCCCTTGGGCTACACCTTGCACGTGTTATCAACTGCGCGTCCAGGGTATGTGCATTGGCTGACTTGGGGAGAGCCTGGAAAGGAGATTTCCTAGCAATTAGACAGTTTTATCTGGATATCGTTGTACTAAGGAGACAGGAATGGACAAAGACAGGGCTGCAGCAATGATTTCGGTCTTTTGTGGACTTCATGTCAAACACACTGGGCACCCTGGAGGTCTTTTCACTTTTTCTGTTGGCAGAAGACACCAGTTGGTGATGGCACCAATCCATCAATAGAGGTAACACAGACATTGCAAAACCACCTTGGCCGAGAGCTGTGCTTAGCATGAGGCTCTTAATACTTAAACACCAGGAACTGACATACCATTCCTGATGGGACAGAGAGCAGGTCCCAGGCCATGCCTACAGCCCCAGAGGGAAGTGAACCAAAAGGGCTGCAGCCCATGACTGGGCGCCCATGAAGGCCCCCACACATCCTGCACAGCCCCATCTGCAACGACGCAGCAGGAGCTGTGGTGTCCACTCCAAGCAAAGACGCTGCTCTGGGCTCCCTCAGCCCCACACATCCCACATGGCCCACAGCCCTCGGCCATATGAAGGCTTATGCTTGGTTCAGATAATCAAGAAAGGTGGTATAAAGTAACCCAATAGCTCAGAACACAAAGGTCAGTTGCCACCAAGGTCAGTGAAAGCCCCAAGCTGAGATACTCTGGGGAAAAGAAGACAAAAAAAAAAAGAGGCAGGCTTATGTCAGAGTACCCATTCAAGCCACAATATTTGTTTTAAATTATATTATTAAATATTTTTAAATTTAATAACACTGGTGCACTGGGACATAATTGTGATCAAAAAGGTTCACTCAAGGTTAGAAAGAAAGTTGGTTGCAAAGTCATGAAACCAATCTAATCTCCTGCTATGAGGTCCTATGCTTTGGAAAGAAGATAATTGTTACTAAAGCTCACCAGTGGATAGTCACTATGAATAAAAACTTACGCATTATACACAAAAAAATCATTATTTTTTCAGTGTAAGTATGGAACAGGGAAGGAGAACAGTACGTGAAAGTAAAATAAACTTGCCAAACAATACCTCCACAAATACCACATCAAATCGCATCTCAGAGGTGCTATTACAATCGTACTAATCTAGCCAAAGCCTTGGTCTTTTTGATAGAAAAAGTTGGCACCAAGCAGAGTTTTCTTAAAACATTTTTCTCCTCCTCTATCATTTTTATACTATTATTTGAATGCATCAGCTTGCCGCTTCTTTCATGACTGGGCAGCTTAGCGATAAGCCAGAGTATTACAAATGTTTTCTCCATCTTTGAGAGCAATATGTAATATCATTAGATTTTCACAGTTTGCTTTGGCAGTGATATGTTCACTGGACAAGCTGGTTTCCCCATTGTAGAGATGGGACCGGCTCTGAGTAAGCAAGATAGACGAGGAGCATTAGTGGAAACCTATTATCTCTGTTCAATTTTCCCAAAGAGTAACCAAGGCTTCTTCTGCGACAGAGAATAAATGAAAGCATTTATCGTCTGATAAAAATTAGTAAGCAGCTCTAACACCTGCCCATACTGGCACGTTTCCTTGCCGGTTACAGTGCAATAAGGTGGCTTCAGGCGACGAGCAGCAAGCAGTGGTGACAGCCTCAGCAACCACCGCTCCCACCACCCGAGGACCTGGCTTGGAGAGCATAGACCTGGCTTAAAGAAGCTAAAAACCCTGGCACCACCACTGAAAGGATTAATCTAATTGGCGTAGAGCTCCCATTTCTGCAAACAAAACAAACCAACCAACCACCGGTCCTGTTCCTCCGCCTGCCTACACGCTCACCTCCTCCTTTTGAGCTGACAGTTACCACATCACCACCGCCCAAGCTGCTTTGGGGCCACCAGTTGCTGCACCTTAACAGCAGCACATTCAAAGTCACATCACCCCTTTCTCAGCGCTTCCGGAAGATGAACTTTCTCAAGGTGCCAGGCTTGCAGTCTGCTGTCTTGCCTGGCTAGTTTTACACCCTGGCCCATCCATGAGAATATTGACAACATATGAGGTCTGCTAATGGGTCGTCTTTCTGCATCAGGCCCTCCCGAGCTGCTGCGCAGGCTGGCAGTGATGTGTGACACATCAGGAATTTCCCAATTTGTTGACTGTCACAGGCTCGCTTTCACCTTCCTGGAAAATCAGTCCCAGGAGTCGAAAGCCAGATTTTCACTCTCTACTTCAATGCCTCCTTTCAGCACGTGCTGGTTAACGACGGTGTGTAATAATCAATAAACAGCTCTTGGCTTTCAGCTGATGGTGCGTTACTGCCAAGATAGGAAGGGGAAGGTGAGCCGAGCAATTTCTGCTTGCTGGGGAAGGCCCTCTCTGCGCACCTCCAACCCCTAACAGCCTCCCTTACTTGTCCTGCTGGTGTCGTTACCACTCTCCTAACTCCTTGCTGTCAGCATATTGCTGTATTCTGGGATTAAAAGACTGACGGTCGCAGAGCCCCCAGTGTTCAATGATATACAAACAGGCAGCATTTTGTTGATTTCAAAAAAAACTACATCCCAGCAGCAGGGTGGATGGGTGATAGAGGCAGGTTATCCCAGAAAGCTTTATGGTTACAAAACTTGAGGCCCACAGGAATTTGAATCAGGACCAAGTCAGAGCCAGTGGCAGGAGAACATTTCTTCATACAGTATGGGTCTGCAGCGCTTGGACTGCAAGAAAGTGCCAGACTTCAGCAGCTGCTTTCTGCTTGTCTCCTGCCAACATCATTTGAGCTGCAAATACCTAATGTTAAGAATGAAGGAGAAATGCTTTTTGGTAAAAGCAGGAAACACAAATATCAAAATAAAGCATCCTCCCAGGTGCTCAAGATAGCAAAGGAAACGGCCTAAGATTTCATCACACTTATTATCCCATTTCATACCTGCACCTGATACCAAGAGACATCTATCCAAACTGTCAGACTGCTTTCCATTATGCAGAGGGACAGATGTCATATGCTGACACCTTGAAGCACCTTGAGGTTGTAAGGACAGAAACCAAAGGGCAATTAAGTGTTTCTTGCATGAGATCAGCCAAGCGCCTAAATCCCTTTGCCTCTTAACTTCTCAATAACTCCCACTTGACTCAAGCAAGGTAGCAGGGACACATCAGATACCAAATTAGAAACAAAAGGCTTTAACTCTTCAAGATAGATTATCCCTCACTGCCTACATAGTCCATTTGATAGAGTTTGATTCAGCACACAGTTATTTATACCAGCAGCGCTCCAGAGGATGTACGAGCACCCAGCAGAGCACCCATCTGAAATGAGTTCCCAACCCCAAGGATGGGCCAACAGAGTCTGCGCCTCCTTGGCACAGTTCAAACGAGACCTGCCCAGACACGGTGCAGTCACACCGTGCCCTAAGGGGTAGGTTTAAGCTCTGAAACAGGCAGGATCCTGCAACCCCCTCCTGCAAAGTCAACCGGTAATAGTCCCCTTCAGGTCAGTGAGCAGCACTTATCTCCCTGCGGTGTCGGTCAGGGTGAACGGCAGATACCAAATTCAGTCAAGCCGGCGTGAGTGCTTCATGCAGTGCTCATGCACTGACGATCAATCATTCATAAGCTGGTTTCGTGCTGAGAAGTTCTCTGGGGCTCTTCTGCCCATTGCCAGGCCCGCAATGCGCCGTGACTGTCACACCGGGTCCTGATGGCACCAGCTGGGGGACGTGCCCTCTTGTAGCGATCACATCTGCTTTAAGGACCTGCCACTTGTGACGCAGTTTGTTCTGAAACAGACCGAGTGAGGCGTCTGCTTTCGGAAATCACAGACTTCTTGCCTCAGTAGAGAAAAAGCCCAAGAAAAAGGAGGAAAGCAGCTGGGGCGGCACAAATTGGTTTTGGTTTACACCCTCGCCCATTAAGAGCGGGTCCAGCTGCTGCAAAGATGATCATCTGGCTCCTGGTTGAGGAGCAGTCGGGTCTGCAAACCTGCACAGAGGCCAAACCCTCTGCTTGGATGAAACACCAGCGTAAGGTGTGTGAGGTGTAAGGTGCAGCTTTGAAAGAGGCAGAGGAAGCACCAGGTCCAAGGTTGCTACTTGTTTGCTTTGGACTCCAGGTACTTTTCCTCTCTTACTAAGGACGCTTGAAGAGCAGGACTAAACTTGAAGTCAAAGTTAAATTGTCATTGTTCAGCCTGTCAGTGGGTAAAGCTTTTTTTTTTATTTTTTTCTTTTTTTTCTTTTTAAAGATCCGCTCTGATTTGCAGCTTCTGACAAGCTTTGTGGCAGGACAAAATGAGAGCAGATGATATGATGCAACAGGAGAAGGTGAGGGGACACAGAGGATTCCCATACTGTTTACTCCCACACAATAAGGGATAATCACAGCAACTCAATAGCTTAAATAAAATGAATTCCACATCTCAGGTCAGTGTGGAGTGAACGGCTGCCCCCATCTCTCTCATGCCAGTGCAGTGAACCTGGGACAAAGATGCAGTGCTGCAATACACTGAGACAAGGGGAATTTTTGTTTCAGCTCCTGCCGAAATAATAGCAGAAGTAGTCTGGGAATGCTACAGAATAAGGCTAGCGCTTTCTGCATTTCTTTTCCCAGTAGGAAAAAAAAAAAAAAGATACAGGAAACCAAAAAACAATGAAGCAAAACAACCCAACTGAAATATATCTCAACATTTCCTCTCTTATTATGGCATCTCCTCCAAACTAGATTCAGCACGTGGTGTTAAACCCATTTCAGAGCAGCTAAGTGCAATACAAACCATTAACCTGAAGGTGAGGAAAGCCATAGCCCATTCCAATGGGCTATTAGGTGCCCCATGTTGAACGCTTCCACAGCGATTAAAGTGTTACGTTACTGAACATCACTTCTCCTACGGGAGTTACGCCATGTCATGTTTCTTTAAAATACCAGAGTAAGCCGCACCAAACCAAGCAGACTATAGCCATGGAAAGAAATGCCGTCAAATAGACACCAGAGGAGAACCAAAGCAAGCAGTGAGCCACCTTTCTCATCACTTCATTACGTTTCTTTTTATTATCTGCGGGGCCGGTTCTCCAGTCTAGCCCACCACCAGGTGCTTTCTGCTGAAGTGAAGAATTCGGACGAATTGTTAAATCTGGTTGGTTTTTTTTTTTGTTTTATTTTTTTTTAAATCCATAGCAAGAACTGAACTGCTCCCAGTTCAGACAGGGACCAGCCTCTGCTTTGTATCTGCCCATTGACAAGGGGAGGCTGGTGCACTTCACTGACTTAGGCATGAAGATCCTTTCCCACTGTGGAATACGAGCCCTTGCTGCAGCTGGAAGAGCTTTATTTGTAGCCCCAGGACACAGGATTAGTCATTTTTAGGGTTCAGCATTCCAGACTTAGCTCACAAGAACTACCAAAGAGTCTGTGTGCAGACGGGCCGTGTTCTGATGTTCTGGTTACAGTGGATGTGAGCATGGCAGGACTTTCCTGCAGAGAAAGTGCAGATGCAAGCCCTGACTAACCCTAACGGGGCTAAAGTGACCGAAACAGGGCTCCACAGAGAGTGCTCCATGGAAGAGCAACTCTCCAAAGGGCTTGTTGTCTCCCGGCTTTCTTCCATCAGCAGAAATCCCTGCCAGCAAAGATTCCATCTGAGGAGGACTTCTGAAAGATAGAAATGGGTCATCTTGCCTCCCAAACACTCATGCCTTTCCTGCCCTGGATAACCACTTAAAAGCATTAGGTGACAAACGCTTGTTGCCGAGCACTGCAGAAGGCCCACGGGACTTGTCTTCTGACACCTCTGCTGGTAAGCAAACGAGTGGCACAAAAACATGACAAGGGATTTAAAAAATTAAGTCTTCCCAGACATTCCCTGGGGGTTCTTTTGCTATGATACGCAGGCTGGCAGCACTGCTGCTCGCGAGATGCCATGTTCCCACATTTCCTTGTTTTACAAGAAACGGATTTCTCTCGTTAGTGAATCTTTAATGTGACAAAAGGAAGAGACGTGGTAGTAGCGCTGGAATGCTTTCTTGGACACCACGATACAGAAGGCTGCCTACAGAAGTGCATTCGCATTGCTCCCGGACCTGCCTTGGCATGACCAGTCACTCAGATCAGAAAAAAAAAAAAAATCACTTTCAGAAGGAACAGACAGAGCGTGAAGGTTTTGGCTGTGGACTTTTCGTGCTGAGAAGTGCTAAGAGGGAAAGCAAAGTTGGAGGGGACAGACAAGACAAGTCATGTAGGCAGGATGGGACAGGCAGGTCCTGGTCTGTCCCCTCCCAGCTGTTGCTGGCAAGACTTTCCTCAAGAACACGTAGGAGCTCTTCAGTGCCAGCACATTTCAGCCTCCTCCAGCTGAAGCTGCGTTATCAATGGCTGTCTCCTCACTTCCAGTACCTGCCACTGTAAATCACACCCCAGAGCAATGCTTAAGAGAAAGCATCTAAATCACAAAATAAAACAGGTCAGAGCCGCAATTATGATCAGTGAGGCAGGCATCAGTACGTTGTGCATAATTAAAATGACTGTAGGACTTCTCTATAAATATCAGCCAGAAAAGTGTCTCTTTGTGTGTGGGCATCAAAATGAGAAGCAGGAAACAGCCTGCTCTGATGTGACAACATGACCTTGGAACAACTTTGTTGCCTCTACACCACAGTAATTACACTGTTGAAATGTCTGATTGTGTCCCTCTCGCCATCAGCAGCAACCCAGCCTATGCAGCAATAAACGCGTAACCACTAACAGTTCAATAAAGATCCAGAGATAAACTAATTTTGCAGCGGCTGCTGCTCCTTGAAGTTCTCTAAAGCCGCAGCTCCAAGAGCAAAGGCTCTTGTTTTCTCCTTTAAAAGTCTGAACTCCGCTTGGAAACAAAATTCACTCAAGATGATAAATGGATAGCATGCAAAGCTTGTCTTACATCCGTGTTTAAATATTTTACTTACTGCTCATCAATCTTCCCCATCTATGCAGCATTCTCAACTACTTTGCAGTAAGAGAGCCAATTCCTTCAGGGAATTTGGGAAGCAAAATACATTCCCACTCTTCTCAACACTGTGATGACAGTAAATATGGAAATGTTAGACGAGGAGTGGTGCTAAAGCAGAGAGCTGCTCCAGGTCACTCTGTGATTGCCAGGCTGAGCTGTAGGGCAGGAGCTGGCCCTTGCTGGTCCCACAGGTCATGGGCAAATCCATGCAGCACATTGGGAAGTTTGGGAAGAACGCAGAGCTGACGGACAGACCAAGTCTGCATTACAAAACTTAGCAGGCAAATAACATCACTATTCATGGGCAACACAAAAGGAGTATTTCTATTATCACACAGACAAGCCAAAAGTTTGGCAAGTGACAACATGCGTGGTATGTTTTTATTCAAAGCTATTTCAAAACGCAAATACTTCAATCGATAATCACTCACCTCCCATTCAGTAACCCAGTAATCCCCTTTTGTCCAACATAATGCCTAGACACATTTTTATTGACCCAGTAGTAAACTCATAGGAATTGCCATTCTTTGACTACTAATGACTGGGTATATTTCTCCCTGCGGTCAAGTATTTATCAGGCAGAAGGCAAACATGTGATTCATCGACTCATAATACATTACAGATAAATAATAATGAAAGACCTATGCATCATTCTTCTGAATGTGTTGAAAAGATTTGCTGAATGCACAGAGGTTGGGGAGAAGAAAAAAAAATAAATATCAAGTGTTAATGTGCAAAACCAGGGAATAGATATTGAGGCATAAGCTTACCAGGGGGCTAAAGGGACCCTGCCACCAAGACCAGGCTGCCAGCACTAGCCAATACGTAGCCTGATCTCGCCTCCAAAAATGTAGCATCACTACATACTCCAAATAAAATGCTGCAAACTATCCTACAAGCCAAGATGTGGTTGCAAAATATATATATTGAAGGGAAAAAAAAATGATGGGATCTAAGAAATTTAAGGAACACTCGGAATTTTTCATAAGCTGAATGAGGGAAAGAGTATTGAATAAATCAATCCATATAAGTGATTTTCCATATGAAATTATTAATATACTGGCCAGCTTTCAAAGGCACAAATTAAACAAAATAAAAGCCCATAATGAACTGAACTGGAACACTGTGGGGAAAAAAATAAAAAAAAAAAAGAGAAGGAAACAGTTCTTATTCTCAATCACTCAAATATAGACCTTCCTTATAAAGAATAATGTTGCATCCAAAATGGTCATCTCCTTAAAATAAGCTATATAAAGCACTAAAAAGAGAAGCACATAGTACATGAGTTACTGTTGCAGCATTGTCAGGTCACCATTTTCTTTCTAAGGTGCTAAACTGCTTGAGCTTCTGTTGGGAATTCTCCCTAATAAATTCCCTTTTTCTATCCCTTTTCAGGACTGTCATTTAAAGGGTGCTACGAAAAGATTCAGAGAGCTTCTGGAGTAACTACATGGAGCTGGTAACCCTCAGCAGGCAGGAGCACAGCAGCTCCCCGTCAGATGCCCCACTTGAACGATAACTGGTGTTGGTGCAGAACAGGAGTCAGGGAGTCGAATGAGCCATCTGGATGCTAATGAACAGCAGGTTCAGCTCCTCTAGCTCGCTGGGAAACCCAGGGTGTGATCAGGAGAGCCTCTCCTAGCAGGTAGGATTTGGGCAAACTCGGGAGACAGGAGGACT
The DNA here is from genome assembly GCA_013398915.1 of Dromas ardeola. NCBI lineage: Eukaryota > Metazoa > Chordata > Aves > Charadriiformes > Dromadidae > Dromas > Dromas ardeola. Next base: position 568,524 of record VYZM01017800.1, on the reverse strand, counting down.
TCAGCCTACTGTAATGGAAACTGCATGGATGGGGCACAGTTATCTTTAAAAGTTTGTCCCCTGTAGAGGAAAGGATCCCTCTCAAACCATTCCCACTGCCTTAAATTGAGACCTGAAGGAAAACCATTCTACAGAAAAGCAGATAGGGAATATTAAAATCATAAAATGTTTAGAGTTGGAAGGGACCTTAAAGATCATCTAGCTCCTGCCCCCCTGCCCTGGGCAGGGACACCTCCCACCAGCCCAGGTTGCTCCAAGCCCCATCCAGCCTGGCCTTGAACACCTCCAGGGATGGGGCAGCCACAGCTGCTCTGGGCAACCTGGGCCAGGGTCTCCCCACCCTCAGGGTAAAGAATTTCTTCCTAATGTCTAATCAGAATCTCCCCTCTTTCAGTTTAAAACCATTACCCCTCGGTTCTATTGGTCCACTCCCTGATCAAGAGTGCCTTCCCATCTTTCCTGTAGCCCCTTTTAGGGACTGGAAGGGGCTATAAGGTCTCCCCGGAGCCTTCTCTTCTCCAGGCTGAGCAACCAATATTCTATTAGCTTAAGGAATTAATGCTACAGTGTTTGAATTTGTTCTTCTCAGATATATACACACATGCACATATATGTGTGTATGTAGATATGTACATATCTACATAAATATACGTGTGTACACACCTCACATACCTCGACTTCACGTTACAAGCCTGGTTATACACCTGCTCTTGGCCTTCGCTCAGGTCAGCGTTGGATGCTCCTCCCTTGCACGCACAAACACACATGGCAGACCGTTCTAACACAACATACCCCCAGCATTTCAACCCCATTCGTGGTGGGAACAGAGATATAACAACACAGGGAAAAAATTAGCGCAAGTTTGCAAAATACGAAGCCAATGCCATTGTAACCCAGTGCTGTGCTAAATAAAGCGAAAGAAATGTTCTTAAACCTCAGCCTCCGCAAGGCACAATCCCGCGGAGCCCACGGCACAGCTCACAGCAGGCTGGCTCAACCTGGCTGTCTAGCAGCAGTTTCTGCGTTTTACCAGGTCACCTGTCTCCTGTTGCTCTAACTCAGGGAAAAAAAAATGAGATCCGTCTGCTAATACATTCCTCTGTCAAAGCCTGTTAACTCCCCATCTGCCCTCCTCCACATCCCTCACCCTTGCAGGGGACAAACTCCATTCGAGGCAAGTAACATAAAGAAAGCTCATTTCCTTTGAACTTATTTACAAGTTTTACCATTAAACTTGCCCACATTATGCAAGCAGCTTGCAATCTTCCCTAATTCTCTGACTTTAATTATATAATTGAACAACCCAAAAACTCATTTTTTCCAGGAAACATTAAACATTACCATCTTAATGAAATTCTTAATGAAACGGTCCTCTCTGCATGCAAATGACTGGCACTGGATTTGCTTATCACACTGATAGACAAAAGGACAAATGCCCTTCCTTTTGTCAATCATCAAGAGTGACAGCCCTTTCTAACGGCACTCCTCCTAGATGGATGGATAACGTGGACAGAATCACAGACAGGAGGAAGACATAACAGGAATGGGTGAGGTAGGGGCCAGGAAAGGTCAATTAAGTGTGAATAAACCAGCAACAGACCCACAGTCGATGCAAACTTTTTCCTTAAGCTCAGCTAAGTTCTGAGGGGCTCTGCTTCAGCTGAGCTTTAGCACTGGGGAAGGGAAGAGCCATAGCCAGGGCTGGATGGATGAAACAGCCTCAGCAGGGGTCCTGCTGCTGCTCAGTGTAGGGAAAAAACATTGGGCGTTTTAGATACCTAACTTCTATAAACTGTTTCAAGACACGTGGCTCAGCCTTCCCCACCTCAAACACCCTCCTTCCCTTTATCTCGGGGAGACTTTGCTCCAGCCCTCCACCTGCTGCAGACACATTACATCTGACGACAAACAAGGAGCCACAGCAGAGTCCCATGCTGGAAGGAACCCTGCAAGGAAGCACGTCCTCAGCGACACCCCTGTGCTGGGAACCCTTGTCCTTCCTCATTTCCAGCCAGGGATGCTGGCACACCAAGCAGCTGTACTGCAGGGACCCAAGATGTCTGCAAGGCTGAAAACTCCAGAAAAAGCTGCAAGAGAGCAGGGGGAAGACAGAAACTAGTACTAAACTTCTCACATACCTCCCATTGCCCCTCTCACCTCACCCACCAACTAGCCAGCACTCTCTACTATACCAGCTGCATGGCAGAGGAGCATCCTTCCCCTACCAACGGTACGGAGGTAACCTCTCTGGTCCCATGTCCTCTTTTGGAGTCATCCAGAGACATGGCTGCTGCTGTTTTCCACAGCCAACCTTTGAGGCTCCAGCCCAGCCATCGCTCCAAACACAAGGCAAGATTTAATCTACACGCTGGAGCACTGTTTTCCTGATACAAACCCATTCTGCTCCCTTTGAGCATTTTCTTGCAGGGTATTTTTATGCAGCTGCTTTCTTGTGCAGTGCCAAGCTCTGCCCAGCTGAAGAAATTTTTGTCACGAATATTTCAGGTGCATCCATTCCTTCACTGTCACTTTGTGACCTCTAGTTCTCTTTTTTTTTTTATACCAGTTCAAAGACACCAGGAATGTCTGTCTTTTTTATTCCCATCAAAAACGCGTGCAGTTCAAAGACATGACCTTGGTGTCTGTGCTTCTGCAAACACCACCGGCCTCAGCGCTACACCAAAACCCACGTCACCGAATCAGATTGCTCAAGTCTCTTCTAAATCTAATTCTTTCTAAATCTAATTCCCACAGATCAAGAGCAAAATGGTTTTATTCAATAAGCATTAATTAGTTATTTTTTCTCCACTCTCCTACTTCACTGCACTTTCAGTGTCCTACCCCTTGGGCGCACAGATACTCCTCACCGCGCTGCATCTCCCAGATTCTCCCAATTATTTATTGACAAGAAAACTCAAGCCCCAGGTGCCCTTCCCAGATTTACACTCAAATCCGCAATTACATGGTACATGGTCACAATAAACTTTATTTTAAAGTTTTATTCTAAATTCCTTCTAAATTCCTTACCCCACAGAGAGTTGGGGTCGGTAGTTTAGAAGGGGAAAAAAAAACCGCAAAGAGGTGTCAGTGTCCTGGTACCACCTAAACCAGCAAGTCTGGGGAAGAAAACCCCAACAGCCTGGAAGAGTTAAAGATCCAGCAGCACTTTGGAGATGGGGGTCCAAACGTGACACCTGCATGGTCTCCACTGATGGCATTTTCCTGTCTCAAATTCCTGCTACTGCCAGCAGAACGTCTGGCATTTTTCAGGAAACACAGGGAAAATGGTCTTTTCTGTTTCAAGGCTAAAAAATATAAATATTTTTGAGTCAGATACAAACACTTGACAAGCTAATTCCTTGGTATCGTTAGCTGATAAAAGAATTAGGTGAATGACCTAAGTGACATTAATCCGAGTGAATTCCTTATGCTGCTTTGAAGCAAAAGGTTGAGGAGTCTTGCTTTGAGAAGTGTCCCCTGCCAGTGTTGATTTCTCAGCTAAAACCAGCTGCTGCTGCTTCACACATTCGCAAATAGGTTCAATTTTGCCAGCTCTCCATCTTTCCTTAAAGTCTTGTTCCTCCAGCTACGGCCCTACCCGGCATTGCACTGGGGCGTTATCTGCATTGGTAAGAGAATCCTTTTTAAAACTCTGGTAGGCAAAGAGGTTCTTCATCCCGTGACAGTTTATGATCCCAAACAAAGCCAGGAATACCCTAACTCACAATTAACACAGTCTTAGTGCTCAAACAGTCCAACTGAAACCAATTGATATATTTGCCCAGTAGAGTAAGAAAACATCCACAAAGCACAAGGGATCAAAACATGGCCCGCGAGGCCCAAATCAACTCATTAAAAAAAAAAATAAATAGGAGCAATTCCATGGGCCTCAGGGGGAATTCAATCCAGCGTACAACTTATAAACCACTTTCACCAAGTGCCTTTCATTTGAGGCACTCCACAGGAGAGATGCATCATTATTTGCTGTAACCCCAGAGCCTTCCCCTGTTCTGGTTTGTTTTTCACTATATGATTCATTCCACTCTCTCAGAGTATTCCCTAGTTGGGCATTTTTGTCCTTGGCATTGTTTTCTGTCCTTTGCATCCTGTGTGCTGTATTCCTCAGCAATTATTTATAGAAGGGACTCATCCACCCCCAGATCCGTGCCCCCAGCCGTATGTCAGTACAGCTCCAGCTGTTTGTCTCCCAGGAATTTGATCACCTTTCTGCTTGCAGGCTGCAGCTCGGCATTCATGACAGCTCATCCTCTCTGCAGAAGCAGAGCTCCATCCTCCCAGATACAAGATTTCCATTTAGTCTCCACAACAGCCATTTCCACATGGAGGTACGAGATCTAAATAGGTGAAAGTGGGGTTCTCAGACCCTATTTCTTAGGCTATTAAACCTAGCACAACACTGAAATCCTACCTTACTCCAATATAAAAATCCTACCTTACTCCAATATAAAATTTGGCTCTTTATTCATCCCAACAGAAAGCCTTATTATTTCTATCACAGTGGCATTTCTGATGACAGCAAAGCAGCTGAAAGTGCTCAAAAAAAAAAATCACACATGCCTGAACACACCAACCTGAACAACAGGGACAGACTTGGTCCCACTTTGCTACATAGACTGTGGTTTATTCTTCTGTCCCATTTGATTTTCTCTATTATCTCTTCCTTTTCTGTTCCCCTCTTATCTTCTTTATTTGCGAAGGAAGGAGCAATTTTCTCCTTCCCCGGTGGGAAGTCTGCAGTGACGGGGTGGGGAAGGGAACCCTTCAGCGGTGGGAGGGGGAGGACAGCCAAGCGCCTTGGAGACGCACCGAAAGTGCTGACTCTGCTCCTGAAAGCCAGGAACGGCCTCCCAGTCACGCTCCGTAGCTCCAACCAAGAAGGATGCCCTTTCCAAAGATGGCATATTAATGACAAGCGACCATCCCATCGCCAACCCCCTTGGCAAGAGGTCGTTGCAAAACTTCCTCTCCTCTCGCTCGCGCCCGTCTCGTTGTCTCTGCAGAGATTCTGCAGATTACAGCAGAGCAACTGTATTATTCCAGCTAATGAGAACGTAATGTTTCATTGCCGACTTCCACAGTCACTTAAATCTATCCTTATCTAATTAATTTCACAAAACAAAAAGTAACTAGCGAAATAAACTCCACCACAGCTTGACAGCCAGTAAAAATTATACGAGTTAATGTTTGTTCAGAAAACAGACCAAGAACATGTAAGGGGGGACAAAGAGGAATGGATGCGCAAACTACTCAATTGACTTCTAAATCAGTGCAAAAGATGGGGAGGGCAGCCATGGCGTGCTTTGGCATTGCTTTTCAGTTAACCGGGAGGACAGCCGCCCCCGCAGGCTGGCAGAGCAGCTTGAACCCAGGTTTGAGCACAAGCATCCGGACCTTGGCCACCAGCGCTGCAGGAGGGACTCAGTCCCAGCAGGTGCCTTCTCGTCCCGCGGCAAACCAGCGACCAGCCCCGGAGGCAACACACAGTGGGCACCGCTGCTGGCACCCACCGCTACCCTCCCACACACACATGAACACACAGGAACGCACGCAGATGTTTGCCAGAACAACATTTTCACTAATTTATTTGCAAAGCCTTGAGCTGGAGCAAAAAAGTAACAAGACTTCTTGCTGTGTTCTTTCTATTTCCAGAGAAATATTTTCTGTGCCTCGTCTGCACAAGTGCCAGCAAATTGCTAGTCCTGCCTATTCTTACTTAGAGAGTTGCAGTATCTCTGAGAGTACTCAGCAATCAGCAAAGGGAACAGACTTCATTACAGGGGCAATCATCAAAACTATTCCCCAAAACTTTGCCCTAAGCCTGGGATGGGTAAGGCAGGAGGTTGCACAATTGCCTATTTCATGAAGTACCACTCTGGGCTTTAAGTAAGAAGCAAAAGGAGAACAGATTAGATTCTCAACCCACCAAGTCTTACTCGGATGAAATGAACTTTTTTCCTAGCGAGGAATGCAGGCTGACATCTGAAAAGGGTAAAAAAGAAAAACCCCAACTGACCCACTTTAGCTCTGTAAATGCGTCACCCCATCACCCTGCTATTGAAAAGGCACAGAGGCTTACCAGTGACAAACTGAATATAGCCGAGCTACACAGACCCAAGGCAGCCACAGCCCATCTCTGAGAAACAAAATCAAACAACATTAGCAATGACCCACTTCCTCGCTCGGCAGGGACTGGCGGAGCTAATCTGGCACCGGGAGGAACCACGCTGGGGGTTCTCCCACACCGAGAGATCGCTCACTGCCGACACGCACAACGCTTCCACTAATCCACCTCGCCCCAAAGCGGTTGACCATTTCTGTTTAAAGAAATAAGTGGGGATTAAAAGGAAGAAGCCTGAAATCCAAAGGACTTGAAATTAAACTGGCAGGGAAAGCGAGCTGCTGAGAAACAGCAATTTGCTCTGGAGAGAGATGCAGAGCTGCTGTGGGTCCGGGGGGGGCTGTACAGGGGGTGTAGCAGTTACATCCCAAAATCCCCTTTGCCAGCACGGGGGTTTGCTCGTTTCTGGGGATTTTTTTGGGTTTTGGGATTTTTTTTTTTAAAGTAGAAAAAGGAATTCCTCCGAGGGAACAAGCTTAAACATAACTTTAACCACACAGACGGATCTTTGACTTGTGCTCAGGGTAAATGTTTTCACAAATAATCTAAACCGCAGCGATGGCTGTTTCGAGTGTTTGCTACCGTCCTCTCCCCCTCACGCCCCCTGCCACACTTGTACTTGCCTTGCCTAAATCTACAGCCATTTGGATCCTCTTTGCTACCGGTTACATTTGCCCACATTTTCCCTTAAAAACCAGCAGCCAGCACCGGCTGGCAGAGATCTTTGACTGCAATCAGAGCAATGCTCGTTTATTCCAGCTGAGGATCTGACCCCAGGACTTCCAGTGCTTGAGCTGTAATAGAAGTAAAATCAGACCAGGTCATTACATGTTTGGGAGATGTCCAAGACACTTTCAGGTGCTACAGAAAGCAGTGCCAGCAATTCTGCAGATCGTAAGGTTTTTTTCCCCCCCCTATGGATTAACTGGGGGGAATCAGTACAACAGGTATGGTGCACAGGGATCTTATCCAGAAAGCTCACTCTTTTGATTAACATACATGCCGAGATCTGACATAAGGTTTATCTGCAGGGTTAGGAGTCCACGGACACACACCAGTCCACTTCACAATTCAAGGCTTACTTGCATTCAGTTTTTTTGTTTTCAGTCCAAAAAGCAAGGGAGACGCCATAAGACAGTCTGGTGCGGTGCTGCTGCATAGGCCAAGATCCTCAGGATGAGTCACTTCTGGCAGACAGAGCTATCTCCAGATCCAAATTTGGGCAATTAAGTTAAATTTAAACGGAAGTTAGAACTACCCCAGAAATCCAAACAAAGCAAAGCACTGAAACAAGAGGGGGGGGACACATTTCACACCCAAGCATCCAAACACAGGTGGGGTTTTCATTCCCCCTTTCTTCCTTCAGATTGCACAGTTTTATCATGGTTTTCCCCACTTCTCTGAAGGGAAAGACTGCCCAAGAAAAGATGAAGAAAGGACACAGACACTACCGGATCCTATCTTGAGCAGCCACATTTGCAACAAGGACACGTAGCAATCACATTCAAGACCCTGACCGACTGTGACTGTCCTTCTTGATACACATGGTCCAGCCCAAACACAATAGATTATTCTACAGTATCGTCGGGGTTTTCCCAGGGTAGAATCTTTTGGGATAATAATGATAATCATCCCCAAACATGGTTACATCTGGCCATGGGACACTGCATATTCTGCCTAACCCCATCTGCACAGAAGTAGGAAAAACCTCCCTGGAATACTAAAATACTTAAAATTGCCACTTCAGCTCTTCTTGACTGCTCTCACTAGAACAGGCCACTGCTATTTGCTTAATAAGGTGGTTTGTAAGACACACTAAGAGCAGCACAGGATGAAAGTAACACAGAGACCAGCCCCAAACCAGAGATCTGTATCAGTATGTCACGGCATACACATACCAGCAAAGAGCCTGACCCTGCAGTCACTGACAGCAGTTCTTCCTTACAGGAGAAGAATTCAGCCAAAACCTGACAAATATAATTAACAGGTGAGGAAAAACATGTTTCTAGAACAAACCCATTTATTTGTACAGTTATTTTTCCATTAAGACGATGTATTCTGGCATAACTTGCCACACTCACCATTTCTGCCCCTTTCTTTAACACCTCTGCAAGTCTCCCTGCTAGACCAGGAATGGGAGCACAGCTTTTTCTAAGTAATCTCATTTCTTTTTTACTTTGTCTATCACTACTAATGCCTTGGGTTAACTAATTGGATTCAAGTTGCTTAATTGAAACATGTTAAGTGCAGTGCCTGTTTCTAATGCAGAAGGA